>JARHVA010003373.1:720000-820000 GCA_037957365.1 Torreya grandis | reverse complement strand
AGCTTCCACCCACTTGGTGAAGTATTCTATAGTGGTAATGATGAATCTATGACACTGAGAGGACTTAGGGTTGATTTTCCCTATAAGATTGAACTCCCATTAGGAGAATGTCCAGAAGTCCTTTTTTGCATGTAAGGTTTTACTAGGGACATGGGATAAGTTTGCATGCTGCTAACATTTTACACACCTCTTAATGTATGTTCAAAAATATTGATTCAAATTGGGCCAATAGTAGCCTAGATGTAAGATTATTTTAGTTATTGCACGACCACTAAAATGTCCACCACATGACCCATTATGTACTTCCTAAATATAAAAGGTAGCTTCATGCTTTTAGAGACAATGAAGAAGAATGCCATCGAAACCACACTTATAGAGAATACACCCTAGTATAGTATAAAGGTCAACTTTCTATTGGAAGACACGCCTGACACCTTTGGATAGATGGGGAGAAAATAGTCTTATAGATAAATAGGTAAATATTTGTGCATATCGTGGATCCTCTAGGTTTTACTCAATATTATTGATAGAAGAAAGATTAATTCTCATGTAGGAAGGCTAGTTAACTTGATGGATAAGGAAAAATATCTTGGACTCTTGAGATGATGATGGGATAAAAGAGGCAATAAATGTCATAGTATCAAAAAACTTATTAGTTGATTTAGGAGTAGTTTCGATGGCATAACGTTCGAAAGTGGATAAGATCTGATTGGTTAAGGTCTTATATCTTTGGAGGATATCATAATGTTCAAAAGTGGATAAAATTTTATTATCTAAGGTCTTATATCTTTGGAGGATATCATTCTTGCATTGATATATACCAATAATTTGATTGACCACTAGCTAAGAATTGCCATACATATTAAGGGATCTAACTTATAGTGTAAGGGCAATTTGGAGTAATATGATCAATGCTTCATATTCAACCATGTTATTAGTGCAATCAAAGTCTAATTTAAAAGATAAAGGCATTGGATTACCTTGAGGATGGATTAATACAATTTTTTTACTACCTACACACTCACATTTGGACCCATCAAAGAGTAGATTCATTTGATATTCTAGGACTAATTGAGAAGTGGATGCAATAGATTCATTAATAAATTAAAAATTGATTGGTTAGTTGTCTCTAAGAGGTGATTTGGCAAACTGATAAAAAATAATCTATCCTTTAACAAACTTTTGATGGAGAAATTTCATATCAAACTCAACTAGAAGCATAATCCATCTGGCCATTCATTGATTTTGATAAGGCCTAGAATACATTAACTTAAGGGGGTTGGTAGTCATAATTATGTACATCTTGTGGTTAAGTATGTAATGCCAAAACTTAGAGGCTACAACGACCAATGCTAGGCATAACTTTTTGGTATGCAGATAATGTGTTTTGTATTCTATGAGGGTATGAATCATATAATAAATAGCTTGTTCCTTATGATGCTTGTCTTGATGGGGAAGCATAACACCTAAAGCATGGTCTATAACAAAGATATAAAGGAAGAAAATTTTCCCCTCCTTAAGTGGAGTGAGGACTGGAGGTGATAGAAGATAGTATTTGAGTGCATTAAAGGCTTCTTGACAATTATACTCTTATAAAAAGTGACTATCCTTCTTAAGTAGATGGTGGAAAGGTTGACATCGATTGGAGAGCTGAGAGATAAAATTATAGATAGACTGAAGCTTGCCTTGTAAAATATGAAGTTACTTAAGGTTGGATGGAGGAGGCATTTCCATAATAGCCTTGATTTTATTAGGATCCACTTCTATTCCTTGAATAAAAATAATGAAGCTAGAAAGTTTACCCATCAAGACACCAAAAATGATTTTTTTTAGATTTAGATGCACACAATACTAGAGAAGATGATCAAAGATAACCTTAAGTATAGATAGGTGATCCTTATAGAATTATGACTTCCCAAAGAGGTCATCTACATAGTCTTTGATAATTTTGTGGATTGTGTCATTACATATATAAGTCATGACCTACTGATAGGTAGCTCCTGCATTCTTTATGCCAAAGGGAATAACATAGTAGAGAAGGTCCCCCAAGGAGAAATAAATGCAATCTTATGTTGATATTTTGGTGTAATAAGTATTTGATTATAACCAAAAAAACCATCCATAATGGATAAGATTTCATGGCCAACTGTCATGTCCACTAATTGGTCAATGATAGGCAGAGGGAAATCATCTTTTGGACAAGCAAGTTTTAAATGACAAAAGTTAGTATAGATGAAAAGTCTTCCTATAGGCTTAGTGACTAGAACAATGTTGGACATCCATTGAGGATAATAAATGGGTTGAATAAATTTAGCATATAAGAGGTGTTGTAGTTCCTCTCTTAATAGGAGTATAATGTAGGGATGCATTTTATGGAGGTATTGTTTTACCAGCTTAACATCAGGAAAGGTGATGATATTATGGATAATAATTATGGGGTAAATACTAGGTATATCACTATAAGACTAGGCAAAATCCTCACTATAGTCTGATAAAAAAGTGGTAAAATTATAGTTTTCTTAGGGATCTAAGGATTTTATAACTTTAATAATCCTTGAGGTTTCTTGAGATCTAATATGAATATCATAAGTGGATTCATTTAATAAGCTAGATGTTTCAGATGGAAGCAAAGTTCATAGATAAGAGTTTTCAACACCTAAATGAGTCAAGATTAACTCATCATCCTGACGTTAAAGAATAGGGATGGTTAGGGTATCATGTCATATTAAGTTAAGATATGTTAAAGGGATGGTTTAGGTCTCACCACCATGATGAAAGAGGAGGGGTTATATGGAGATTGAATTGACTAAAAAAGGTTAGAAGGGATGGATATAGTGTCACTAGTCAAGGAAGAGGTATCAGATGATGAAGAATTCACTTTTTATTCTAAAAATAGTAGAAGAATGGATTCAAGAGAGGATTTAGAATATTTATTAAAGCCTAAGCCATACTTTTTGTGTCATTTTATAAAATCTCCTAATGCAACATTGTGGGGACCCTTCTCATATCTACCCATGATGAAGTCCTTCTAGGCATAGTGATAAAGGTAGCTTTGTGTGAACTGGGGTTTATGGAGAAATGAAAAATTGGATGTAAAGGGTTTAAAATGGGTGTTGTTGTTAGGTCTTAGGGTGGTTTGATCAATTCCATCATATATCAAGTGGGTACATAAGGAAGGTGGCCTAAATGGGTTGAGATCACCTAGGTTGGGTGGATACATGGGTTATTTATTAGGACAACCATATTCCATAGGAGTGGGTAACATGTTAAGGGTCAATAGCTAGTTTTCCCCCATTGAAAGATGTTACATCATATAATTAATAGACTCTTGAGCTGGTAGTTTTAAAGTAAGAATAGTCATGCTAGTTAAGGTTTGATTAGAAGATGAAGATGGGATTGTGTTAGGCGATGGTATTATGACATCGCTTGGCTAAAAAGTGAAGTTGAATGATTTTAAGGGTTGAGGATTAGTGGGGATGATGTGAACCTAGCCTTTATGTTCAAACTTAAGGCATCAATGGATGGTGGAGGGGATACATCACATCACACAAATCCAAAGATGTCCTAATAAAATGTTATATTGGAATTTCCATTTTATGACATAAAAGAGTTCATGGAGGGTGAGAGAACCTATGCAAATGGGAAGGATGACCATTCTTATTGTTGGTGCTACCTTGTATTTGAATTCATGGAGAATTTTTTGGGATTGATAAAAAATGGTTTCTAGTATATATAGCTATTGGAAAGCATGTGAAGAAATAATATTGATACTGGCCCCATTATTTATCATAACTATTTTAATCTAGGCTTGATTTATTTGAGTTGTGATGAAAAGTGTGGGATATTGATCTTCAGGTGATAAGAGAAAGACCTAAGAATTAGTGAAACTAACAACCAACACCATTTGGGTGGCCTATAAATGATGACAATGGTTGAAGCTCATCTGGCTAGACCTCAATATCCTAGAGACTTCTATCATTACTTGTTGATGGTATGAAAAGTTTCTGATAAGTTCATATAATTGCATTTTTATAGTCATTTGGGGGAGTTATTTTAACATGGAGATTTGTACCAACTCCTTGACTTTGGTCAGGGTAATTATTATAGTAGATACTTTAGGATTTTGTCTAGATAGTTTAAGCATAATAGGGGTAGAGGCTCCTATAATTGAAACCTTAGATTTTTTTGGGTTTTAATTTTGAGAGTGGGTGGCTACATGGAAAACATTGATGTGTAATAACATAGGGTCCAAAGAAGCCACTAACTCTTAATCACTTATAATATTAGCAAGATTATGAGTAGGTAGAATATTTGGGATGGTGATTTTATACTCAGGAGTCTTATTATTTAGATCATCAATTAATAGATCATCATCCTGGACTAGATATTGGATCATAGCCTTAAGGGAATTATAAGTTTTTTTATCATGTCCAAATACTCTATGATATGTGCATATCTACCGACTCTTATACTAAGCAGGTCTTTGGAGGTGAGGGTTAATGGGTTGTATAGGTGGTAGCATAAAGAGGGATGTATCCAATAATTATTTTAAGATTACAGAGTAAGGTCCTTTAAAAGGGTCATTTTGTGGTCTTATAATAGGTTTTGTAATCTCTTTTGGCAAAGTATTGATCATTTGGTTTTGATGTTTATCTTTTATGGTAGGGATGACCTTAGGCACCTTTTATTTAAATTTATTTAATGGTCCTTTATCAGAAGATGGTGGATATTAGTATAGAGGTGTGGTTAATAATGGAGGGATACTTTGTATTTTCCAATGCATTTTAATGGAAGAACCTATGACAGGGACAATCACTTTGGAATATGGATGAGGACCTAAAATATATGATGGAGATGATACAAAAGGGGTTGGCCCTTTGTTCTTTTACATGTCAAGAACAGAGGGGGTATTCAGACTAAGGTTTTTGTCTTTTGACATCTAAAAAATATAAAACTTGACTTGAGGATGGGCTAAGGCTTTCTTTGATAGAATACCAAGACAATTGTCCTAGTTATTTATGATAGGAGATTTACCCTTTCCATTACTAGCTTTGGGGTAAGGAGGTATTGTGATAGAGGATGATTTCAAAGGGTCTTGGTATCGAGTAAATTGATAGGGTCCCATTATATTGTGATCTAGGTGTATACCATAAAGAGGTTTGCTAGGGACCAAAGGGGTGGAATGTTTATCTCTAGAAGTATCAAGATGTTTATTTGTGACATCCTAAGGGGTGGTTTCATTTTCCACTTTAGGAGATTCAGTTTGGGAAGATGAAGGGAATGGCTCACATGAACGACCTCATGTAATGAGATTAGGGAGCTCTATAAAGGTTTTTGGAGTTGTCTCAATAATTTTAGGTTGAATTACATTGAAATCATCTCCCGTGAGGAGATCCAAGATTGATAATTTCTCTTGAGCTTCTTTAGGCAATAACTCGTTATAGATTGTATCAATCATAGATGTAGCCTATTTTTGTGTTTTTCCAGGGTTAGCTTGGACTATGTTTTATGTGGATGGATGGTTTGGAAATTACTATCTAAAAATATATAAATATTGGTTGGGAGGAGAATCTAGATTATCCAAACGAAAGTCATCCTTGTCAATGAGGTTATATACCAATCGTTTAAAGGATTTACATCATTTTATGTCATGTCTTATACCCTTTGATAGGCAAAAAACTCATCCTATCTATACCAAGTGGGTTTAGGATGCGTATCATCGACTGATATAATCAAACGGATCTCAAGAAAAATTACTTGTAGGAGTTTATCTAATACATAAGTGTAAGGCTCTCCTAGAGGAGTATATTTCCTAAGGGGAAATGAGTAGGGCCCCTAGGTGGCTGTGTTTGAGAAGTGGATGGTACTAATTGATTGGGTGTTAGAGGGGGAATTTTTTTTTTATAATAATATAATTTGCATCCTATTTTGGTTTAGGATTATTGTTATTACTTTTTTAAGGGTCAGGTTTGAAGTTTTTATTACGTAACTTAATTTTTCCCTCTTCAATGCCACAAATTTTGAGTTTATGTGCCATGGTAAAGGCTTCATCAAAAGTCTTAAAGGTTTGAATTTGTAACATGGACAAGATATGTTTTACACAAGAGCATGAAAATAATTCAATTAATTCAGGCTATGGTAAGGAAAAGGTAAACTATTCGATAAGGCTATGCCAACAATCTACAAAGTTTTATATGGATTCATCTTCAAATTATTAAATGGTGTATAAATCCATGATGGTCACTTTTTGATCAATGTTGATCGAGAAGTGATCTAATAAAATTTGGGCCAATTTACCTAAATAAAATAATGAATGGTAAGGGATAGAGTTGTACCAATCTAATGCAACCCCTACTAGCGACATGGGAAATGTCCTAAGTAGTAATGCATCATCATGTGTTATAAGTTAACATGCATGTTGAAAGGCTTTGAGATGCTATTGGGGATCTTCCTTGTTCTAAAATTTAGTAAACTTGGGAAGTTCCCATTGGGAGGGATACCATCGAATGGAATAAATTAGTGGATAGGCTCATTATAAATTTTCTCATATGTGAGCATAGTATTGTGTTCAGAGGTGGAGGTTTCCAAATTAGACATCATAGTCATAAGGATGTTTATGAGGTCTACTTGGATGTTATTCTAAGGCACATTCCTTAAGACACATTGCTGAAGAGTTTGATAATTTGGAAAGGGAGTAGATAGGGGTTCTGAGGAAGGGTATCCAATCGTAGTGAACATAATGGGTTGGGATGCCACCACGTATTGTGGGATATGCCATGAAATATTATACTATGTGGAAGATTGGAAGTAAGTGGTCACAAATGGCTATGATGGAGCCATGTATTGGGTAGTTGAGGAAACATACTATTGGGTAGGTTGCATTAGAGGGATTTGTTATGTTAGAGGGATTTTTTGTGTTAGAGGTATTTATTGTGTATATTGCAGAGCTTGAGAATTATATGCTAGACTCATTTTGATGGGTGGGATACTTACAAGGATTGACACCACTAATGCTTGGGGAGGAATAGTGGATATAGGCTGAGTGGTATAAGCATTTTGAGCCTGAGTAATGGGGGTTAGATAATGGGTAGATACTATTGATGGTTGGCTTTCTAAAGGTTGCATCATCTAGGTATTAAAACTAGATGGAAGAGAGTCGGTGGAAAAGGATACCATGGTTGTGGTAAATCCTTCTATTTTCTCAATTCCCTCAAAAGGCATCTCATATAAATATTAAGATTATTGGGTATGGGGGGAATTAAGAATGTGTATTGATTGATTACTAAGGTAGTAATTGAGAGGAATAGGTTTATTGTCCAATATTTACATAAAGGAAGGATCTCCTTGAGAATAAAAGTGTGAGAACACAGGATTCTCAAAGGACTCAAGAGTAGAGGAGGGACTAGGTGTAAGTTGAGAGGACATGATACCCACTTCAGATTCTTTCTTTGACTGTTGCCCAGTCAAAACCATGAGATGGAAAAGAAAAGAAAAAACAAAAAAATAATTACATTTTGAATTATCTCACTTTCAATTATGGATGAAATATGCACAAACTAAAGTCATTCTAAAAAGTTTTTATCTCTTTTTTTTAAAATTTTAAGATGTGAAAATAAATAAAGAAAAAGGATAATGAGGGTCCTAAGAAATGGTAATCTAAGGATGGTTTTGGGTGTTTTGTTTTGGTGCTCAAAGGAAACATGTATTGGTACTGATACATGCCTTAGTACTTGGGCCTTGCTCCCTTGATGTCATAATTCCATAGCCAATGCGGGTGCTTAGCCAAGATATACTGATAGTCTACAGATTATACTTAGCTAGAGAACTAAGTGGGTCCTCCACTTGGTGGTAAAATCCAAGTGGGATCTCCAGGAAGAAGGTTGCGTCGAGGTGATGAGATCCTTGTTGATTTCCTTATGTCAAGTGTTTAAATGAGTTTTTTGTGATTGTGATTTGGATTGTGTGTGAAAGAGTGATGACTTACTCTATGTGAATTACTTAAGTAGGAAAAAATTAATGAAATTTTATTTTAACCTTAAAAAGGAAATAAAATGCAAACTTGATCTTCTTTGGATGAATTCACACAAAGAAAGGGAAATAGAGAAAATTGAATTTTTTTTAATTTCAATAATAAATATGAGATCTGACTGGTCCCATCAAGTGTGCCAAAATGTTTTACTATTTTTTTCACTTTTTTTAATGTGGTCTAATTAACTATTAAAAATAAAGTAAATGTAGGGTTTTTAAACATCACCTAGAAATGGAGATCGATTGCACACCATTGATCAAGTTTGTGGGAAATCCTCTTTGGCTAGGGAGGAATGACATGCAAATCACACTAACTCACAAAAAATTTGGATTGATAGAAAGATGAATGGGCTGCCTACTAAGAAACCAGTCCTAAGAAGTGATATGTTTCCTTAGGTGGATGCTAGCCCACATTTAACATTCAAGTTTATAAATAAACATGAAATTATAAAGATATATTTGGATATGATGCAAATAGATAAAACCAAAGATATCAAATCTATAACAAAATTTATGTGATCAAATTAATCATCCCACAATTTCATAGCTATATCAAAATCCTCTTGAATTACAACTAATTATTCAATAATGTTTTCTTGATTAGGTGTGAAAAGAATAGTACAAAGACCTAATTTGAATGTAATGTTGCTTTGATCAGTGAAAAAAGGTTGACAATAGGGAGATCAAATATGCTAACAATATCATTTTCTAATTTGGATAGAGTCATCTACATGTAAAAAACATATTTAAAAAAAATAGAATGTAGATTTTAACAAGTTTTGAGGATTGTGAATCTTATGAAAATAGACTTCAAGGTTGTTTTAATAGTTAAGCAAGGATCGATGGTGATCCTATAGGATCGACGTTAATTCAGATGGATTAACATCGATTCTAAGTAAAATACTAAACTATGCAAATAGAAGATAATAATGACTTACAATATTGATAAAATGATGAAATTTAAATGTAAATAATACATAGAGGTGCAAAAGACTGTAAAGTTTAAATGTGAGTAAATTAAAATACAATACTAACCTTGGATGGCTGAAAACACATAGATAAAGAATACTACAAAAGTAGGCTTAGAAAACTTCAAAATCTATTTGTGATCTCATGAATAGAGGTTCCACAAGGTAGCATAATGTCGATAAGGTCTGTACATAGGTTCCAGGATAATTCTAGTAGGGTTTTGAAGTCTAAAAATGCCCTCATGAGCCATGGAGGCTCATTGTATATTTATGGATCGATTCCATTCTAGTCAGATCCATATCGATCTTAGAGAATCGATGCCAAATTTCCCAAAATAGGTTAATTTAATCCTTAGGCCATTCAAAAGGGTTTCTTACGGGGGTAAAAATGGTTTTAATCAACTTCAAAGTTGTTGAGTTGTTTTAACCATGAGATGAGTTTGTTTGGAGGTTGGATGGGTTTTATCTTTATTTGTTTTTTTATGAATTTGTGGTTAGGGATGGTAAATAAGATTAATTACTATTTGACTGTAGTAATAGATTAACTAACTCATATGGTAAAATTAAATGGGTGAGGTGAACTTAATTATTTCAAATAATTAAAATTGGGGGCCATTATGTTAGAGATGAAATGATAACATGACAATGCACCACATTAATACACAAGGGTGTATAAAATTAGCATCTATAGACAAATTAGACATGATAAAAATTAGTCAATAGTATAGCTCAGCTTCTCTGCATCACACATAGTCTTGAGTGATTAATCAAGGAAGTGCCTAGGTGAAAGCCATTCTTGTATCTATCATGCACATTGATTATGCATGTTTCCTAAATGAGGACTATATTTGATCTGAGTAACTAGCTCAAGGGTTATGTAGGCAGCAGTCAAGATAGTAGGGGTTTTAGATCATGTGATCATTCTTACCTTAACCCAAATTTTCCCATTTTAATTTTGATATATTCATTGTTTGCATGTGTGTAGATGAATACATGTATTAAAGATTGAAATAGACCTACAACAAGCTCCAATCACTTCCAGCCCCTAAAATTTGGTACATAGGCTCATACTGACCTAGCAAACAAAACCCAAAAAGATTAGATCCTCAAGACAATAACGTCAAGAAGTACTATAGTGCTCGACACCAGGGTGTCTTATTTCTATCACTCCTATCTAGTCAAAAAATGAAAGCCATATTTAGATTCATGATAGTATCATAGTCCTAGTCCTCAATTTCAGGACTTAGAATCTTTCATTTCAATCTGAATCTAGATAAGTTAATTTCTATTTCTATTGTATAATTATTAGTTAAAATATATATCTTTTCGTATCAATGTATATTTTTCCTATCATTCTAGACCTTTATTATTTAGGATCTAAACACTAGATTCTCAAAAATAATAAAACATTTTCCAAGATCCTTTATATATTCTTATACACAAGGAGATTTTCATGATTTTAGGGATACAAGGAATTGGGTGCTAGTGAGATATTTTGGTGAAATGTGATATCTTGGGAGAAATTTGAGGCCTCTACATGAGTTTTTATAGGTCTAATATGTTATTAGGATGCCTTTCATGGAGGTAGATTACCTTGGTGAGGATGAAACCAAGACTTTTATACTTGTAAGCAAATGTAGACATAGTAAGGCCAAGTAAGTTTCAAGACACTTAGGAGTTTTCTTGATCATTTTAATATCAGTTATGAAGACTCTTAAAAAAGTGAAATGTGTTAAATAGTAGAGAAGGATATCATTTTAACATGACCTGATAGTCAAGAGTGCCATTTTTCCATCACAAGCTAAGAGAAGGGGTAGTTTTCAAGAGTAAGATAAAGCTGTCAAGCAAGGTTTGAGAATTCCACACCTCTTGGAGTAGAAGATCATATTAAGGATATTAATACCTATCCTTGGAGACCTGATAGAGTTTTTTCAAACTAATTTTTTGTTGTAACTCTCTTTTGGACACTTGTTACTCTATCTCCTATGCCCTTCTATGTTTCTTCTCTCACTTTCTCTATATATTTAGCCTTGATAGGATATGTTTTTATCATCCACATAGGTGTGGTGATTCCATGCACATTTTCAAACCTTTGATCAATGATAAAATTATATTTTATCTCTTCATTTGATTGGTTTTAATGTGTGTGCATGCTTAATAGATCTTGTCAAGTGATTAGTCTTGTTTCCTTGGAATGTTTGTCATTTTCTTGCTTTCATGTTTAGTTTGAAACTTATTTTCAAGTCTTGTGCAGTGTTAAAGGTTTAGTGAGTTGTATATTCACTAGTGCCATTATATGACATATTGACTAGTCCTCCTAGCCAAAGCATGTTTCACAACTTTCATGTGAAATGATGATGTAGAGAGGCAGATTAGGAATAATGTTTGTTGTAGGTTAGTCTTACTATTAAAGTGAAAATATAGATGGTTCGTATTGGTCAAGTATATTTGGTACATCAATTTAATTCAGGATAGGTTTCTCTCTCTTTTCCTAGTAATTTGGTAGAGTAGTTTGATAATCTTAAGTGATACATCAATGGAGCTAGTCATTTAACCTAGAGATACAATCCAAGTTTAGGCTACCCATGACCTAGGATTGTTTCCATGTTATTCCAAATTTAAGGAGGATGGAGTATCCCTCCTTAGGGTGAAAATTTGGTCAATAATAGTGAGTTTGATATCATGTAATTTATTAGTAAAACTAACTTCTCCACTATCTATAATCATGACATGAAATTATAAAGATAGGTAAACAAAATAGTTCAAATGAGTAGTTCAATTATTGTTGATGAAGTTGTGATTAATTATTAAATTAAATAATTTTATCTAATTCATGAAATTACATGGCATACAATATCTCATTGGGTATTTATAGATTTCTTATCTAGGTCATCAATAATTTCTAATTCTACTTCTCCATCCTCTTCTTATTAATTTCCACCTTCAATTTAGAACAACTTATTCTTGGCGCACGCACGCTCGTGCACACACACACACACACACACACACACACACACACACACACACACACACACACACACACACACACACACACACACACACACACACACACACACACACACACACACACACACACACACATCCTTAAATGTATTTGCTATCAAAATTAAAACATAAAGTGTTTTTTTCACTTTTTTTTTTAGGAATTAATAATATAGGATAAGAGAATGATTGGGATAGAGTGTTATGATCTCTTATGCTTGTATAGACCTAACATCTATTGGAAAGTCCTATTAATTATGTTCCATGAGAATAAAAATATATATAATAAGTATATTTAACATGGATACTTCATGTTGGATGTGATACTTCAGTCTTATATAGAATATGTTATTCATGTTATCTTATGTGATCATCTTCAGTTACAAATATAGATTCATGAACTACCAAATATAATCCTAAAATCATTTAGTTTGTTGAAATTTTTCTAACTATATAAGATAATTATATATCAAAGTATTCCTATAGCGAACTTGGATTATTGAGTAAAAATGCACCAGATGACACTAAGAGTTGTCTTATTCTTTGTAACAAAACACATCAATATGAAATGAATTCTTTAGGTTTGAAATTTATATATGACATTTTCACCTTGTGATCACATGGGATATGTTGTAAATAAAAATAAATATCCATTTGGATGATCCAAGTGATTCAATATTTCACATGAAACTTATGAATTTCTAGTTTTTAGATATTTTATAAGGCTTGAAATTAGAACCAATTGAGGACTAAGGCTCCATTGTATTTATTTGGATTGAGCTCGAAAAAAAATGCACCATTTTAGGGATGTGCATTGGTGAATTGTGGTTGGTTGTGTGTAGTCTATACCAAGGCCATAAGTTGACTTAATGTTTACCTGAGATCCTCCAAACTCAAAAGTACTTTTTATATCTTTTTTTCTACAATTTGAGAATATATGTTTTGTATAATATGATAAAGTTGGTTCTATTTGTGTTGTATATAAGGAAATATTAGGGTAGGATATTTATTATTATATTTATTTATTAAATAGATTATCCTTAAAATTTAGTTTCCACTTACTTGGGTGTAACAAACAGGTTAAGTGGGTGATAGGGTGAGTTATACCTAGAGTTCAACTGAGTGCCATTGTGGGTTCTCTTGTGAGTTTCATAGTGAGTTACACACATTCCCATAGTGAGTTATGTTAGTGCCCAAAATTTCATTGAAGTAATTGATCCCTTTTTGAGTATAAATGCTTAATTTATAAAGACAATTTGAATTCATGTATGAGCATCTTAAAACCCTTGTTCTAATTTCCCTAACTTATGCCCTTCGATTTAAATTCAAATTTAGTTGGAGTAATCTATGTGGGAATTTTCTAAATATGATATGGACCTTGCTTAATTGTATACTAAGATTCCATTGTCTTTATTAACACGACCAAACCTTACTCTAAAATTCATATTTGGTCCCTTTCATATCCCATAGCCCTTGGTCCCTTTCATAAACTCTAATTATGTGATTTTATGGTGGTTTATAAATCTGATTTACATTCAAACAATTCCTAATAATTGATATCAAAGCTTTGGTGGTGTTTCAACTAAAGTGGTAAATCATAGGAAAGGTCATTAGCTTGAGTGGGAGCTATGGGAGAAGAAAATAGATTCAGAGTTGAGAAGTTTGATGTTAAGAATTTTGGTTTGTCAAAAATGTAGATGGAAGATTACTTATATCGGAAAGAACTTCAACTCCCCTTAGAGGGGAAAGGAGGACAACCTACAACTATGAGTGATGTAGATTGGAAATTGCTTGATAGAAAAGCATTGGGATCCATTCGGTTATGCCTTGAATCTTATATTGCATTTAACATTGTAGATTAGACATCTACAAAGGATCTCCGGACAAACTTGGAAATTTGTATGAGAAACCCTCAACTTCAAATAAATTTTTTCTTATGAAAATATTGTTTAACATAAAAATGTTTAAGAATGGTTCTATTGCTAATCATTTAAATGATTTTAATATGGTTGTAAGTATGATCACTTTAGTTGGAATTAATTTTTATAATGAAGTTAGATATTTATGAATTTTATGTTCATTGCCAGATAGTTGGGATAATTTAGTTATGGCTGTGAGTAATGTAGTCCCTACCAAGGGAAGCTTGAATTTTGAGGATGTTGTAAGTGTGATTATTAATGAGGAGATGTGAAGGAAAAGCACTAGTGAATCATCTTTAGGTAATGATTTGTTTGTTGATACTAGAGGGAGGAAAAAGGACAAGAGCAAAGGTAACCATGGAAAGTCAAAAGGTAGATCTAAATCAATATATAAAGCCAAGATGATATGTTGGCATTGTGGGAAGAGTGGACATTCAAAGAAGGATTGTTGGTCACTTCAGGATAAGAAAGGAAACAAGGCATAAATGAATGAGTTAAATGTGACATCAGGTAAAACTAATCAGGATGCCTTAATTCTTTCTTTAGATAATTTTACTGAGTCTTGGGTATTAGCTTCAAGGGCTTCTTTTCATGCCACTCCACATAGGCATTATTTTTTTGATTATGTTCAAGAGAATCTAGGACATGTATATCTTGGTGATGATGAAACATGTGAGATAGTAGGAAAAGGTTCTATTCAAGTGAAAATGAAGAATGGGAACATGTGGATACTTAAGGATTTCATAGATGTGCCTATGTTGAGACAAAATTTGGTTTCAATGGTGCAATTGGGTAGCGAAGGATGTTTAGTTATGTTTACTACAAATTCTTGGAAAGTTACCAAAGGATCTCTTATGGTTTCGAGAGGTAAGAAAGTTGGTACTTTATATTTGACTAGTAGTGTTTATTCTTGTGATTTAGTTACTGTAGATGGAGATGGAACTATGTGGCACTACAAGGTTAGTCATATGAGCCATAA
The DNA here is from genome assembly GCA_037957365.1 of Torreya grandis. NCBI lineage: Eukaryota > Viridiplantae > Streptophyta > Pinopsida > Cupressales > Taxaceae > Torreya > Torreya grandis. Next base: position 805,103 of record JARHVA010003373.1, on the reverse strand, counting down.
GGGCATGGAGATATTAAAAGATGAGTTGCTTAGATTAAAAGATCTAGATCTAGACTTCTGTGAGAATTGTGTGTATGGGAAATATAAGTGGATTAAGTTACTAAAAGTTGGATCCACAAAGAAAGAGAACAAGTTATATTTAGTACATTCAAATGTATGGGGACTAGCTCAGGTATCTTATATTGGTGGTTCCAATTAATATGTCACTTTTATTGATGATGCAACTAGGAAAGTTTGGGCTTATTGTATTAAAAATAAATCTGATGTATTTAACACTTTTAAGAAGTGGAAAGCCTTGGTTGAGAATGAAACAAGTCTCAAATTGAAATGTCCCAGATCAGATAATGGAGGTGAGTATTTTAGTAATAATTTATTTGATTATTATTCTAAGAATGGAATTGGTAGGTAAAGAATTATTCTAGGAAATCCATAGTAGAATGGGGCATCTAAAAGGATGAATAGAATAATAATAGAACATGCTAGGAGAATGAGGTTACATGGAGGGTTGCCTTTATAATTTTGGGTAGAAGCAGTTAGCATGGTAGTATATCTAATAAACAAAGGACCTTCGATGCCTTTAGATGGAGGCATTCTTGAACAAGCTTGGTATGGTAAGAATGTTGATTATTCTTTTCTTAGAGTCTTTGGATGTGAGGATTTTTCCCTCATCAAGAAAGAGAATAGGACCAAGGTAGAGGACAAATCAAAGAAATGCACCTTTGTTGGATATGGTGAGGATAAATTTGGTTTTCATTTATTGAAAATTAAAGATAAGAAAATATTTTGATCTATAGATGTAGTCTTTAATGAAAAATTCATGTATAAGGATCAATTACAGGAATAGGAACATGAATAGAAAGAGTACATAGTATTGGATGATATTACAAATGACAAAGTATCTAATCAATCAGTTTAGGAATATTATACACAAGGACCCTAAACTCCTATGGTAAGAAGATCTTCTAGGGTAAGAAAATCACCTAAATGTTTTTCTCCTTTAAATTATTTGTTACTCACAGACAATGGAGAACTAGAGTGTTATGAGGAAGCAATGTAGGTAGATGTTAGGTTGAAATGGGAAAAAGCCATGGATGAAGAGCATATATCTCTCATGGAGAACCAAATTTGGGATTTGGTAAAGCTATACAAGGGAAAGAGTGCATTGTCAAATAGGTCAATCTTCAAAATAAAAGAAGAGGATCATGGGAGAAAAAAGGATAAGGCGTAGATGGTGGTCAAGGGGTTTGTACAAAAGTTAGGTATTGATTTTGATGATATTTTATCTCCTCTTGTAAAAATGAATTCTATTAGGATTATTCTTGGTTTAGTTGCAATTGAGGATTTTCACTTAGAACAATTAGATGTGAAAACTGCATTTCTTCATGGTGATTTGGATGAAGAATTGTATATGAAGTAGCCATAAGGATATGAAGTCAAAGGGAAAGAGAACTATGTATGCAGACTAAAGAAGAGATTATATGGCCTAAAATGAGCTCCAAAATAGTGGTATAGGAAATTCTATTGTTTTATGTTGGAACACGAATATGAAAGCTATAATTTTGACCATTATATGGGTAACAAACATTTTGATGATGGTTAATTTATTATTTTATGCTTGTATGTGGATGACATGTTAGTTACAGGAAAGAACATACAACATATTCATATGCTCAAGAAACATCTTAGTGAATATTTTGCTATGAAATATTTGGGTGCTATAAAGTAAATCATTGGTATGTGGATTACTCATGATAGGAAGGAGAGGAAGATAGTTTTATCCTAATCAGAGTATGTGAAGAAAGTCTTGGAAAGGTTTAGTATGTTGGATTCTAAATTTTTTGGTACTCTTTTGGTAGGCCACTTTAGATTATCAAAGGAACAGTGTCCCAAGATGGAAGGTAAAAATCTTAATATGTCCAAGGTACCTTATTCTTTGGTAGTTGACAACTTGATGTATGCCATGGTTTGTACTAGGCTAGATATTGCTCATGTAATGGGTGTTTTGAGTAGGTATATGAATGAACTAGGTTATGAGCATTGGTAGTAAGTGAAATGGATTCTTTAGTATTTGAGAGGAACCATTGATGTTGCATTATGTTATGGTGGATCAGATACCACTTTACATGGTTATGTGGACTCTAGTATGGCAGAGGATATTGATAGTAGGAGGAGTAAGATAGGATATATATTTAGAATTAGAGACACATTATTTATCTAGATTTCTAAGATACAAAAGGTTGTGGATTTGTCAACCACAAAGGCAGAGTATGTTACTGCCATAGAGGCTAGCAAGGAGATGATTTGGTTACAAGAGTTGTTTTGAGAGTTGGGCCATGAGTAGGAAGTTGGGATACTACATAGTGATAATAAAAGTGCTAATCATTTGGCAAATAACTCCACTTTCCACTCAAGGATGAAACATATTTAGTTATGTTATCACTTCATCAGGACAACTTTGGAAGAGAACTTGGTGAAGTTGGAGAAGATTCATACAAGCCAGAATCTTATGGATATGATGACCAAGGTGGTCACATTAGATAATATGAGACTATGTTTAGATTTGGTTGGCCTTAGTGGTCATGGAGCAGTGATAGATTCTGTTCAGGAGAAAAGGTCTCCAAGTGGGAGATTGTTGAGTGTGGAGCCCTTTGGGGCTATCACATGACCTTGTTGGTACACTTTGGGGGCCTAGATAGCTCCAAAGATGTGAGGAGTGCATTTTTAAGTTTATCCTCATGTGGGTGAAAGTTATTAAATATTTATTTAATAACTTTCATGTATTATTCCATACTTGTTGGAAGTGGTATTGATTTCCTTCTTTTAGGGAATTAATTGTTTATTTAATATTTTTATGATGCATTAGGAGAAATTTATTAAATGATGTATTTAAAAATTTCTATGATATATAAGGAGAAATTATTAAATGATGTATTTAATTATTTATATGATTCATTAGGAGGAGAAAAATGATTAAATGTAGTATTTAATAATTTCTTGATGTATTATGGAAGTGGATTGGACTTCCACATTGGAAGTTGTGCCATTTGGGGAGGACTGGCATGTTCCTACTATAGAGACCTTTTGGATATGAATTAAAAGGTGGAATGTGGTATGTCAATTCATGGATAGAGCTTATCTTATTGGAGGATGGTGAGTTTTCTCTTTGGAGGATGTTTTCTACACCATTTGTTATTTATATAGGGTGTGATGTGACCTATGAGAAGTTGTTGATATTTTTTATTTGCAGGTGTGGCTTTTGGGAGATAGAGTCAAAAGTGTAGGTGTTTTTAAAAGTGTAGGTGTTAATTTATAGGGTGTAGTTTACCAAATTATGAGATACAAAAAAGTGCAGGTGCAGGTGAAAGTGCAGCTTTTTATGCAACATTTTCTACAGGAGATTTTTCTATCTCTATGAGAGTTCATTGTAATCTTGTTTCAGATTACTGATTTATTTGTGGAATTTCTTGGTGGATGTAGTACACATTAGGTGAACCATGGTATATATATGTTATGTTTTATTTCTGGTTTTGTTCACTCCATTTATGCTTTCATATTATAATGAGGTTTGAAGGAATTGTTTCTGCATAATTAAATCTAATTTTCACACATTTAAGATCTAGTTACGTGATTTTATGGTGGTTTATAAATCTAATTTAAATTCACTTAATTCCTAACACTTTTTTATTATAAATTCTTAATTTATAAATACAATTTGAATTCATGTCTGAGCATCTTAAAACCCTTGTTCTAATTTCCATAGCTTATGCCCTTTAATTTAAATTCAAATTTGGTGGGAATAATTTATGCGAGAATGCTTTAAATATAATATGGACTTTGTTTAATTTTATACTAAGGTTCCATCATATTTATTAACATGACCAAACCTTAATATAAAATTCATATTTGGTCCCTTTCATATCCCATAGCCCTTGGTCCCTTTTATCTATTTCATGGTCTAGTTAATATCTCGTACCTTTGTTATAAACTTAGTTCAAAATCCTATCCTAAAGCTTATATCATATATAACAAAACCTTAGGCTAGGAATTTATATTAACTTATTTATTCCCCAAACTCTGACTTAATTGTTTTCATGTTAATTGATGAACCAATCATGCCCAACCTAGCAGATCAAAATCCAATGGTGCATGAGAGCTCAATATAGTTGATCAAACAGTGATACAAAAGTCAATAAGTTAAGAATCATACATGTTCACCATGGTAGAGATGATCAAACTATGTGTGAGAACAATTGAAATGTCAAATCTTGAAAGAGATCTATGAGAGTGACAAGTTTTACCATCTTAGGGATATCTTGAAGATCTAATAGAGAGTAAAGAGTTGAAATGTCAAAGGTCCCAAGATCTTCATGAGAGTGACAAGTTTCAACATCTCAATGAGAAGTATGAAGATCCAATGACATACAATAGAGTCAACATGTTAATAGACCTATGGAGGTATATGATAATGAAAAATGGTACCATCTTAGGTTCCCAAGTAGAATATCAATGGTTCATGATCCCTTTCGTAAGTCAATAAGTTAGAAATCCTATGAGCAAATGTGAAGATGACATATGTCATATTTACAGTGAATGGAATAAAGATCAACCAATAGTGTTTGACCTCCCAGATCTTAATCTGATGGTATGAAAGGAAATTTGACCTTTCAAATAACTCAAGCCAAATGAAATGCTGCCACATAGTGAAAGGGCACTATCATGACAAAGACTATGTAGAGTGTAGAAAGCCTATAGAACTGCCAAATGGCATAATCTCAGATGCTAGGTAAAAATATCAACCAATAACATTTAGCTAGCCTGATCTAAATCAATGGTGTGAGGTAAAGGTGGAATTTTCAAAACACTCATAATGAATATAAAATTTCCATGTGGTAGGATTAGAGGACCAAATCAAGATTGACAGTCCACGGTAAAAGTCAGGGCTAAGGACTCCAACTAAGATCGATGGTACACATTTGAACCAACTCTAAGACTACATGAGAAAGTGAGACGTGCCTAAATTAGAGATAAGTAAGTGTTTTAGTCACTTTTAAGATGCATTAATGCCTAGTTATATTGGATGTGGTGTGCCATATGTTAATATTTGGCAATATTTGTCTTAAGAGTTAAAATTAATGGCTCCTTCATAAATGGGAAATAATTCAAAGCATAAAAGGTCTATGGGCCATTCTAGAGCATATTTTTGGCCATGAATCATTTTCTACATCTACCACAGTTAGAGTATCTCAATTCCATCATTTCAAGATTAAATTGTTCCATGGCATGCATAAGAGGAAAGGCAACTATCTAGGAAGTTTTAGTTGTGCAAGTAAGTGGTCAAGGGCATCTCCAGGTAGTTACACATGAGGAAAAAGTTTGTTCAACCTCCACCACAAAATTTCACCTTCTAGATCATGTAAAAAGGCATCTCCAGTCAAGAAATCAAAGGGTTTGTTCCAAATATTCATCATGCTTTGTAAAGATAGTTAGAACAATGATTTTTCTTGCAAATGGATGAAGATTTCAGGCATATCAAGGAATATTTTCCATCTAGGAACATCTTGGAAAATTTTTGAGGGTTTATTTGCAATTTTTCAAATTAAAAACCATAGTCCATGATTTGAATAGGGTGAAAAAATTATAAATAGAGGGCTTCTCCTGTATTATCAGGGTTGTTATTTTTGGTCATTATATTTCTCTAAGTCTAGGTTTTGTAAAAAAAATTGGGATTCCCTGCTGTGTGTAGATCTTGTCTACCTTACTAAGATGGTTGTAAGTGTATATCTATTAGCAAGCTTTGACAACATGCTTATGTATTCCTTGTCCAACATGGAGAAATCTCACCATGCTTGTCCCCATGGCAACATTTTTAAAAACTAATGTATTTAATATCATTTTAAAGTTAATGAAAAAGCTTATGGTTCTTTGTTATTTTTTATTGATGAAATGCAACAATGTGTTTTGAAAGTTATGATGATTGGATATTTGGGTTTGTGTTCATTATTGGTTATCATTCTAAGCATATATCTATATTATAAACCATTTCTACATTATTTTAGTATATTTTACTAAATAACTTGTTAAGGAACCCTAGGTTTATGGATTTGACAGGGAAAAGTGTTTCAAAGCTTAGTTTCAGTGTATGCTCTAATCTTGTAGGGATCATTTAACATTTCCCATTATATTTTATTTTAGTTCTCCCTACATATTTTCTAAGGATAATGTCATAAATATTGTAAGATACCCTATTATTTAAGAATCACTAGTGCACCACACCCTTTTTTATAAATTAACTAAACTATCCTACTATGTCCTACCCTAAAAATAATACACACTTACTACATATGATAAGTGTTATTTACTCTAAAAATACATAAAATAATTCATACTTAGGATGTGCTTACATTTTGTGCATTAAATCCCAGCACTGTAGTTTTCCATTCAACCCATGTTGAAAATTCTTTAGAATGAAGATAGCAGTCACTCTCCCATTTGTCTTCAGTAGTTTGTATGTGATCTAGAGCATGTGTTCATCCCATCTGATAATCCTTCTTGGGTGGAGTGAACAATGTTGGTTGTACCTTGATCATATTTTTTTTCATCATCCCAAAATCTCCATGAAGGTTTAATTGTAGAATCTCCCCATGTTAGCAAGTTACCCCTTAGGTCCTCTCACCTTGCTTTCGGCAGAGTCTGAAGTATTAAGGAGATGAACATACCCTCTATCGTTACCTCTCTGTCATTTTACTCATTTATTCCACTCTAGATATGAAACCCTTCCATGGCTATAATGAAAAATTAGAAGGTTTCTCATCTTTATTTTCCATTTTATTCAAGTGTGTAGTGCTGGGCATAAGAGGTGTACAACTGAGAACCAACATTTGACTGATGCTATTAACGAGAACCATTCCTATCACCCATGTTATCAAGGACTCTTGTAGAGAGATGTAAGTGTTTTTTTTTTATGAAACTTTTATGCCTATCATTTTTTGCATCCTAATTATCTTTGGTTCATCAACATCACCACTTTGATGGCACTATTATTGAGGATAATTCTTGTCAATCATGTTATCAAAGACTCTTGAGGAGAGATATAAGTATTTTGATGTTAGGAAGTTATATGTTATTATTTTCTACATTCAGACTATCTTGGTCATCAAAACTACATCACTCCACTTAGGATGTTCTAGGATTTGAGATACTTGATAATTTGACATTAGGTGAGTTTCTTGTAAATATCTATTGAAGTTTCATGTTGGAATGTGTCTTTCCCATTTTTGAAAATTATTATAAAAATTTTAGTGTCTTTGTGTTATTATCTCATCATTAAATTCACCAATGTATGTTTTCAACATGTATCACAATAGTGTGTTAACTGTTATATTCTATAATTTTGATTCTAGTGGCAACTTTGATTTTATCATCTAGTTTAAAGAAGATCAATGCCTATTCTAAAAATTTTCATTTTAGATTTAAGTGTTCTTTATTATTTGCAAATATGGAAGGATTGAGATCATCCTTCAAAGGTTAATCTTCTAAGAAACTTGTTTCACTCTTAAGTATTCTTCACAGAAGAGGGAGACAAGTTTGGAGGCCTATTGAAGGGCAACGTTCAATTGCTAAATAGTGTCCTAACTACCAAGATTATAATCTTTAATTTTTTTTTGAAATTACCATTACTGAGGACTTTCATAACTCTTTCAGTCATTCTAAAACTTATAGTCCTATCTATTATCTAGCTCCTTCTCAACTAGATAAATCCCCTCCCAAGTTTGATCTTACAAGTCTCCCTTATTCCCCCCTCACATCCCTTTGCTAGTTGATATTGAAAATATAATTGAATTAATCATGAGTCATAGAGACCCAAATGAGAATTAATGTCCTACATTCCATGTTCCTAGATTCATGCCTATAAATTTTAATGGCATGAAAGGTTATCCTAATGAAGTCCCAAGTGAAGTAAGGAAATGCTTATCAAAGATTTGAGGGAACAATGCAATGAGCGGTGATCAAAAATTGAGGGATTTTCAAAATATAATTGAAGACTATGAGGCTGAGAATGAGGATGTGTGAATTAATTTACTTATGCATATGCTAGAGGAAGACACTCATAAATGGTTCAATTCACTTCTCCATGGATGCATTTATTCATGGGAAGAGGTGAAGAATGTTTTTAGGATTCAGTATGGTGATAGAGTTGATCTAAGGTTCCTTTTAGCTAAGTTTTAAAACATCAATAAGAATCCTAATGAGTACATGCAATATTTTAGCACATGGTTCAAAAAGACCATGATGCGACTGTCCAAAAACATTAGGCCTAGTAATATAATATGCTTGATAAAATACTGTGATGCTTTTGATAAGAAGGTTACATATTAATTATGGGACAAGGATCCCACAAACCTATAGTTGGAATTTAATATGGCCATCCAAACTAAAAATAACATAAAGGTTGTGAGAAAACCCATGAACAAATAGGCTAATGTGAAGTTTGGAGATCCTAAAAAAACAGTCCACTAAGAATGTTAATCTTGAGGAGATGATTAAGACTCTAGCCTCTATTGTAAAAGATATGTCATATAAGCTTAGTAGGGATGAGAAAGGGGTCCGTCATGTGTCTACCAGTCAAAAGAGGGCTCCAAATCAGAAATTAAGCACAAAGGGGAACTAATTTATATAATCAAGATAGTGATAGAGGGAAGAGGCCTATAGTGATGAAATAATAGATAGACATTAGAATAGAGGGGATGTGAAAGAAGTGACCAATTCATTAAATACCAAAGTGTCTACATTAGGTTTTGACATTGATGTTGATTAGTGTGACAAATTCTTCCTTCCACATCCTCCATGTGATATAGTTGAACTAATTGATGAAGATGAGGATGAACCTGAGTATTCATCATCTATGATGAGATTATGATGTTGAATTGTCAAAGTACACAGATCAAGACATCTGACACCACATAATTAATGAGTGATGTTAGTGTTGAACCATTTTGGAGTACGATACAAAAGGTATGTGTTTCAACTTAAAAATTTGCTTATGAGGCTAATATGGTAGAGGTATATGAATTACCTATTCATGATTTTCACTTTTTAAGATTTATGATGATTAAAAAATATGATAGGGGAATTCCATCAGTTGAGGACATGTAGCTACTAATTAATGAAGTAGTTGCATAAGAGAAAGAATATTACTTGAGAAGAAAGTATCCAGTTGCTACTCCTCAATACACTACCCCTACAAATCAAAGGGTAGGGGATGTAAGTAAGGATGGTAATACAATTGTGGTAGTCCTAAATGTTTCCAAAATAGCACCCATGTCCAAGTTGTTAAGCATAGAGGTGTTCCCACTAAAAATAAAGTACCTTTGCTATCTAGTATTCCTAAGGGTGTGAATGATGTTAAGAAAAATACACCTTTGAAGGCTATTACTAAGAATGCAAATCCAACCCAACCTACTCCACTTCAGACCTTAAGTGATTGCATTCTAGCTGAAGGTATTGTTACACTTACACCAAATACTCTTCTTCCTCAATACAATATATGTGATATGGCCCAATTTTTGAGTTAATTGAAAATCACCATGCCACTTGTTGAATTATTAAGAATACCTAAGCATAGGAAGAGGGTATTTGAATACTTTGAATTTGGTGAGAAGTCAGATGTAAATGAAATTGATTTACCCCGAACACCCCTGGAAAGTGATTAAGAGTCTAAAGAGGTTTTTGAACTTACTCCATAAGTCTACTTGGGAAATGCATTAGTAGAGAGTTAGCTGAATACAAATTCATTTTATTCAACCCTATTGATCAATGGTCTTATTTTCCACAATTGCATGTTTGATTCTAGTGCTTATTATAATGTAATTCCCCTAGGTGTCTTAAATGAGATTGGAGTTAACATTACATTAGACTTTGTCAAGTGTTATGCCATATACTCACAAGATGTTCCAGTTGTTGTACAAGTCAAGGGGTTGGTAGTGTAGTTAATAGTGCATCTAAGTAAGTATTTTAATATGGACATAGTATTTGTGAATTATCTGCCTAAGTGGGGGATGTTGATATCATGTAAATGGGATGCTATCATGGGTGGAAGTGTACAAATGAATCTTTACTATGAAACCATTCCATTGGAGGGTAAGATGGTCAAGATTTATAGAGATTCAAACATGCTACATGTAATTGAAGATCTAAAATATGCTCAAAATGAAGTATTGTACATAGACGTTGGGCTTGAGAAATTCATTGGAAATGTTGAAAGTAGTTAACAACCTACTACTCTTGATGTTAAACCTGATAAAAAAGGTGTAGTTTGGAAGATGTGTTTTGAGGGGGCTTACTCAAATCTTAGAAATGGAGATGGGGTTGTATTATATAACCCCAATGGTAAGTGTTTCAACTTTTTTTTTGTCCTTTAAGTAAATTAATAATACTGATGAGTATGAGGCACTCTTTCTTGGTTTATGGATTTCCCATGCACATGGAAATAAAAGCTTGATTTCTAAGGGTGATTTTGATCTAGTGGTAAAGAAAATCCATAGTGATTGATCTACCAAAAAAAAAAAGGTTGAAAAAATATCAAAATGTTATTTGGGATTTGCTTGAATTCTTTATTTTATTCAATATTTTTTTATCATGATATAAGTTTCAACAAATAATATGATAGACTTATAGGGTTAGGTGATCAATTTGACGTTGAAAATACAAGCATTAATTGTCAGTATCAAGTGGAGGTGCTTGTTAGACCTTCAATCCTAGACAATGTTCATCATTGGTAGATGTTTGATGATGATGAATAAATTAAGAGGTTTTTAAAATGTGAAGCTGAGTTCCATGATCAACTCATAGACTTGGAATCCATGGTTCAGGTTTGTGACTAAAAAATATTGTTTGGGAATGATCCAAAAATTGAAAGCTTTGGTTGAAATATAATTCAAGAAACAAGAAAAAAACAATTCAAATAATGCTATCTTTGAGAACAGATGTTTTATTGATCAAATTTGCAGACCCAAATATATGCTTATCTCTGAGAAGAGATGTCTGATTTCCATTTTGGGTTACATCTTAATTTATACATGTTTTGAAGGTGTGGGGAGGATTTGGAAGGTCACCAACCTCGAGGGAGATGAATTGGTTTGACTTCCATGATTTACAACAATACAAAATTTGAGGAATTACTATTTTTAGTAACTTACTATTTTTAGACTCCACTATTAAAATTGAAATTTGGGACACTTCCATTGGGTTTTATGGGTCAAAATTCATTAATAGGAAATCAATGACATCTTAATAAGTTCCCCTCATTACTATCTTTCCAACGGTTCAAATGGTGAGTCAATTGGAGCTACGGTGCAAAAGTTATGGCTCCCGAAAGTTTCGTCATCAATTGGGGTGGACCCATCACCCGAATTGTCATTTGAATTGTTGCCTGGATCAGGTAAGGGGATTATCCATCTGAAGACAAACATTCTCCCTAAAGGATTGGTAAGTTTAGAATCATCTTTTGATGGAATTAATATAATCAATACTTGAGACTCGTTTATTCAAAATAATGTGATTGAGTGTAATTTGGGTTCTCATGAGAATCCAAACAAGGTTTGGAAGGGTACTCACCTAAGTATAACTGAGAAGCAAGCTTACATGTAGTTGATAATAAAGTAATAGGATTGTTTAACATGGTTTTATTCTGATTTTAAATCATATAGGGAAGACTTGTTCTAACATGTCATCCCATGGAAACATGATAGAAAGCCTTTCAAGAATAAATAGAGACCTATTAACCCCATCTTGGCCACAAAGATATGAAATATTTAAAGAATCTAAGGGACATTGATATCATTTAGACCATTAGGTATTCATCATGGGTTGAAAATTTAGTCCTTGTGAGAAATAAAAATGGTGACATCCACTTGTGTGTGGATTTTTGAAATTTGAATAAATCTTCTTTAAAATATAATTATCACCTACCCAATATGGACAACCTATTGAAAAGTGTTATAGGATCATAAATGTTGTCCACTTTAGACAACTTCTCAAGATATAAATAGGTTGTGGTGAATGAATCCAATAAACCCAAGACCACATTTATAATGCCTTGGGGCACATATGTATATATGAGGATGCCTTTCAGGTTAATGAATGTTATTGTAAAATTTTAGAGAGCTATGGAAATTGATTTTACATGGATGATTAACAAGTTTATAGTTATGTATAAGGATGATATTATTGTGTACTCTAAGACTAGAGAAGAACATTTGGAGCATCTAGAGAAAGTGTTGATTAGATGTAGGGAGATTGGCATTTCACTCAATCCAAATAAATGCCACTTCGGAGTACAAAAGGCCAAATTGTTGGGACATATAGTGTCCAAGGATGGTGTCATGATTGACCTTGAGAGGGCAAAATCCATTGAAAAAGTGCCCATGCCATAATCCAAGAAGGGAATTTAGTCCTTCTTTAGACAAATTAATTGGGAATTTAGTCCAAGGTTTATGTCCAAATTTAAAGAGATTACTTCGCCTATCACTTCTATATTGAAGAAGGACCAAGATATCAAGTGGGATGAAAAGGACTTGTGGGAGTTTAATGACATCAAGGGAACTTTAAATTATAATCCTATATTAGCTAGCCCTAATTACACTAAGTGGATTTAAAAATTCTCTTTTACATCATACAATACCATTTCTAGTATCCTGTAGATGTCAAATTTATACACCTTGTATTAATATTATGTATCATTATGTCATAATGCCCCCATGTGTAATTATTTTTATAATTATAGTTTACCATCATTTTTTCCCTCTACCACCTAGGTTAATAGGTTAATTACTATGGTTAAATAGTAATTACCCCTTTTTACCCTTAAAACCATAAAATCTAAAAATCAAATAAAAACCCAAAAGGATATCCTGTGGTTAAAATGACCCGAACAACCTCAGACCTATTTAAACCCCATTTTCCCCCATGCCAACCTATTGGAATGACATTTTTTTAACTTCCATCCATCTTTGGTAAATCAACGTTGATTCTCTGAGATCATCATCGATCTGTTGGAATCGATGTCGATCCTTAAAATTGTAGTAATCATCCATTTCTTGGGAAGAACAAATTTGCATGCAAGGAGATAATTTTCTATCATGATTTTCTGTGAGAACCATTGATGAATCTATGTAGACCTTTCAATCACCTTTGTTACCATTAAAAGAGTGATTACCAAGTGATTTTGGAAGGTCATTCATCTTTCTTTTGGCATCCATTTTCCAACCATTAAAGGTTAGTATCTTGCATGTTTTTTAGCTTTCTCATTTAATGTTATGTCTCTATGTTTTATTTGTATTCTATTTTCATTATTTTATAAAAAATTAAGTCATTATTATAGTCTTTTTAATATTCAATATTTATACACATAATTGCCATCAATTCATCTGAATTGACATTGATCCTATGGGATCATTATTAGTCTCTATCCATTTAATTAAAATAGTCTTAAACACCCCATTTAAAATATTAAATCTCTCTCAAATTATTTTATCTATTAAATCTCTATGTCTATCTATTTTTTATTCTATTTTCATTACTTAACTAAAAAATACAAATTGTTATTATAGTCTATTTTCACTATTTGACAATATTTACAGAATCGATGTTGATCCATCTAAATCAAAATCAAAATTGTAGGATCAGCATCAATCCCTGTTAAATCTTTAAATATTTATGTAAAATCTATATTCTATTTTCTAAAACTTCTATCTGTTCATGTAGATGACACTGCTTGGTTTAGTGCATGATTCAATTAGCATATTTGATCTTCCCATAGTCCCTCAACCTCTCTTTGCAAATCATAGTGATATAGATTTTGAGATAGGACTTTGTCTTATGGTTTTCATATGTGGTTTTTCACATAGACATTGATATTGAATTCTAGGATGCATATTTCAATCATATAAATATTCTTATCAATTAATTATGTTTGGAATTATTCATCCATATCTTATTTATCATTGTAATTTCATGTTTAAAAATAAAATTGAATGTTAGAACATGGGTTGACATCCACCTAAGGAAGCTCATTGCTTCTTGGGACTAGTTTTATACCAGACAACCCACCCATTATCCTATTAATCAATTTTTTGTTTAAGTGTAGTGAGTTATAGGTCATTCTTCCCTAGCCAAAGAGGATTTATCACAATTGAACTTGGTCAATGATGTAAAAATCAACCTTCATCCATAGGTAATATTTCAAACCCTGCATTTCATTTTTATCTTAGTAGCTAATTATAAAATCTTGAAAATAAATGGAAAACTACTAAATTTTTTTGTCACGCCTGATGGGACTCTATGAGGTCTCATTTTATTTTTTAGAAATTCATTATTGAGTTTTAAATATCTTCTCCATTTCTTTGTTTGTTGCATTCATTCAAAGAAATCTAGACTTTGTATTTTATTTCCTTTTAAGGTTAAAATAAATTGCATCTATTTTTGCTTGCCTTAGTAATTCACATAGAATAATCTAGTCAAAAATCTATCATAGGTTTCACTTTATCCACACATGAACTAAAAGACTATCATAATTAATACATCAAAACTCTTGACATATGGAACTGATAGGGATTTCATCACCTCATGGTAACCTTTTTCCTAGTGATCCTACTTGGGTTTCACCAGCAAGGGGAGAACCAACTTAGTTCCCTGGCTGAGTATAATCTATGACTATAGATATATTTTAGTTAAGCATCCACACTGGCTATGGAATTATGATATGAGGGGAGCAAGCTCCAATTACCAAGCCATGTATCAATACTATTATAGATTTATTTTTAGTGCAAAAACATAAATACCTAAAACCATCCTTAGACTGCCATTTTCCTAGGACCTTTGTTATCCTTTATTTATATCTTTATTCACATATTAAAGTTAAAAGGAGATAAAAAAAACTTTTTAAAGATGATTTTAGTGTGTGCGTCTTTCATCCACATTTAAAATGAGATAATTAAAAAAAATGTTTTATTCGTTTGTTTATTTTTGCCTTTATTTTTGGTCTCATGGTTTTAACTAGGAAAAACTCAATTAAGTTAGAATCTGAAGTAGGTGTTACATCCTCTCATATGGAACATATGTCTAGTTCTTCTTCTAGCCCCGAGTCCTTTGAGAAACCAAAATTCCCACACTTTTATCCTTAGGGAGTTCCTTCCTTTACATAAATACTGGAAAATAACCCTATTTATCTTAACTATTACCTTCATAATCGAGCCATACATATTTATCATTCCCTCTATGCCAAAGAGTCATAGTATGAATGCAAGATGCCTCCTAAGGGAACTAAGAAAATTGAGGAATTTACCACAGCCATGGTATCTATTTCCTCTATTCTATCTGGCTCTAATGCTTAGGTGATCTAACCTTTAGAGAATCAACCACCCATAGTACATACTAGTTCTTCAAATCCCATCTCTAAAGTCCTTAATACCACTCAACCTATATCCACTATACCCCATCAAATGTTAGTAATGCCAATTCATAATAGTCTACCACCCATTATAATGACTCTAGCATATAGTTCTCAAGCTCTCCCTCAAGCTCAACAAATTCCTCAGCCTCAACAAATCCCTTGGACTAAATAAATCCCTTAGCCTCAACATGTCCTTCAGATTTATCAAGCCCATTATACCCAACCTTTTTAGTAGTATGTCCCTTCAATTGTCTAGTATATAGCTTTATCTTAACCAGTGATAACTACTTACTTATAGATTTTCCCATAGTAGAATATTCCATTATAAATCCCTTAATACGTAGCCACATCTCAACCTATTATGTCTACTATGATAGGATATTTTCCCTCACAACCTATGTCTAATTCTTTACCAGGTTATCAAATCCCTTAGTATAATGTCTTAGGAAGTTTGACTCAGAATAATGTCTTAGGAAGTTGCAAATTCAAGCTTTCAAGACTTTTGATGAGGCCTTTATCATGGATCGTAAGCTATAACTTTGTGGTATTGAAGAGGGAAATGTTAAGTTACATAATAAGAACTTTAAATCTGACCCATCCAAGAGAAATAACAATAATCCTAAACAAAAAGGGGTGACAAATGTAGTTACTGTAAAACCTTCTTCCACTTCAGCATCCAACCAATCTAGATTTTTTTCCTCTCAGACGTAGCAAACTAGGGGTCTTACTTGTTTTCCCTCTGAAAATTCTCCCCAAAGAAATATACCCTTATAAGAGAGCCTTATACTTCATTATTAGATAAAATCCTACAATAAAATGCCATTGAGCTCTCTCCAATTAGACCATTCGATGATATGCATCCTAAACCAAATTGGTACAAAGAGGATGAATTTTTTGCTTACCATAGGGTAATAAGACATGACATAGAATAGTGCCAGTCCTTCAAATGATTATTATAAAACCTTATTGACAAGGGGGACCTTTAGTTGGATAATAACAATGCTCCTCTTAATTAATCTTTAGATATTTTTAATAAACCATTTCCTAACCATCCATCCCCATCAAACACCATCCAAGCTAACCTTGGGGAGACAAAAAATCAAATTCAACTCCTAATTAATACAATCCATGACCAGTTATTGCCTAAAGAAGTCTTGGAAGAACCTTCTATCTTGGATCTCCTTACAAGAGATGATTTTGATTTGAGTCAACCTAAGGTCATTAAATATAGTCCCAAAATTCCCTTAGAAATCCTTGATCTTATTACATGGGATTGTTCACATGAACCATCCCCTTCACCCTCTCGTAGTGAACCTCTTAAAAATGAAAATGAAATTACTCATCAAGATATTACTAATAAACATCTTGACACTTATGAAGTTACACATTTTACCCCTTTAAACCCTAGTGAGACTCATCATGGTAAACATGTAATGAGATCCTATTATTTTACACAAAAAATTCACCCTTTGGAACCATCCTTTGCCATAACACCCTCTCATCTTGAAAATACTAAAGAAAAGGGTAAAGCTCTTGTTACCGATAGTAGGGATGATTATTTTGGTATTTCACCAAAGAAAGCCTTAGGTCACCCTCACATTAAATATTGATTTATCTCAACCATCAAAAATCAAGAACCCTAGTAAAAGTCCTTTTTTCTCAATACGTGAGAAGGCAAAAGGCTCACCTCTTTTATACCATCATCACCATCTATTTTAGGGCCTCATGCATCCTCTAGGGTGACTCCCCCTATTGTACGTGTTTCTACTCAAATATGATGGAAAATACAAAATCCATCTTCATTTATAAGTACACCTCTATCTCGATATCTGCCTTCTTCCATTAAAGGACCATTAGATAAATCTGAAGAGAAGGAGCTTAAAAATATCCCTCTTGTAAAGGGTAAGTGACAAAGCCAAGCAAGTAATACTTTGCCAAAAGAGCCTATTATCAAAATACTTGTAAAAATATTTAATGATCCTTTAAAATGATTTTATTCTATAATTCTTAAACAATTGTTGGATACATCCCTTATTACACTACCACCTATAAGGTCTATTAACCTTCATCCTCAAAGACCTGCATGGTATAAAATTTAGGAAATATGTACATATCATAGAGCACCTAGACATGATATGGAAACTTGTAAAGCATTTAAGGTTGTAATCCAATAGTTAATCTAGAATGACGATCTTTTGATTAAAAATTTAAATGATCAAAGTCCTAAGCATAAGATCACTGTTACATCCATTCCACTCACACATAATCCTTCTAGTCCCATAAGTGATAAGGAGTCGATAGCATTTTATGATCCACCTCTTTTGTACATTGATATCATCCATATGAATACCCATTCTCAAAACCAAAACCATAATAAATCTAAGGTTTCTATTACAAGATCCCCTGCACCTAATATGTCAAAACTACCTAGACAAAATCCAAAGATTTCTATTACAATAACTACTTTGATCGAAGCTAAGAAATTGGTTCAACTATTCATACTAAAATAAATCCATCAGGCACCTCTGAAGATGCCATTGTATGAAATTATTGATAATTCTTTCCAACATTGATAGGAAATGATAAAATCACTCCAAGTTATTGAAGTTTGTCCAGATGAGACTCAACCATTATCAACATTTATAGGAGCCTTTCAAAAGGTGTCAGTTGTTAGTTTCACCAATTTTGAGGTTGTTCCCTTATCACCTAAAGGTCAAGATCCCCCACTTTTCATCACAACTTAGATATATCAAATGCAAATTAAGAGAGTTATGATTGATAATGGGGTTAGTATTATTATTATTTATTCACATGCCTTTTAGTAGTTGCAATTACTAGAAACCATTGTATCCCAATCCTCAGTAGTTGTGCATGAATTTAACAACACTCTATCACCCATGGTAAGAATAATTATTCTCCCCATCCATGTAGGCACTTGTACCCTCCATGAACTCTTCTATATTATAGAATGTGAATTCTAGTATAACATCTTATTAGGACATCTATGGATTCATGCGATGTGATGTGTTCCTTTTATTATTCATCAATGCTTTAAATTTGAGTATAAAGGCCAAAACCATATTATCTTCACTGATCCTCATCTATTTAAGTCATGTAACTTTAATTTCTAACCAAATGATGTCATAATACCTTCATCTAACACAAACTTTCCCTCGTCTTCTAGTCAATCCTCAACTAGAATGACTATCCCTACTTCAAAATTACTTGCTCTAGAGTCTATTAACTCTATGATGTAGTAGCTTTAAATAGGGGAATATCAATTATTAAATCTCAACACCTTACCCACTTTGAGAGAATATGGTCATCCTGACAAGGAACCCATGTATTCACCCAACCTAGGTGAGCTCGTTCCCTTTGGACCAACTTTATTATGTACCCATTTAGTCTATGATGGGATCAATCAAACTCCCTCATGATTTGATATAGGAACCTATGTTAAAATGTTTACCTCTAACATCTTGTTTCTTAATAACCCTTACTTTTCACATACCTATCTTTATCATTGTGCCTAGAAAGGTTTTAGCATGGGTAGATATGAGTAGGGTCCTCATGACATCACATTAGGATATTTCAGAAAACTGCATGAAAATCATGGTCTAAGTTTTGAGAAAGATTTTAAATATGCACCCAAACCTATTCTTCTACCAAATTTGGAAGAAGAAGAACTATCTTCCTCATCCGACATCTCTTCCTCGACTAGCGATACTATATCCATCCTTATTAAATTTATTTTTAGTCAATATGATCTCCTTAGAACCCCTCATCTTCCATTGTGATGGTGAAATCCAAACCATCCCTTTAGTATATCCTAACTTAATAGGACATGATACACTGACTATTCCTATTTTTAAATGTCAAGATGATGAGTCAATCTTGACCCATCTAGGTGCTTAAAACTCTTATTTACGTAATTCTCTTACATCCTCTATCCCAACCTCATCTCAAGAGTCTAATTTGTTTGTCCTTATCCATCAACTTAGTCAACCTTATTATACAAGGATGGATCTTCCATCCATCCATAATATCAAGGAAAGTCTCGAGGAGCTGTGGTATGCACAAATATTTAATTATTTTTCTGTAGGACTATCCCCTCCTCATCTAACCAAAGGTGTTAGGTGCATCTTCTAGCAAAAAGCTACCCACTATGTCATGCTAAGGGGAGTTATTTATAAGCATGGTTTTGATGGAATTCTTCTCCATTGACTCCAAAATCATGAAGCTACCTTAGTTATCTAGGAAGTCCATGATGGCTCATGTGGTAGACATTTTAATGGTTACGTAATTGCTAAGAAAATCTTACATCTAGGTTACTACTGGCCTACTTTGAATCAAGATTGTTGTGCGTATGTTAAGAGGTGTGTAAAATGTCAGCACCATGCCAACTTATCTCATGTCCTTAGTAAAGCCTTGTAGGTAACAAGATATTTTTGGCCATTCTCCTAGTTGGGGATTGATCTTATAGGGAAAATTAATCCTAAATATTCTTAGCATCATGGCTTTATTATCACCACCACAAAGTATTTCACTAAGTGGGTGGAAGTTGTGCTTCTTATCTCAACCAAGGTAGATAAGATTATGGAATTTATACATAATCACATTATTTGTCATTTTAGAATCCCATATTAAATTATAACAAACAATGGAACATTCCTTAAGAATAAGAAAGTCCAGGTGTTATGTGACTCATTTAAAATCAAATTAAGTTTTTCCTCACCTTACCATCCTCAAGCCAATGGTCAATCCGAAGCATCTAATAAAAATTTAGTCAAAATATTAACCAAATTCATTAATGAAGTTGTCAAATATTGTCATTTTCATATCCCTTTGACTTTATGGGCATATCAAACTAGTATTCACACCCCTATAAGTGCCACTCTTTTTTCTCTAGTCTATGGTACAGAAGCGGTACTTCCTTTGGAAGTCCAAATTTCCTCCCTTTGTATCTCCCTTAGAGACATTGTTTCTGATGAGTATTTCCATCGGAAGTGTTTATCATAGGTTGAATTCTTAGATGAACATAGAGAAACAACCCTTGACCACCTTCTTATATATTAAGAATGATTAAAATGAGAATATAATCAACATATAAGAAAATGTGAATTTAATATTGAAGATCTTGTGCTTAAAGAAAATCAACATATCACTAATATGGAACAAAGTAAAAGGGGTAAGATTGAATCTAATTGGATTGGACCATACATCATAACCCATAAATATGGATATGGGGCATATCATTTAGCTTCTCTTGATGGTAAACCAGAATGTGAACCTCTTAATGCCTTGCATTTACGTCCTTTCTATAATTAATAAATGTTGGCTCATTTTGGATAGTTAGTTCCATCATATCCCTTTATACCTAATAATCATATGAGAGTTATGTGGTTACCCAAAATTTTTTTTAATCCTTTCCTTGAATATTAATACCTTGGCTCTATTCATAGCATTCTCTTTTGGATAAGTTTCACCTATATTGGGAGAAACCCCAAATCATTATTTCCCTTATCTCCTACACACCCTTATTTTTCAAAGATAACACAATCATTTCATATGATGAAATCATGGAAATTATATTAAGATAATCTTTTTATGCTAGTATTATTTTGAAAAAAAATAATGTATACAAATCCAAATAAAAAATGCCAAAATAAACACATTGATCCCTCGAAGGAGAGTTGTGCAAAAATACAAAAATGTAGACCACTCCATTGAAGGATGGATACTAAGTATAAAAATTCCCATATTGATTAGTTTTCAAAATTATGCCATTTCCAAAAGACCTAAAACTAGAAAAGCATATAAAAATCATGTTGTCAAAAGAAAATTCCCAAAAAATCTTCCTGCATCAATCAACTTTCTAATAGTAGACTTCCCGTATTGATCAGTCTACATGTTGGCATAAACTGATTATTGAATAAAAACTCTTGATTATTGAAATATGGTCAACACTCTTATCCATCTCTTATCTCATCAAAATCATCTACTCCTAATAATCATATCTTTGATTACCCAAAGTTATGTCAATATTTATTATCTTTTCGTTAAGGATGCATATGCAATGTAGATGAGAGGTCATATTTATGGTTGTAGCCCAAGCCAATGTGGGACATATTTATACTTTATGTTCATTAAGAATCCATAATTCACAAATCATAATCCATTTAATATAAGCATGTAATCCATAAACATAATAAAGTCAAATAATCCATAATCTATAAGAACATCTGATTTTTAATCCCATAACATCACATAAAATCCATAAGCATAAACCATAATTTTCATCTCATTAATAAAATATAATCCATAAACGAATCCATAATTTCCATCATGATAATAATTAATAACACCATCTATAATAAACCATAATCCATCCATCTAAATAATCAATGAATCTATAAACACATAAATCATAATCCATCCATCTAAAAAATCAATGAATCTCTAAATACGTAACATAATCCATCCATAAAACATAAATATAAGTCTATATATATACATCCCAAGTGTCTGTAAAAATGTAATAAATGGCTCATGCCATGTATGATATGCATATCTATTTGGTGAACTCTATCATGCTCAGATAAATGTTATCATCTCCCCCATCATCTCCTCCTCTCCCTCCTACAATGCTCCATGTACTGATAGTATCACCTGGGATCCTCTATGATCTGCTATGGCTAACCACATGTGATGCAAAATGAGGAACCTCTTGTAGTTGATCCTGTACAATCCTCTCATAGTATCATAGTTTGGCAAGTGCATCCCTATACCTTTATAGTTGTACCATACCTATGGGAATGGTTCTCAAACCTATAGAATATTGAGTTAGCCTCTCAGCCATAAAATATCTCATATGCTCTAGCTTAGCCTTGTAGCTATCCTTCTCCTGAATGGCTTGGTATCACTGCCATGTGACACTATCAAGCTCACTCTATAATCTCTATACCTTGGTGTGTACTATCCACTGCTCATCTTGTAATGGGGCATCTTGTTCAAGTGCCTCCTCTCTATATGCATCTAGGACATCTTCCATGACCACGTCAACAACCACTTCTGGACAAGGTCTAGCTTGTCTCCCTTGTTGCCTTGCCATATCTCCTAAAAACCAAGTGGCATAGTCATCTGTATATCCTGCATCATCCATATCTGATGCTAGCAACTCTTCTAGTGCTCCCATCTAGATAATTATGGTGATAGGTACTGTCCAATCCATCTCTATATCCTCTCATCTATATAAGTGTGGGGCTAATGGTACATCCTATAGTAAACCAAACTGTCAATGAACCCTGTCAAAATAGAATAACTCCATGTGGTCCATCCATCATCCATATACCCACCTCTCATAGGCCACATACCCTAACTTTACCTCTATGCCAGGCCATGATGGAAAGTGTACATATGGCCTTTAAATAATATCTCCAATCTGTAAGTCCTTAAAAAGCTATTTATAGTACACTAGATCATGCACTACCCTATCTGTGTATAGAAAAACTAGGTCTTTCTTCCATCAAAAGAAGCCCACAGTGTATGCCATATCTATGAACCTGACCCATGGGGTCCAAAGTAGTTGAATCACTTGAATATTCTCATATGCCCAGTAATGGAGCACAAAGGTGATGTCTAAACCCATGTGATGCTCTGCATGCCAACTCTATAACTCCCTATAGATCTCCCCTAGTAATGTGGGTGCCCAAGAAAATATTGTCATATGTTCAAGCATATCTATTATAAATAAAGTGAAGCTCCAAGGTAACTATCATCCACCAAAATCAAGCAATACATAGCAAGTCAGTGCCAACATGAGCATGGTCATCACTAATCTCTCTCCTAGTGCCTCGTTGTATAACGACTAGAATGAAAAATCTCCAACCACAAATCTGATATCTAATGCATCCTCCCCATATAGTCATGCTAGTTCTATCACATGTCCAACTTCCTCAATAGTGTATATTGGGGCTCCCTAAATCATTAATATCAAGATTTGGTAAATTTCCTTAGTTGTAATAGTCATCTCCCCTGTCAAAAACTAGAAGGTGTTGGTGGTATAATTCCACTGTTCTATCAAAGCCACCATCATGATAATGTTCTGATGAACATGATGATAATGGTGGATCCCTCCAAAACCTACTGCATCTAGATGTGCCCAATCAACATCATCCATCTCCACTTGTAGCTCCTCCAATAATGGTGAAACCCTATCCTTCATTGCCAATAGCTCTCATGCTTGTAACAATGCTTTTTGTTAGTTAAATTTTGCATTGTTGTTTTTTACCCCTTCTATAAATCATCATCTATTTTGTATATATTGATGTCAATCCCTTATGGATCATGGTTGATTCTATATAGATCAATGTCGATCCCTTATGGATCAAGGTCGATCCTGTTGGATTGATGTCGATTTCTTTTTGCCTAAAAATCAAAAAATTTCCCATATATTCCTTATCTACCCTCCCCTTATCCTATTCCCCCTAATTTTCCTAACCTAACCCATCCTTTAAGCTAACATTTCCAAAAACGTAAAAAACACAATAAAATATAAAACATTTCAAAATTGCCCATATACATAAAAAACTTGTCCCCTACCTCATAGTGCACTCATCATCATTGTCATCCACCCGCGATAGCCTCCATCACCTCATATATGTGTTTGAACATCAACAAACCATCAAATTTTGCTTATATAACTCATCTATGTTTGATAACTAAATGAGTCTCATTCTTTGTTGACAGGCTATTTATAGCCATTTTTGTGATCACTGTCGATCTAGATGATCGATGTCGATTCTCTTTACTTGACGTCAATCCCTTTTAATCACCATCAATTATTTTTGATCGATGTTGATTCCCTTTATCTTGATTAATTTTTTCATTTTGGATTGTTTTCCCTACTTTTAGTATGATTTTGAGCCCATATTTTCTTGCTTTTGCCATAGATCTCCCATTTTGTCTATTTTATTACCCTTTAGATTGGAGAATTTTAGCCCCTTGTTAGTTCCCTAACCACTTTTGGCATACCCTTACTTTTTGAAACCTTACCCCATGTAAGATCCCAAGGGGGTATTTTTTCTTGAGTATATTTTCCCATAGGTACGCATACATCATATGCACACTAGATGCTTTGGTTTGCTATTACTATATCTTGTTCTCTTGATTTGCCTTTTATAAGATTACTTGTTTTAGCTGTGGCATTTTGATTTTTGATCTGGTATTTTGAGCATTCCTGCTTACATTATTTTTTTTTCCATTTAGTGAAAATCTAGACTTCCTTTATCATTATTTGTCGTCATTTTTATGTGTCCTTTAGCTATCTTCCATTTTTTCCATATAATCTCATCCATTTTATTTTTCCATTCCATCTTGTTCAAACCTATCATCTGTTCCATTTCACTTCTCATTGCCCAGTTTGAGGGGGGATACCTCCTCACAAAAACTTGGGGCATTAGGCATTTTTATAGTTTTTGTTTCGTGGCACACCATGGTATACCCCTCTACAAAAAGGGGCAAATATAGAAGCTAAAATTATAAACCTTGTATTAATGTTATCTATCATTATGTCATAATTCCCCCCATGCGCAATTATTTTTATAATTACATTTTACCATTATTTTTTCCCTCCACCACCTAGGTTAATAAGTTAATTACTATGGTTAAATAGTAATTAACCCTTTTTACCCCTAAAACCATAAAATCTAAAAATCAAATAAAAAACCAAAAGGATATCCCATGGTTAAAATGACTCAAACAACCTCAAACCTATTTAAACCCCATTTCCCCCCATGCCAACCTGTTGGAATGGCATTTTGTTTAACCTCCATCCATCTTTGGTAAATCAATGTTGATTATCTAAGATCATCATTGATATGTTGGAATCGATGTCAATCCTTAAAATTACAGCAATCCTCCATTACTCAGGTGAAACAAATTTGAATGCAAAGAGATTATTTTCTATCAAGATTTTCTATGAAAATCATTATCAAATTTGTACAGACCTTTCAAGCACCTTTGTTACCATTGAAAGAGTGATTACCAGATGATTTTGGGAAGGTCATTCATCTTCCTTTTGAAATCCATTTTCTAACCATTAAAGGTCAGTATCTTGCATATTTTTCAGCTTTCTCATTTAAAGTTGTGTCTCTATGTTTTATTTGTATTTTGATTTCATTATTTTATAAAAAATTAGGTCCTTATTATAGTCTTTTTAATATTCAGTATTTCTACAGAGAATCACCATTGATTCATCTAAATCAACATCGATCCTGTGGGATCATTATCAGTCATAAACACCCTGTTTAAAATCTTAAATCTCTATTAAATAGTCTTTTTATAGTTTTTGTCTCATGGTACACCATGGTATACCACTTCGAAAAAAGGGGAAAATTTAGATGCTAAATTTATACACATTATATTAATATTTTGTATCATTATATCATAATGCACCCCATGCATAATTATTTTTATAATTACATTTTTTCCATCTACCACCTAGGTTAATAATTTGATTACTATGGTTAAATAGTAATTACCCCTTTTTACCCCTAAAACCATAAAATCTAAAAATCAAATAAAAAACCAAAAGGATATCCCATGGTTAAAATGCCTGAACAACCTCAGATCCATTTAAATCCCATTTTCCCCCATGCTAACATGTTAGAATGACATTTGTTTAACCTCCATCCATCTTTAGTAAATCGATGTCGGTTCTTTGAGATCGTCATCGATCCTTAAAATTGTAGAAGTTCTCCATTGATTGAGAGGAACGAATTTAAAAACAAGGAGATTATTTTCTATCAATATTTTCTATGAAAACCATTGACGAATCTGTATAGACCTTTCAAGCACCTTTGTTACCATTGAAATAGTGATTACCAGGTGATTTTGGGAAGGTTATTCATCTTCCTTTTTGTATCCATTTTCCAACCATTAAAGGTCAATATCTTTCATGTTTTGTAGCTTTCTCATTTAATGTTGTGTCTCTATGTTTTATTTGTATTCTATTTTCATTATTTTATCAAAAATTAGGTCATTATTATACTCTTTTTAATATTTAATATTTCTACATAGAATCACCATCGATTCATCTGAATTGACATTGATCCTATGGGATCATTATCAGTCTCTATCCATTTAATTAAACTAGTCCTAAACACCCCATTTAAAATCTTAAATCTCTGATAAATTTTTCTCTATTTGTTAAATCTCTATATTTATTAATTTTCTATTCTATTTTCATTACTTTATTAAAAATATAAATTGTTATTATAGTCTATTTTCACTATTTGACAATATTTATAGAATCGATGTTGATCCATCTGAATTGACATCGATCCTATAGGATCGACATCAATCCCTATTAAATATTTAAAACATTTTATGAAATTTGTATTCTATTTTGTAAAAATTATATTTGTTCATGTAGATGACCTTGCCTAGTTTAGTGCATGATTTATTTAGCATATTTGATCTTATGATAGTCTCCCAACCTCTCTTTATGGATTAGAGTGATATAAATTTTGAGATAGGACTTTGTCTTGTGGTTTTCATATGTGATTTCACACATATTGATGAACAGTTAGATATAATCCAAGAAGACAAAAAAATTGTTATTGAATTCTAGGATGCATATTTTGATCGTATAAATCTTCTTATCAATTAATTATCTTTGGCATTATTTATCCATATCTTATTTATCATTGTAATTTCATGTTTAAAAATAAAATTGAATGTTAGAATGTGGGCTGACATCCACCTAAGGAAGCTCGTTGCTTCTTGGGATTGGTTTTATACCAAGCAACCCACCCATTATCTTATTAATCAATTTTTTATTTAAGTGTGATGAGTTATAGGTCATTCCTCCCTAGCCAAAGAGGAGTTCTCACAAATGATCATGGTCAATGGTGCACAAATCAACCTTCATCCACATGTAATCTTTCAAACCCTGCATTTCATTTGTTTTCTTAGTACCTAATTAGAAAATCTAGAAAAGAAATGGAAAAATACTAAAACATATCATTTTGAAAAATAATGAAGACGGTCATGTGTAACCTATATATTTCTTTAGGAAAGCTATATAAGGTGCTAGACTAAATTACACCATCATGGAAAAATAATCCTTCACTCTATTGAAGGATTTTAAATCATTCAAACCTTATATTTTGAGTTCAAAGATTGTTGCTTATGTCCCACATGCCATGGTGAAGGACATCTTAACTCAGAATGAAGCATCCATCAAGAGATGCAAGTGGGTCAACAAGTTATAAGAGTATGATATGGATATTCAGACCACCAAGTTAGTGTGAGTGATGGGTCTATCCAGGCTCATGGTCAAGAATAATTTGAAATCTACTGAGGTAAACACTTCTATTTTCATTATTGATGATTCTTTGAGTCAATTTAATATGTCTCCATGGTATAAAGACATTGTCTATTATTTGAAAAATCTGAATTATCCCCCTGACTTGAACAAGAATCAAAGGAGACTCTTAAGCTTGTTTCCCAAAAATACCTATTGATTGAGAATGGACTTGCATGCAAGAATATGGATGGGGTTCTCCTAAGATGCATGATAGAATAGCAAACTTCTTACATGATTGAATAATTCCATAGTGGAGTATGTGGTGGCCATTTTGCACCTAAATTTATAACTCATAAAATTTTGAGAGCTATTTATTGGTGGCCTTCTCTATTCAAAGATGTTTTTTTAGAAAGTTAGAAAGTGTGAAAAATATCATTGATTTTCTGGGAGGATGACATATTCAGGTTCTCTTCCTTTATAGCATGTGATAATTGAATTCCCATTCAAACAATGGGGAATTGATTTCATTAGAGAAATTATTGATTATTCAAGTGATAGACATAGATAGATAATAGTTTTAACTAATTACTTCATGAAATGGGTTGAAGCAGTCTATACAAATAAAGCTACACACTAGGTGGTTATGATTTTTTTTTCTAAATCAGATTATTTGTATATTCGATGTTCTTATCAAAGTTATTAATT
This sequence comes from Torreya grandis, assembly GCA_037957365.1. Taxonomy (NCBI): domain Eukaryota; kingdom Viridiplantae; phylum Streptophyta; class Pinopsida; order Cupressales; family Taxaceae; genus Torreya; species Torreya grandis. The sequence goes on along the minus strand of JARHVA010003373.1, from coordinate 776,640 downwards.
ATAATGCCATGAGTTTCAAAGCTAAACCTTTAGTGGCATTATGAAAAGAGTACAAGATTAAATTGACCTTTTCCTCCAATTACAACCCTCAGGTAAATGGGAAATCAAAATCTAGTAACAAGAACTTGTTCAAAATCATTAGAAGAACATTAGAAGAAAATAAGAAGAAATGGGGTGAGTAGATGAATTTTGCTTTATGGGCTGATAGGATCATGCCCATTAGAGCTATAGGAAAAAAACCTTTTGAGCTTGTCTATGGAGTTCAAGCAGTTTTGCCCATGAATTTGTAGTTGCCAACCTATCATCCCATCCAACAACTAGAATATGATGATAACATCAACTACTATGAAAGCATGATGAACCAGATTATTGAGCTTGATGAATTTTGAAGACAAGCTCATGAAATAAAACTCATGTTCAAGGCAAATTTGAAGAAGATATTTGATAGGAAGGTCACTCCAAGAACCTTCATATTAGGTGATATGGTTCTAATTTGGGACAATAGGAATGAAGAGAAAGGAAATCATGGAAAATTTGATGCTTGTGGATGGGTCCCTATTCCATCGACTATTAGATTGGGGAACAAATTTTTTCCTAAGAGACCTAGATGGTGAAATACTAGATCTTCCAGTCAATGGCAGACATCTAAAACACTTCTTTGATTGAGTCTACAACATTGTACATAATTTTATAGTGTATAGTCTTATTTCTTTGTTGCTTTATCTCCCCTTTACTTTGGGCCTTGCTTGTATAGTTTCCTTTCATGTTTTTGGTCATGTGTTTTTTTTTCAAATCTTCCTAATCTATTTTTGTCAGTCTACCATTATTTTATTGAACCTTCATGGGTGTGTGTTTGTTGACAAATTTTTACTGTGTTGACTTTATGGCCCAATGGATTTGCACCTAGTCTTATGATCTAGGTTTCTTTACACACCAATAGGGGTTGTACATCCCCTGGTGAGGGCCAGTGTTAGTGCTCAAATTTTCACTAAATAAACTGAGCTCTTTTTAAGTATAAATTCCTAATTTTTAAATCCAAGTTGAATTCATGTTTGAACATCTTAAAACCTTTGTTCCAATTACCCTAGCTTAGGCCCTTTGATTTAGATTAAAATTTAGTGGGAATAGTTTACGTGAGAATGCTTTAAATATGACCTGGACTTAGTTTAATTTTATACTTAGGTTTAGTCATTTTTATTAACATAACCAAACCTTAGTCTAAAATTGATATTTGGTCCCTTTTATCTATTATCATGTTCTAGATAATGCTTAATCCCTTTTTTATAAACTTAGCTCAAATTCCTATCCTAAAGCTTCTATCATATACAAAAAAACCTTAGGATAAGACTTTATATTAAGTTCTTTGTTCCTTGAACTCTGACTTAATTATTTTCATGTCAAGTGATGAACCAATCATGCCCAACCTAGTGGATCAAAATCTAATGGTGCAAAAGAGATCGAATAGAGTTGATTGGATGGTGCATATAAAAATCAATAAGTCAAGAATATTGATCGATGATGTGCATTCACCCAAGAGGAGATGATTGAATGGTGCATGAGAAATGTTGAAATGTCAAATCTTATGAGAGATATTTGAGAGTGACAAGTGTCACGATCTCGAGGGTGGTTCAAATATATAGTAAAGAGCAAAGAGTTGTAATGTTAAAGGTCTCAAGAGCTCTATGAGAGTGACAAGCATCAACATATCAATGGGTAGTCTGAAGATCCAAGAATATGCAACAAAGTTAAAAAAACTATGGAGGGATCTAAGAAAGACAAGTGGCACCATCTTGGGTGCCTAAGTGGTAGATCAATAGTCCATAGGCCCTTTTGTAAGTCAATATATTAGAAATCGTACAAAAAATACAAAGATGATACATGTCATAATTGTGGTGAATGGAAAAATATTGTTGAATAGGATTCAACTTCATGGATCTTAATCTGATGGTGCAAAAGGAAATTTGAACTTTCAAATAACATAGGTCAAATGCGAAACTAACATGTGGTAAAAGGGAACTAGCCCAATAAAGATTGATTGTGCAGTGTGTATAAAGCACATAGAGCTACAAAATGACATGATATCATATGCTAGGTACAAATATCAACAAATAATGTTCAGTGGGATGGATCTAAATCAATGGTATGAGGTAAAGGTTAAATTTTCAAAATATGTAAAATGAATAAAAATGGCCAAGTGGAAGGATCTCAGAGGCCCAAATCAAGATCAATGGGTTGTAGTAAAGGTTAGGGCTACGGACTCTAACTAAGATTGATGGTGCATATTTGATCCAAATTCAAGACTACATGAGAAAGTGACAAATGTTTGAATTAGAGTTAAGTAAGTGGCTTAGTCACTTTTAAGCCCCACAAATCCCTAGTTGGATCTGATGTGGTATGACACGTGTTAATATGTGGCAATATTTAGCTTAATAGTTAAAATTAATGGCTCCTTCATGGATAGGCAAGAACTCAAAGCATAAAACAAGGTCTGTGGGCCATTCTAGAGCGTATTTTTGGCTATGGATCATTTTATGCCTCTAACACAACTGGAGCATCTTAATTCCAACATTATAAGTGCAAGTTATTCTATGGTGTGCATCAAATAAAAGGTAGCTATCCAGAAAGTCCCATTTGTGCAAGTGGTCAAGGGCATATCCAATTAATTACAGATGAGGGAAAAGTTTTTTTGACCTCCACCACAAAATTTCACCTTCCAGATCATGTAAAAAGGCATCTCCAGTCAATAAATCAAAGTGTTTATTGTAAATATTCATCATACTTTGTAGAGGCAGTTAGAACCATGATTTTTCATGTCAATGGATCAAGATTTTAGGTGTAATAAGGAATATTTTCCAGTTGGGAGCAACTTAGCAAAATTTGGAGGGATACTTCACAATTTTGTAAATTGTAACCCATAATCCCAGATTTGAACAGGGTGCAAAATGTATAAATAGAGGGGTTTTCTTCTATTATCAGGGTGGTTGTTGTTGTTGGTCTTTATTTTTCTCTAAGTCTAGGTTATACAAAAAATTTGGGATCAACTGATGTGTGTAGATATTGTCTCCATTGCTAAGGTGGTTGCAAGTGTACAACCATTAGCAAGCTTTGAGAGCATGTTTATGTCTCCCTTGTCCAACATGGACAAATATCACCATGCTTGTCCACATGGAAATTTTTAAAAAAATTGATGTAAGTAACATCTATTTTTAAGTTAATGAAAATGCTTTTGGTTCTTTGTTATTTCCTATTGATGAAGTGAAATAATGTGTTTTTAAAGTTATGCTGATTGGATATTTGGGTTTATGTTCATTATTGGTTATCATTTTGAGCATAGATCTAGATTATAAACCCTTTCTATATTCTTTTAGGATATGTTACTGAATAACTTGTTAGGGGACCCAAGGTTTATGGATACAACATGGAAAGGTGTTTGAAAACTTAGTTTTAGTGTATGCCCTAATATTTCAGGGATCATTTGGCATTTCCCATTATCTTGTATGTGAGTTCTCCCTGCATCTATGTTAGGGATACTATCATGAATACTATAAGATATCCTACTGTATGAGAATAACCAACACACCCACCCTTTTTTACAAATTAAATGAATTTTCATACCTACAAATGATACACACTTATTACATATGATAAATGTTATTTTCTCTACAAATGCATAAAATCTTGCATACTTAGCATGTGTTTACATTTTGTGCAATAAATCCTAGCATTGTAGTTTTACATAAAGCCCATGTTATTGAAAATTATTTACAATGAAGATTGTAGTCACTCTCCCATATATATTCAATAGCTTTTATGTGATCTAGATCATTTGTTCATTCCATGCGACAACCCTTTTAGAGTGGAGTGAACAAGGTTGGTTGTGCCCTAGTCATATTTTTTGTTCATTGTGCCAAAATCCCCATGGAGGTTGAATTGTAGAATCTCTCCATGTGATAAGTCTACCCTTAGGTCCTCTCACCTTAGCTCAAACATATCTAGAAGTAGCAGGGAGTTGACCATACACTCTATCAGTGCCTCTTTATCATTTTTTCAATTTCATCCATTATAGATGCCAAACCCTTCCCTAGATACAACGACATATTAGCAAGTTTCTCATATTTGTTTTCCATTTTATTCAAGTGTGTAAGGCCAAGAATTATAGGTATACAACTGGGAACCAACAAGTTATCCTCTAAGTTAACTCATCCTACTCTTTTTTTATATTCCTCTTCACCAAGCTATCATGATAGAACACACTATTGGTAAGAAATGTAGTTTAATCAATCAAGGAAATTATTGCATATCTTCTTACATATTTATGAACACAAGTAAGGTCATTGTTGCATATTTTCTAATTTATCATAGACAACCTTAGAGAAATCCAAATAAAATGAATAAAAACCATGAATCGTAGCTAGTACCTCAGAGTCAATTTTAATTCTTTATACTAAATATAAAAGGATGGATACCCAATAATAAATTCCATTTTCTCCCCTTTTCCCGACACACTACCGTGAATCAGAGGGATAAGATTTTAAATGGAAAAGAGATGCCCAATAATTTAAGTTATTCTCTATGTTAAATATAATTCCATTTGTAATTTAATAAACAAGTAATAAAAGGGTAGATGAGTTATCTATAAAATTAGGTTTTAATCCACTAAATGGAGGATCTAGAAGCCAAATAAAAAACCCAAAAACTTTCCATAACACTTTATATGTATTACTCTTACATATCTAATAGACAAAAATAATCATAAGCACAACATCCATTTTCCATTTTAGAATCAATGTTGGGAAGAGATATACATTTGACCAAACCTCAAGATAAGTAATTACCCTTAAATTAGTGGAAGAATTAAACAACTAGAACATAAACTGGTCAAGATAAGTAATTACCCTTAAATTAGTGGAAGAATTAAACAACTAGAACATAAATGGAGGGATGAAGTAGGAAATCATGATGGATAGAATAGAACATAATGGAGGGATGAAGTAGGAAATCATGATGGATAGAATAAAATAGATCAAACTGGTTAGATTGAACTTCATTAATATTAATGCAAGTAATTTTAATCTAAAAAAGAGTATTTAAATTATACTATTAAACATGAGGCCAAATCATAAAGATTGAAGCATATTCAAAATCAAAGATAATTCATTTTTTTCATAAGATTTCTCATACTAAATATTAACAAATAGATCCTTTTCCTAAGATGACCAAGTCCTTTTCATTCCTTCCAAAATGGAAATGATGTTTTCTAGGATATTTGTTGTGGATGAACCCTATTTTTCAAGGAAAAAAATGAAAGAAATAAGATATCTAACTTTAAGAGTAATAATTTTAGTAAAAAACTTATAAAAAATATTAACTAGAGTTAAAAAATGTCAACTTTTTAAGAGATCTAAATCCTTTATTTTGGGAATGAACTTAATATTACCTTGATTAGTGAGCTTGCTAAGGGAATGAGTCTAAACAACTTCATGATAAACTTTATGTGAATATAAACCCAAGTTATTATAAATAATATGATAGTTTTCAAAGAGAAATTTGTCAACACCTAAAGCTTTGCTGATAGCCGTCTCCATGACCACTTCATGAAGATATTCAATATATAGAAACCTATCACATGGCACCCATTAAGATTAAAAAATTTAAAGGGAACCATTTGGATGAATTTCTTAAGAGCATATTTCTTTCAAGGCATATATGGTTGGAAGGCAATACAATGATCATGAATCAATAATACTAGTATAATATCAAGGACATGTGCAATTTGAAATCCAATTTCTTGGTGGGGTTATCAATACATTTTTATTTAAATGAACTATATTATATAGTTAAGATGGTAAATTCCATTTTTAGGGTACATAATTTAGTAACTAAGATTTCATTATATGTAAAATTTCTTATACTATCTTGCAAATTCCTAAACATTAAATTTTAATTTTTGATTTATCTTCTCATGTAAGCGATCAATCAGCTTCAATATTTTTTTAAACATTATTCTCTTCTGAATTTTTATTCTTTAATGATTAATGTTGTCCTTGTGACATATAAACCTTATTGTGATGCGAGACACTATTTTATTTTTGACCCTTTTAAGACATTATGAGATAGATTGATTTAATTATTATTAATTGGAAAAATAATAATGGGGTTGGGATAATTTTGTTTTGATGATTTTATAAGTAGAATAATTACGTAGTTGTAAACAATGAATTGATTAATGTAATTTATCTGATACATAATTTATCATAAAATTTAATTAGTAGTAGTTATTCTGAAGGTGTAAGGTATATCAGAATAAATGTATATTTTATTTTTCTATTTTTTTGTAGTAAGTGATCAATTCTCACATTTACAGTGTTAACAACTTACTTGATCATATCATTGCTTGATGTTTAGGCCTAAAGAGTCAATCAAAATTGCATAAGTTTTTAAGTTCAGCCCCATCCATCTAATCCTCATGTAATGGTTCACATGATCCCTAAGTATTCAGGTAAATTTATTGGCCAAACATTCATCGAATCTCACCAAAGCCTCTTAAACATTTCTCCTCTCTGTGAGTTAGCCACACATGCACATCACTTTCAATCAAGCCATGAGAGGAAAATAGGATCACAACAATCTTTAATATATTTATTTGAAGGACTGAGTCCAACTATCATGCCACATGGCATTATCACCTTTGATTTCGACTCAATGAGGTAGCTGGTATGTAATAGAAGCCTTAGGCTGAAGATTTAATACATTCATACATGTGTTGATCATTCATGGAAACTGATATAAAAAGCTAAATTGGATAACATGGAAAGCTTCGATTTTCCAAATTACACATAAAGTTATTTATATAAGGTTATTATGAATTCTAGTATAATATTGCTACCTTCCCTATTTAAAAAATTCTACAATCCTCATCAAATAGTATGAATTTTTTAGTCTCGAATCTTTATTTATACACAAATATTCCATTTTTTGAAGTCAAGATTTAAAAATATTATAAGGTAATTGATAACCAAAAAAATCATCTAAAATATAATTGAAATTTAAAAACGATCTCACCTACTTTTTAAAATAATTACACTCATATATACATGTCACTAACACAAGAAATCCAATCTAAGGCCATTTACCACTAGGAAGAAGGCATCGGGTGACAACAAATAGCTACAATATGAATGCAACCAGAACTAGATATATCACAATTATAATCAGATGAAAAATAATAATAGGCCTTGGTTAACAACAAATTAATTATTGAATGGTAGCAAAGTAACCAAATAATTGCATAGGTGTCGAACAATAGCCAAGCCACCTAACATTTATGTTATCAGATAGGAACATCGTTATCGGTCGGTGGCTGTATCGATTCCCGCCAACATAAATTTCACTCGATAGTCATGTCATATATTGACAACATTATTTTCATTTGATAGTTACACTACCAGAAAATATTATAGTTGTTGTTCGATAACTATGTTTTTATTTGACAACACACTACCAAACAACAAATGTGCTAGTGCCTGACAGTTCCACTGTCGTTCAATGGCTATGATGGTAGAAGATAATACAACTATCATTCATCTACACGTTGATGTTTGATAGACCTGATAATACAACTATCATTCATCTACATGTTGATGTTTGATAGCCGTCCTACCGGATGGTAACCATGTTAGTTGAAGCAGATGGTCGTCTGCAACATGCAAACATATGATTGGACAATGTAGTTTGATAATCGCATCCTATAGTCAATCCCAATAATTTGGCTACACTGTTATACACCTTCCAATATGATTCTCCACCATAGTTAAAACTGATTCACTTAATGACCTCTAAATGTTTTTAATATAGATGATTAAAGTTTTCCCTACCAAATAGGTTTTGTTATACAATTTCGATGTATGAAATTTTATAATTATATTAGAATATATTATATTTAATGTAATATTTATTTATATATTATATAAGATAATATTTTTATATATGCAAATATTATAATATTTATTATATAATTTCTATATTATAACTAGTTCATTGAATTTAAGTTAGAAGTTTACTTTTAATGTATTTAAGTCAAGTAAATTTATAAATTGCTCGAAAGTCATGGCATATGTATTATATGGGCCTTTTTTGTAAAACATTACAAAAAATATTTCATCATTACCCCTCATCATCACAATTTAATAGATGTTTAAGCAAAGGTGCTGGTGTTGGTTTGGGAGGTGGTGGTGGAATTGATAGAGGTTTAGGTCATGCTACTAACCTTGGTGGTTGTTTAGATATCCCTAGTTGTGATAGTGGACATCATGGAGGTGTTGGTGTGGGAGCTAAATATTTTTAATTTTTAACATTTTTTGATAAGTGCTTTCATTTCATTATTACAGTATATTCCGATAGAGATCGTTTAATGAGGAGATAACATGTCAAATTATTCTACCCTTGATGTTAAATTAAATATATGTTGAGTTGTACACATAACATTAGTTGATTTTCCTTACTCGACACATGTTACAATCCAACTATTTAAGCATGTTTTGAATGAATAAGATGAACTCCATAACCTCAATGCATTTCCCCCACATCAACATGATTATATTGTTCATATGATCCAATAATCATATCCTTAAATTAGAGGTCATGTCTTTTCATAATAAAATATAAATTAGTAAATAAAATTTGACAACATTACCCTGAAATAAGGTCATGTGTATAATATGGGCCATCTATTGTAGGATATTGCATGAAATACACTATTATTGCTCCTCTTTATCATCAATGAATTCACTTCGAAATCTTTCATCACATACAAGTTCTATATTACCTTATTGTAAATTTCTTAGGATTATTGATACAATTAAATAATATTAGTATTCGTTATATATAATATTATTAAATGGTGACATGGTTGATGGATTATCTCTATTAAAATATTTGCAAGTCTTTAAGAATTTCTATTTTAAATTAGAAATAAATTTTCATAAACATTTTACAACTTATTATATACTTGTGTAACTTTTATCATACATATTAAAATGATTTTTTCCTTTGAAAAACCTACAAAGCTTAAAATTAATCAGTAAAACTTACTTGTTCTTTCCACTCACTTTATTTTACGACAAACCAACCTCCAAATTCATACAAGACATTTAAAATATGATATCCCCATAATACATGTTAATAGGCTTTAAAAGGTTGTTAAAATCACCAATTCATAGTCTTTTCCCTTTGGCCAAAATATAAGATTTTCCACGTAGGTTTCCTTTTAAAAGGGAATTGTTTTAATTTTGAAACGCAAGTACTTGTTTTACCAGGTGGCAAATATATTTTAAATTGTGGATTCATGTAATATGGAGTACATTATTTTTGACTTTGGAAAGTTGTGTCGAACCATCGAACAAATTTCAAAGGTCAAATGCTAATATTTTTGAAAAGTATTTTTGTTTTAAAAGTATAAAATATGCTTCAATCCTTCAAATGATCAAACCCCTATTTTACTGGTTATATTTGCATCTAAAAAATTTTGAGGTGAATTTTTGGTGTTCACCTCATAATATAACACCTCAGACCTAGTAATACTAAAAGTTGACCAAATGTGCAAGGAAAGCTAGAGGGATTATTATTATTATTATTATTATTATTATTATTATTATTATTATTATTATTATTATTATTATTATTATTATTATTATTATTATTATTATATATTTCAAATATATTAAATTATTTATTTATATTTGTTTAATTGAAATGAAATAATAAAATAAAATAAAAAGTTATATAAAACAAATCATAATGCAAATTGACAACTGATGTTAATTAAAATATTTTTGTAGAAAGCAAACATAAGATGAATCTTTGTAATAGGACTAATTTACAAAATTACATTGTATATTGAATATTCTCTACGAATGTGTACAATATACTTTACTTATAGATGTGTATAATATATTCTTCTTATATCATTTTAATTAAATGATAAAGAACAAAAAGAAAGAAAGTATATTCAGTGATCCATTCACACATGATATAATTTCATTCATCCTTATCTAAGCAAGTTACATTATATACTATTGATTTAAACTATTTTTCATCCATACCCAAAGCCTATAAAAGTTAACGACATTATATACCATTTATATGAACTATTTATGGTCATACCCAAAGCCTATATAAGTTAATGACACAAATCATCTACAGATTTATCTAGAATAAAGAATCTTGTCTCCCCAGTTCTTTTTAAGAATAAGCATAACCAAATAAAAGCTTAAATTTTCCAAAAAATAAAGGAATCTACATACATTTACTTATAGTAAATTCACAAAGTATCACATTGAATTTAATTATATGTTTTTTTATAAATCATAACTAGTATACTTATAATTATAAATAAGATAAATTTCAAATAACACAGAAGATAAAAGAGCAAAAAAAATAAGCATATGTAGCACTTACTATAAAAAGCATCAAGGAGGCTTTCACGGGCTTGTAAAAGAAATACCAGATATTGGTGTTAAAATTTGTATCAAAACTTGATCTTTAGGTGTTACATTCATAGACGAGCAAGTTTATTCTTTTAAATAACCAAAATTAAATTCTAGATAATATTGATCAATATCAGTAGAAGCGGAGGGAAAATACACTATCTACAACCATGTTGCCAGTTAACTAGTGATAGACAACCAACTGATTATCAATATCTACTTCATCGATATTGGACATGAGATCCTCTACCTTAGTCATCCCAGCATCATTTACTAATTTTTTTGTCATGATCATCTTGAATCTCACCGAACAAATAAAAAAAGATTAAAAACCGATGCCTAAATGCCACAACATAAACCTCTATTGAGCTATGTATTGTTCTATAGGAAATGGAGGTGGTGATCTAAACTCCTGGTGAGTTGCCTAGATTGACACAATGTAACGGGAAAACCTACTGCTTAAAAAATAAACCTAACAACTCTCCCTTCCACCCAATATCGAGTGCCAATCAATGACATTTTCTCTCAACTGGTGATTCCTCTACCTCAACATTCAAATTGCATCATAGCTTTGATAATTATTTCAAAAACAGAAATGTATTGCCTCCACGTCAACATCATTGTATTTTTCATTGGATGTGCACATCAGACATGGAGTCTTTCCATAATCAAATAAAAAATAGTCACTAAATGATGTGACCACTATGCAAGCTAAAAAATCTAACAACCTCCCTAAATTCATGGCATATGTATATGATATGGGTCATGTTGTGTACAATAACATGTTCACCAAATATGCCATGATTTAAATATGAAAAAGGGACATGGAAAATGCCTTGAACCATTTTGGGTAAGACCAATGTTAGCCAATCAAAGATGAATTATTTGGTATATAGAAGACTGAGAAAAGAACAAAAGGTAAGACCATAATTTAGGGAATGTGTATAATATTCTTAGGTAAGAACATAATTTAGAGAACATGTTAATGGTTGTCTTAGACTTTAACACTCAATTGTGGTCACCTTAATGAGTCAATACACAAATTTTACTGCCTAAAATATCAATCCAAATTTAGAGCAACACACATATTTTATAATACCAAGATTTGGATACTAAATGCACACATATGATAGACCCATGGATACATTTAAGAATAAAAAAATAAAGTATTCCAGGTGAAACTCAAATTCTAACAATAAGAATTTTCAGAGAAACACCATACTCATATCAATGCATAGCCACATTGCACATATAAATTCAATAAAATGTTGAGCATAAATATAGGCAATGCATGATGAGGTGGAGGGAATAATTTTTTTGAGAATGATAATACATCTATGCCTTAGCTATTAATATTTATTACAACAATGACGAGCATCCATATATCTACATTTCCACCTAAAAGGCTTTGTACCTCATGATCTTCTGCAAATAACAATGATAACATTTTATCAAAATAATATAAATTAGTTTTTATATCTTGTTTAAATCCTTTGTCATTTCAAGATACACTAATTCACATTAAATATAATGTTACATAATACAAGATCATATTAAAATAAATTAGAAATGCATACTCACCTAGTAATCAAGGAATGACTTAAGAAAATGTGATCCATTTCTGAGAATAACACCCATGGCCATATTCAGGGAAGCCATTCTAATCACATCATGCCATAATATTAGTTTATAGTTTTTACCATTCATTTATATCAAATCAATCTACAAAGTTCCAAATCACTGAAATACTACTCTTTAGATGACATAAAGTATTTAAACCATAGTATCTCAAAAGTAAATGATCAAGAAAATAGAGTGACTTTATACAAAATCCTTGGGAGGAAGGAGTTTATCATGGGCATAGTATAAATAAAGACATTATGATTTTACATTGTCACTTACATCATAAAATTAATTTTTCTTGAACATTTTGTGTACAAAATGTGGGATTTGATAATCAATCATGGGTTTTGAGTGAGTTACAAATCTTTCACCTTACAAAATCATTTGACACTAATATAGAAAAATAAATCCATTCCAATGTAAATTCCACTTTGAAACATGTGGCTCTCCACTTTCAATGTTCTTGCTGTCATCCCTAATTACAGGATGTTTGTTCCACTTGTCTGAATCTATGCATGCAAACTATGTGGTTTTGAAATTCTATTAGTTTAAATTATATTGTCGTTAAAGGCATACAAACATCTGAGACATAGAACCATGTGGATTCATTTCAATCAATTTGTAAGGAATCAACATCACTGATTTTGGCCCTTCATTGGGCAATTTAGATTTGATAGAAAAGATTGCATTGCCAATAATAAAAATAAGATTTTGGGACATGGAATCCATTGTGGAGAAAGTCGTTGTGATGTTACAATAAGTTTACCATTGCTTGGATCTACTTACATTTTTTGAACTAATGTTAAAGAACATAATGCAGTTGTGTATAACATGTAAGTATAGGATGGTTTTCCATATGGTTTCCACATCTACTTGGTATGCCCTTCCATATAGCACAAAAACTAGTAATATCAACTCATTATCTTTTGGTAGAATGTATCCCCAACTAGGTATAAATTGTGATGGGTAAACTATGCATAAACCTGGACATAAACCTAAGTCATTAGCACCTTTGTAACTAGTAATGGTTTATTTTGTGAGCTATAAGTCTGAATTAAATGTCTCCATCCCCACCTTTTGTATGATAAATTAATTTTTCTCTAGATCAGAGGATTTTTTTAATCTACATGGAACACAAATGTATGTAGATTGAAATAAATGAATTGTCTCAATTTTTGGCATCCTATCAAATATCTATGCCCATCTCAAAGCTATCACTCTTTTTCCTAAAAGAATAAATTGAGTTTGAATGACTAAGACGTCTGAGTATGCCATCACCAGGTGTGTTTCTAAAATGGAATCGACAACATTAAGAAATTAGTTGTAGCACTACTTTTATTTCTATATAAAAACAAATAAGTCCAATTAAAATACTACGTTATGCTTTTTCATGATTTTTTCACTTTGTTTTGCCAAAAGAAAAAAGGCAAAATAATTAGTTGGTATCCATACAATTAAATTTGGTTTATTGCTCGCTTATTTTCATGGCTTATGTTGTGGCTAGATTGTGGTGCTTAGTGGAAAATTGGCATAATAATATTTCATGAAAGCATATGTTAACATCACACAAGTAGTTTCATGACTCCTTGTGTATGTGTATTTCTTGAATTTTGAGCAAGCAACAACAAAAAAGAATGTACCAATCTTAATAAGTCTACAATCTACTTTTTCATTCTTATTCCATATTGTTATTTTATTCATGCACATAATTTTTCTCAAAGAAAAAAAAAATACTTACAATGTCTTTTTGGATGCTCTGCCTATTCCCTTCTAAATATTTCTGTTATACATTACACACCAAAGTAGATTAAGTAACACTTTTATTGTTTGTAATCATTCTGTAGCAATAGATTGGAACTGAAAATTTAGCATGTCAGCCTTGGAATGGGACAAATAATAGCTTATCTATTTGGTCTCTTATGAGATGAATCCTAAGACTTCGCCCCACTATATAAACTTCTAGCTTAAAAATTACAATTGAGATGATTCTAAATGAAAATTATATTAAAAAAGTAAGTAAAGTACATTATTTATGGATAACAGATTAAAATTCATTTTATTCATGAAATAAAATGAAACAAAATAAAGTGTAAATTTATTTGTACTAACAATCTTTTAGATTAGAATATTGTTATTAAATGAGAAAGTCGCATTATACATCAAAACTCCATGGTTGAATTATTTATAAAAGCAGTATATATCGTGACTTCCATTTACATTTTAATATAGATTTATATATGTAATATTAAATATATTTTTAAGAATTCTTATTTTAAAGTTATTGTAAGATATGTAGATCAATCTTTTTAGTACTTTATATATGTAATACATGTCCTTTTTTAATTATATTTTATTATTTTATATTAAAAATCATATTTAATTTCTATATTTTATATTTTGAATTACATTCAATTATCAATTTTAAATAAGGTTTACAATTTACATTATAGTAAAACACTGCCTAAAATCAATATGATTAGTTAGGTGACACTTTTGAATTATATAATACACGAGGGAAGTTTTGAGTCCTCATCCCATTAAACATTTTTTGATAAGGATATTTCGTGAGGAATTTCATTCATCATGTAGAAATAAAAATAAATTAATTAATAATTATAATCATATCTTTATATATATCAACATCATACATAATCATAATGATATATAACATATCATGAATATCTATTAATTATTATATATATTATATTCAAAACTTAAGTCTTAAATTTATTAAAGGAAGTGTCTCACAGCTCTAATCGCAAGAATCTATTTTACAGGCTTTGCTGTACATATTGTACATATATGCAGTTCTCCTATTTCATTTACGTTGAATAAAAGTTTTATTTCTTTTTACGTTGAATAAAAGTTTTATTTCTTGTAAGTATTTGATTATGTGTTGGTTCACCCTCCACAAGCTAACATAGTAAGCACTCTCCATTATAGTGCATTTATCCGTATGCACAACGTTTTCCACCTCGGACAAGGTCTTAGGCCTCGTGGCTAATATCATAGCTATATTTATGACTTTAAACATGCGAGCACAGATAGATAATGAAGTTTGTTTGTTAGTTATATGAGCAACTCTCACATGTTGAAATTCTCATCACAAACATTTTGGAAGCATTGCACAACCGAAAAAAAATAGATTTCTGTTGCAGCGAAGCATAATTAATAATAAGATAAATGAAGGTATTTAATAGGTTATATTAAATTAGAATCTTATTATTTTGTTTGGATGGTTTGGTAATGAAAATATGATGTATAATTTTTTATAATAAAATAATTTATGTAAATTAGTTTGTTTTGTTTATTCTTACTAATCAATGTAATTGTGAAAAGTAATAACTTGATAGCATAACTACACCTGTGTATGTTGATAGTCTTCATGAGTGAAACTCATGAAGTTAATAAGAATTTAAAAAGTTTAATGTTGTTTTCATAATTTTAATGTTTTAAATATTTGATTTTTTAAATGGAAAGATATAATATTAATGGAATAAAATTTTCATCTAAATACATATGTTGTATCATGTTTCATAAATATTAAAAAATATTTTTAATATATTTTATTTGATGAGTGTTTCCATTTTATATTTAATTATTCATATTATCTATAAAATTTATGATAAACATCTTTAACGAAATAAACATTAAGAAATAAATAAATATTTTTATAATCATTCATAAATATTTTTATAATCTTTAAAAAAAATTAACAATCGAACCAAATTTAATGATTTCTTTTCATAAAATATTAAAAATTAATTTATTATATATTACATTCATATAACCATCAAAATTATTTGTTACAAATTATAAAATATTCATCTAAACTATTTCTTAATAATTAATATTAATTAGTGAAAATTAAAATCTCTCGTATAACTTTTCATCACAAAAAGACCCTTCAAATTAAGTCAATGTTACCATTAATCATCTATTAGTCCGTAGCCATCAAATCGGTGGCACTTAATCATATCAAAACAATTAGTATCCACCTAATCGGTGGCTCTCTCTCTCATGCATAATGGTCTTTGAGTGGGATGGTTTACCTGTTATAGAAAGCAGCACAAAGTCTTCGCCAAACAAATCTCGATGTGTCGCTCTACTACTCCAAAAAAGCACAAATGGCCAGGGCAGCCGGAGACACAGACATTATAGATTACTATTTTTTCTACAGCGTACGATCTTGCCAACTTTGGATCCGTTGGAAATAAATTTATAGTACGTAAAACTGATTGGCACTGCTGACACTGCTTACACATGGGGGGCAACCAAAAAAAAAAAAATATATTCGCTTTGCTTACACATGGGGGGGCAAAATAAATGATTGGCACTGCTTACACATGGTGGGGGGGGGCGGGGGAGGTTGAAAAAAAATGTTTTAAATGACACGTTGCGCAATATCCATGACAATATGGTCCTTCGCCATTTGTATTATAAATAATGCGGGTTATGCTTTAGCATTATACATTCCCAATTTGAAAAGCTTTTTCTGCTATATTGTAGGGCGAAGGTTTGTGTCCACGAGAAGGATGACCAGTGGAGGGGTAGCAGCTACTGCTTCTGTGCTGAGAAGGTAATTTTATATTTTTAATCTGTAATTTAATTGTTTTTGGATTTAACTGTTTAGATTTGAGACAATTTATACCAAGTTTCTCTGGGGCTACTTATCTCTATTATGTTCTAAAGTGATGATCAGGGGTTACAGGTTATTTATCCTATTATTTTTTTAAATTGGGATTTACAGTGATAAAGTAAAGTTACCCATTTTAATTCTACTCCAATTCACAGAAGTTTAACCATAGGGTTTCTTCAAAATCCAATCCCTTAAAATTGGTACTGTATTTACTTGTTAAGCTTCCTTTGATTTATTATTGTGGATTAAAATTTATTTAATTTATATGTTAATGTTATTTTAATTTATATGTTAATGTCCACTTGGGGTTTGTGTCTGAGATCTTTCAAGGGGTGGACGACTTCTACAAAGCCCTCTCGTGATGATACGTGGTAGGTTGCAGTGTTGTGGTTTTCCCCTTTATCTATCTTTGCCTGTTTTTTCCTTGGCCGTGTTTTTGTTCGTTACGTGGTATTTGGATGTAGCTGAAGTGTTGCTTCACATAGTTTTTACTTTCTCTGTTGACTGAGTTGTGTTTGTGTGCCTTTTTTTTTTTTCTCTTTCTTTCTTTCTGGTTCATTTGGTATGAGACTTTGTTTCTAGGCTGGGGTTTTATAGTTATATTTCTATTTTCGATACTATGTACTGGTGAAGCCCTATAGATCTTTGAAACAAGTTTATTGTTGATAACTGATGCTGATCGTTTCCATCTGGAGACACGTATATCATGCAAGGAGTTAGATTTGTTTCCCCATTTTTATCTAGAATTTAGAGAGTCAATTTTAATTATAGTTTGCAAGTTTAAGTTTTAGTTAATATACTTTTATTAAAAATAAAGTCTTGGAAAGGCTAGAGTTAATTTTAATTGATTCACATGCAATTTTATTAATATATTGTAATTGATTTTTATTTCTAAGAAGAAGGAGAATAATTCGAATAATTTGAAGAAGTATTTTTATTTTGGTAATTCTTATTTCTTTTGTATTTCTTTTGCATTTCTTCTATGTTATGAATATTGTATATATTTGGTTGAGTTTATGGCTTCTTCCTAGCGGTAGTTTATTTTTATATAGTTATAATTCTTCATTTGGTATAAGAGCAAACATTTTCTTTCTTAATAAATAAAATATTATAAATTTATTTAAATAACAATTTGGATGTAATATCAACTAAAGCTAACTCTAGACATTCTAAGGCTTTATTTCTTATAAAAATATATTAACTGAAATTTAAACTAGCAAACTATAATTAAAACTGTTTGTCTAAATTCTACGTAGATGTGGGGAAACAATTTGAACTCCTTGCATGATATATGCCTGTCCAGATGAGAACGATCGGCATCAATTATCAACATAATTCATCTTGATGCTAAGAGGGCTCACAATATGATCTCTGAGTATCAAAAATTGGTCATTTGCAACTGCCTTAGTGAAGATATATGTCAACTATTCTTTAGTGTTGTATTTTAATTCTACTATCTTTTTCTACACTAAATCTCAAATAAAATGATGTTTTAAATCAAAATGTTTTGCCCTGATGTGATGTACTAGATTCTTGGCCAATTTGATGACACTAATGTTGTCACAAAAAATGACTATAGGATAGATTTGTATCTTTCCAATTTTTTTAAGAAGTTTTCTAAGCCATAATGCTTGTGTACCTATCGAGGTGACTGTAATATACTCTGATTTTGTAGAAGAAATGACAACTATACTTAATCCAATTAATCAAACCAGAACTAAAAGAAAAATATTTACTAGATGTAGACTTTCGATCATCCAAACTACCTCCCCAATCATAATAATTACAACCAACAAGATTGAACTTTTTAGAAGTGTAGTAATGAATACCAAAATCTAGAGTGCCTCCCACATGCCTCAAAATTCTCTTGGCTACCTTTATATGCATTTCAGATGGCTTTTTCATGTACCTTGAAACAAGTGAAACTGAATAAGCAATATCAGGGCTTGTGTGATTTAGAAACATCAAGCTTCCAACAATGCTCATATAAGTTGTTTCATCAACTATTTTAGTACCATCATCTTTACACAACACAACTCATGAACAACTAGAGTGGAGACTAGTTTACAATCAACCATATCAAATTTATTTAATATATCTTTGTCATACTTTGTTTGACAAATGAAAATTTCATTCTCACTTTGATAAACCTCCATTCCTAAAAAATATTTTATGAGACCTAAATCTTTCATCTCAAATTCATTCATCATGGAAACTTTGAATTCATCCTTCATCTTAGAACTACTACCCATATACAACAAGTCATGAACATGCAAATTTAAAATAAGAATATCATTACCTTCTTGTTTATAGTAAATGGTAGGTTCACTCTTACTTCTTTGAAATCCATTATTTTGAAAATATAAATCAAACCTAGCATACCACACTCTTGGTGCTTGCTTGAGGCCATACAAAGTTATCTTCAACTTGTAGACATGATTTTATTTTCTTTGTACTTCAAAACCATATGGCTACTCCAGATATACTTCCTTTTCTAAGTACCCATGCAAGAAGACACTCTTCACGTCCATATGATGGATGATCCAATTCTTTTGAGTTGCTAATAAAATCAACATTCTAATGGTCTCTTGTCTTACTACTGGTGCAAATGTCTCTTCATAATCAATGCCATACTTCTATGTGAAGATTCTAACAACTAATCTTGTCTTATGCCTTTCAACACTTCCATCACTATTACACTTAGTTTTGTAGACCCATTTGCTGCCAATCTTCTTCTTGTCATGTGAAAGATTTGCTAGCTCTCAAGTTTCATTCTTGTGAGTAGAATCCATCTCTTCTTGCAATGCTTGCATCCAAACCTTATTAGTATGTGCATCTTCAAAACATGATGGTTCAAAATCAACCTTTGCAAGTAAAGCAAAATTCACTATCTCACCTCTTAGATTTTCTTCATGTGCTTGATTTGTACTCATTTGATAGATGTCATTCAATCTTCTTACCTTTCTTATAGAACTAGGACCTAAATCTGGACTTACACTTGGAATTGAATAACTAGATGAGGGGCTACTTGGTGGATTTGTAGCACTTAGAACAAGAATATTAGTGAGCTGCCCATGATCAATATAATCCATAATAATATTATTTAAAATAGATTTTGACTTCTCTATATGTCATTTTTTATGACCATAAACTCCCCCTTCATCAAAAATTACGTCTCTTGACACAATAATCCTATTAGTGAGTAGATTATATAAACGTTAAGCCTTACTTTCCTCACTATATCTAATCAAAATACATGACTCACTTTTGGGATCTAAATTTTGTCTCTTTTTATTAGGAACATGAACATAGGCTAAAGAACCAAAAACTTTGAAATAATTAACATTTGGATTTTTCTTATCCTAGGCTTCATACGGAGTCATCTTGTCAAGTTCACTAATGGGACTCTGATTGAAAATATATATTGCTATAGAAAATGAATCTCCCAAAAAAGAATTGCTTAATCCCTTTGTTTGTAACATACTCCGTGCCATCTCCACCACTATACGATTCTTTCTTTCAGCTACACAATTTTGTTGAGGTGTGTACGCAGTGGTGAGTTGTCTTCTGATGCCATGCATATCAAAATAACCTTGAAAGACTTTTGAATAAAATTCTCCTTCATAATTAGTCCTTAAGCATTTGATTTTGCACCCTTTTTCATTTTATACAACGGCTCTAAACCTCTTGAATGTCTCAAGAGCTTCATCTTTGGTCTTCAATAAATGAACCCAACACTGTCGTAAGTAATCATCAATAAAAGTAATGAAATATGATGACTTACCCAAACACTTTGTCTGCATAAGACCACAAATATCTAAATGAATTAATTGGAGTGGATAATGAGCCCTCCATGTATTGCCTTTTGGAAATTTCTCTCTTGCATGTTTTCCTTTACCACATCCTTCACAAACTTCCTTGTGCTCTTCAACCTTAGGTAAACTAGAAACTAATGCTTTTGATATTAGAATCTTCAAACTATACAAATTTAAATGCTCATACCTAATATGTTAGAACCAACTTGTATCCTCATATGCCATATTTTCAAGACTATTGTTATGTTCACCA
This sequence comes from Torreya grandis, assembly GCA_037957365.1. Classification (NCBI taxonomy): domain Eukaryota; kingdom Viridiplantae; phylum Streptophyta; class Pinopsida; order Cupressales; family Taxaceae; genus Torreya; species Torreya grandis. Next base: position 755,826 of record JARHVA010003373.1, on the reverse strand, counting down.
AACTTCAATGGGAACATCTTATTCTTTATCATATGCACAACTGTAAACACTCTATTGCCATGATTCTTATCATAAATTATACATTGTTGATTTTTAAATACCACTTTATAATTGTTTTCACACAATTATCCTATACTTAATAAATTATGCTTTAATTGTGGAGTGTAATAAATGTCTTTAACACTCTTCATACCTTCTTGTATATGAACTTTCATAGCTCTTTTTATAGCTCCAATGATTTGTCATCACCAAGCTTGATCTTGGATTTAAAACTTTCATCCGTTATAGAAAAAAGAATTTCATTCCCTTACATGTGGTTAGAACATCCTAAATCTAAATACCAAACATCTTTAGAAACATTTTCAGATTTGTCATAAGATAAGAATAGATTATCTAGAGGATTCTCATCACATTCTTGAGCATAATGAATGCTTTTATTATTATTACCTTCTTTTAATTTTCACTCTTTTTCAAAGTGGCCATACATGTTACAATAATAACACTGGATTTTTTTAATCAAATCATCATCTTCCTCTGAAACCACCTCTTCCTCGTGATCCACCTTTGCCTCTATTTCATTTTGAGTAATTCTGATTTTGACCTCTACTTTGGCCTTGATTGCTTTTGATGCTACTATTATCATCTTCATTCTTTGTGATTTGTAATTTGGAGGAAAAGACTTTCTCATCACTGTATCCAAATGAATCTCCCAATCTTTCTTCATGAGACATCAAAGATCTAGCTAGATGATCAAATTAAAGGAGAGACAAATTTTTGCTTTCTTCTATGATTATGGCAACATGGTTCCACCTTGGTCTGGAGTCCTTAACACTTTTTTTTATTACAACCTAATTCTTCACAATTTCAACAAGTGTAGCCATCTTATTGACCACATCTTTTACTCTTACATAATAGGTACTCACACTTTCAGCGTCTTATATCTTCAAATTATCGAATTCTCTCTTCAGTGTCTATAACTTGACATTTGTGACTTGATCACTACCTTGGTAAGCTTCTTTTAGAGTCTTCCAAGCATCTTCGGCTATCTTTTCTCCTGCAATTCTCGGAAATAGGCTCTTATTTAGAGTTATTTGAATATGAAACAATGCTTGAGCATTCTTCTTCTTAGCCAACATCTTAGTTATTTTATCATTGACTATGAGGGCATTCCAATCAGCTGCATCTGCATACCCTGATTCAATAATCTCTCACAAAAATTTTTTCTATCAAAAAAGTCATCATTTTGATGCACCAATAATCATACTAATTTACATCAAATTTTGAAATAGGCAAGGAGTTAGAATTTGACATGATAAACCTTTGACAAAATTCCAACCACTAAATCTTTAATTCAAAGGAAAATCCTTGCTCTAATATCAAATGAAGAATTTTAACTATATAAAATTCATCATTTACTTTGTCTTATAAATATGAAGCATATTCTAGTTGTGTTCTATTCCTGTTAAGGTTTTGGTTTAATGTTGCAGATGTAAAATGCAGATTGCACGGAAAGGTTGCAATAATCACAGGTGGAGCATCAGGCATTGGTGAAGCCACTGTTCGCCTTTTCACAAATCATGGAGCCAAAGTCATTGTGGCTGACATTACAGATAGGTCTGGATCAAAACTAACAGAATCTATTTCTCCTCGTGCGACATTCATCCACTGTAACGTAAGCAAAGAGCAAGACGTGAGCGCAGCGGTCGATTTAGCCATGGAAGAACACGGACGACTGGACATTATGTTCAATAATGCTGGAATCATCGATGTCCAAAAAGGAAGCGTGGCAGGGTATGACATTAAACAGTTTGAACTTGTGATGAATGTAAATGTCCAAGGAGTAATGCACGGCATTAAGCACGCAGCCCGCGTTATGATCCCAAACAAAAGGGGATGCATAATTTCTACAGCAAGTATTGCAGGAATAGTAGGAGGGACTGCACCTTACGGATACACGGCGTCAAAACATGCAATCATAGGATTGACAAAAAACGGTGCAGCCGAGCTGGGGAAATATGGTATCAAAGTAAACAGTATTTCCCCTAGTGCGTTAGCAACAAATCTGGCAATAAAGTTCCTAGAAAAGAATCCAACAGAAGAAGCGTTAGCGGAGGTGGAGGCTTTTGCTAACAGCATGTCCAACTTAAAGGAAGCCACCCTTAAAGCAGAGGATATTGCAGAGGCTGCTTTGTATTTGGCAAGTGAGGAATCAAAGTATGTCAGCGGTCATAATCTTGTTGTGGACGGAGGAATCACTGCGGTATACAAGGATTGGGGACAATACAAGTGATCAGAGTTAAACATATCTAGTTCTGTGTTTAAAATTGTTAGTGTGTGGAAAGTTTGTTTTCAGGAAATCAGAGTCATCTAAATACGATTATGTAGTGGTTTGGAGTCGTTTAATTATTAAGGCTGGATTTTTGGGTGTTTTATTTGTTGCCAATTCATCACATTTTGATTGATCTCCTTTTTTTTTTTGGGTAAGTAATTTGCATCCAGATTTTTCCTTTTGTTTTGGTTGGATGGACTCCCTTGCCGTATGTTGTTCCTTTGAGAACATGCAGAGTTATTTTTAATTATTCAGTGTTTTCTTTGGTTTATTTGTTAGCTTACCGTCTCTTGTTCCCTTGAGAACATGCTGAAGATATTATGTTTTATTTTTTTATTAAAAATTATAATTAAGTATAATATTTATTATGAATAATAAAATTGTTCTCATTTATTTACTTTTTAATTTGTTTGGTTTTATGCGGTGATGATATATTTATGTAAGTGTAAATATTTAAAAATAGTTTTTGATCGAAATTTTTGGGTTAATTTTGTACATATTAATTATTGGTATAAATTAAATGTTAATAGTGTGATTAGATGATATTAGATAGTTTGTCTTTTTCTATTTTTTTTGAATTACCGTATTTTTCTTTTGATTTTACATTATATTTTAGAAGTATTTATTAACATTCATAATTTTTTTTGAATGTTAGTAGATGATTTTGGAAAACTTATGTGGTTACTTATGATTAGAATATGTTCGCATTCTTTGTCCTTTTCTTTTTTTCTTTTTAATTATTTGATTTTAATTTACACATCACTAAAATTATAATTAGTCTTTAAATTTGTTATAAATATATTAGCATTGTAGTTCATTTAAATATATAAAAATCAAAATAATTTATTTTATTAAACACATGAACCAATAAAATATTTATAAATATTATAAAAGAAATCAAACAATAATTATATCATTCATTGAAGTACAAAAATTTATATTTATATATCCATCTCAACACCTTTTTTTTCTTGTAATTGATATTTATTTAACAATTAATTTTTTTCTAGTAATATTATTTTTTAAAGTTTAATAAATATTAAAATAATTAATTTATTATATATCCAAATACATATGTTTTTAAAAAAAAAAAGGTTTGATGCTATTTAATTATAGAAATGAATAATAATCATTTACATGTGAAAAAATAAAATATTGAAAAACTATAATAATATTTTTAAAACTATAATAAACCAAATAGATTTATATAATTAGATTTTCACCATCTTTAATTTTGTCCTGAATATTAGTTTATATAGTTTCAATAGTTGTGAACATAAATGTGTGGACTAATATTCAGTTTCAATAGTTGTGAACAGAAATCTGTGATCCACAGCTTATGTAATCATCATCATTTGCTAGATTTAGTTTTTTTTAATCATGTTCTAAGTGTGTATTTCCATTTTGAAATTTTGACACTTTATATCATATGGAGAAATAAAAGGAGATAATACTAAACATTTTAAATTTTTCTATTTCTCTATTTTTAGAATCAATTAATTTGGATTAATTACTAATTTTCACATATTTTATTGAGTTTATACAATAGTTAAAGTTAATTAGTTATTTGTATTTAAATGTAATGAAACATAATTAATTTATAATAATTTTTTGTAAATCTAAATCATCACTTACATTTATTATAGGTTTAAATATTTCACCATTAATTTACATAGTATCAAAATATACATTTAGTTTTTTCTTTGTAGGATCTATTTTAGTACACATGCTCATAGATATAATAGTTTTAGCTTCTTTTTTATAGATTCCAAGCATTAGATTATATTCAATTTATTTGATTCCATTATTTAAAATTATTTAATTTACAAAAGTGTTGTTTATAAGTAATAGTTAAGGTTTTTGGTTCTAAGGCGTCATCTAGATGTTAGTATATATTCATCAATTTATGATATTTTAAAAACTTGAAAATAATTTATGACAGAACATATGTTAGTGTAAAATTTGGCAATGTGTCGTGAACTCTCGATTTTTATAAGTAAGTAAAAAAACAAACAAATAAATAAGCAAACATCATTATCTTTACCCTAAAACATATCATCAATGTAGATTAGAATGAACCTTTACATTGTTGATACAATTATAGATGAATTATTGCATCAATATTTTTGTTGGGCATTATAAATCTAAAAAAAATTATTTTCCCATATGAAATTCACTTAAATGATATTGAGAATCACTATAGAATAAAATCAATTTATACAATAATATATTTATTTTATCACTAAATAAATAAATAATATTATTTATTTAAAATTTATTTACATTTAAAAAAAATAAAAAATAAAAATAAGCTGAAAAATGAAATAAACCTATTTTTTATCAAATTTTTAAATGAAGAACAATGTGTGTAATCCTAGAAATAGATGTATGTTTCTAATCATACTTTTTAACAAGTGTCATGGATGGCTTTAGTACTTGGCTTACCTGCTCCTTTGTATTCTACAAACTTGAAATTGGTAATTTGAAACTATATGTACCTTTGTATTTGTAGATTCAATATTGACAATTTGAAACTAAAATAAAAATAGATTAGGCCAAGGCAATGAAGCAAAAAGTATGCCATAGTATTCCCCTTGTTCTTATGGCATTCCCCTTGTTCTTGTCAACCGTATGAAAATTGTGTTAGTTAGTGAAATCTAGCTCTATTTTACTATCTCAAAATGTGATATGTAAATATTGTTCATAGTCACACCCTATAGTTATAGTGAGAAATTTAATTTGGAAAATTACATTAAAAAAAATACCAATCTTACCAAAAACATAAAGTTGTCTTCAATGCTCACTGTGCCTAGTGTTAGGCTCTATGCCAAAGCAAACATATCTTTCAAAACATTAGTGATAAGGCTATTTTAAAAAACTGAAAAGAACCCTAGACTTGGGCACCTTCACTACGATAATAGAAACCCAATTTAGTGTTCGACAACATTTCAAAGTTTTCATCATCGTAATACATGATCTAGAAAAGGAGGATCCCTATTGAAGTGTGAACTTGATAACATGTCAAATAAAAATTTGAAAAAAACAATGAAAAATTTGTGTGTATTTAATTATGACATATTTTGCTTGTGTTGTCTATGTCAATTATTGATATATAGGGGCATGCTTAGTTTTCAACATTTAAAATCATTTCATTCAAACAAATTTATAACATTAAGAAGGTTTTTTTTGTAAATAATATAATATTAGCAGGGCACATATGCCTTTGTTCAGAAGCTCATCGATTGTTGTTGCAGAAGAGCCATGATTGATCTGGTACATGGTGCTTCTTCCATGACCCTCTAAATATGCAGTTCTCTATACTCCTGATAGAATGCACAAGGCTAGAAGATCTAGTACACAGGCCAAAAATTTTCCATCACATGGTGACATACGTGGTTGTGTTTATGAGGTGATTTTTAGATTTATAGGAATGCAACTTATAACATTATCTAATGATTCAGTGCGTGTAATTCTCTTTGACCATAGTGAAAAAGTTGCTATGAAAGTGCAAGACACGAGATAAGATGTTGTTGATTTTCTTGTACAGTACATTGCTAATGGTGGAACCATGTATTCCTCTAGATTGAAAGAGGCATAAAAGGTAATTATTGAATCACCTATGAACCTTTTAGGTAATAGGAAAAAGATTTTGATATTTTTCTTGAGTGATGGTGACAATAATGGAGGTGGAGATCCTTTGTATTATGTGTAAAATTTGAAGAAACTGGAGCCTACAATAACAATTCACACTATCATGTTTTGCTTAGATTTGATGAAAGATATTTTGATGAAAATCACAAAATCTAGCAATGGGACATTCCAACAAAGCTTTGATGAAGTGTGGCTCACATGCATTTTAGAGAATTTAGCAAGTTGTCTCAAGCCTAATGTTACAACTTTGATATAAGAACCCAATTTGGTCATTTTTCTAGGGCACTATATGCATCTATTTAATTTAATCATGTTTTTTCCCAATGTTTTGCTTTAATTTTGTTTCTAAAGACAAACTGATGAAATATTTGTTGGGCCTCTTCAAAAATTTTAGTTAACAATTAGCACTGAACTGAATTATTAAAAAGCCACATGTCGGTTTTGTGAATATATACATAGCCACATTACTATTCTTCTTGTGTCTTTATGAACACACTCAGAACAAAAATGAATGTAATGTGTTAGAATACTAACCCAAGATGTACATATAAGTTCCGTAGAAATAGGAAAAGTTAAGGAGAATTAAATAGATGGGGTGGTAACATGAAATAGTATAGTTCTACACATAAACTTGGCTCTGACTAGATGAAGAAAGAATGAGAAATTATGAAAATATCCATAAACATGACCATAATGGGTTACTAAGAATCTAAAAGTATATCCAACTTAGATTTGACAGGATGAACACTCTGTGGAGCTATGTAAGGGATTGGAAAACTAGGAAAAATTGTTTACTAATAAAATACATGGTGTCAAAATAACCATCGAAAAGAGTACAACTCAATGTTAATTATCTTGTCTAAATCCAAAGCAGTTCTTAAAAAGGGTATAGAGTAACAAAGAAAATCCATTAACTATAATGTAATAGCCATCAACACCTAAAAGTTGAAAGTAGACCCAAAAATTGATGAAAGTTGAATACAAGCAAGTTAGCAACCCAAAAATGTGAAGAACAAAGATATCATTCGATAGAGTTCACTTTTATTTTGGGTATTACCTACAAGAAATTTACTCAATAGCCATTTTATTCTTATTTCAATTATTTATATCTAATAATGTTATGTAATCTTGTTGTTGCCCCTATAAAGTATCGATGTGGATGGATTTTAGGAAAGAGTATTTATGCAAAGCAAGGAAATATGGCAAATATCTTTTTGGCAAACAAAGTGGGATGTGGATTAGGACAAAAATATCGCTGATAGGTCCATCAGTTTTTTATGGTGTATAATTGTAAGGGTGTGTAATTTATCAAATTTAAAGTTATCCTTTACAAATTATTTTGATAGAGCAAGTTTTGATTAGGCCATTTGGATGTAGTAAAGATGATGCTAGTATAATTTCTAAGGATTTTTTGATGTTCTAGATTTGCGTAAAAATAATTTCAGTTGTTAGTTATTTGTTCAAATGCAAAAAACTCAGGTGCAATGAAATGTTGTGCCAACATATGTAGTTTTCACATTTCTATGGGTATATAACAAAAATACTTAACCGATTGTTATTGAAGTATTATAATAATTTTTTGGCATATAGCATAGCCATGATCGCTCTTTTCTCAATCTATACAATTACCTTCAAGCTTCTATTAATTCCTTATTAGGGTTTCATCACCTTAGCTTTGCCATGAATTTGGGTGCACTAAACATTTTTGTTGGTTTCATATTAGAAAATTCCCAACTAAAATCCTTTGGCATCTATATAGTTTGAAAGGTCACATTTTAGAGGTGTTTGATGGGTAAACTAGCGTAATTGGGATACCCTAACACACTACATGATTTCTTAGATTACATTTCATACAAAACAATATATGCCATCAATTGAAGGTGATTCTATGATTGCAAATAATGATGTTCCTAGTTCTGCTACTTTCTTAGAGACCACAAAAATATACATGATACAAAGTATTAGCTTAGATTGCATTTCACTATTAGGCTGGCGTACAAAGTATTTCATTATTTCATACAATGATTTGTGTACACTTACAAAAATTACTTGCCATGGATTTAAGGTGATTCTCTACTTACAAATCTGATGTCACTATCTTGTTTCTTTCTTAGAACACTAAAATTTATTTCAACATCTATGCTTTTTGCTGAGTATACTATTGTGAATCTATCTTCAGGGGAGAAACCTTAGGTCATGCTACTTCCACCACCACTTGGTCTCCCCTCATGCCAACCATCTACCTTCTTCCACCAATGTCTATGTTTTTAAGAGATCTAGGATTGCATGCAGGCTTAAAGGCTATTTCAGGTGTAGATCTGGAAACTTACATTCTTCCAACAACTTGCCCCTTGCCAACACATCTAGATAATTGACCTTACTTTTTCCATCAGAGATGGGCAGAGGATACACTATTCACTTGTTGAGCGGCGTAGTAGCAGGCTTGCCCATAGCAAGATCTTTCTCCAGGTTAGGGGCTACCATGAAGCTACAGGTGAAACGAGCATTTGGCACTGACCAACACATGACAATTATCGCTGCCCTCTATAACAACCTACTTCCTTTCTTAGCTTTCCAAATAATAATGAGGAATATATTATGGGTTTGAAATGATGTTATTCGATGCTGGTCAGAAAATTTAATCACTGGTTAACTGTAACTAGTGAAAAAAATAAAACATTAGCAGTGTCTATCAAACATTGGAAAATAATTTTGTTTTCTTTGAACAACATTTGCTGATTGGAAGTCAACTGTAGGCAAGACTGATTAATATGTTGAAGCGAAACATATAGTACCGGATAGGTACTAATAATATCACTAGGCTTATATATTTAATATGTGATGAGAAAAAGAAAACATTTCAATAGTATTAACATTTATACTATTAACATTTCAATAGTACCAGATTTAGGGGTTGGAGCGTTATTTTATGTAAAATTGATCTATGTTAGAAACTTTATATTGAGGTTTTATTTATGACTATGCACATTTTGACATGTGAAGTTACGTGTTTTATATCAATATCAATGTCCAAGAAAATGTTATCTACATGTTTAAGCTTCTATGTACATTTATATATGATAAGTATTTAGAATAAATCAAGACATGTGAAGCAAATGACTGATTGTTTTTGTGTGCCATCGATAACCAATTAACCTAGATAAGTAATTATTTTTATATTTTAGATATGGATTAATGCATATATGGGCATGGTAAATAATTTGTAATTACAGATCTAAACTACTAGTCTATCTTACATTTTTTGAATTATATAAGTATATCTTATGACCCCCATAATCGTTAATTCCTATCCAAGTTATTATTGATAACTCTTATGCACATCTGGAAGTAGAGTTATTGATCAAAGTGAAATTAAAATTGCTCACAAACTTGTGGACAACTAACACAAAATAATTGCAATTTAAATGCGTTACATTCACAAAATCATATAGTATAAGATCACTGATATTAAATATTATCAGATAGAAGATAAGATTGTATACTTATTTACAAAGTCCTTGTTTGAATCTCAATTTTTCAGCGTAGATATTTTATATGAGTGAAGGAAGATGCCATTAAGGAGGTAGTTATGTGATTCCTTCATAATTATCTTTACAAAGTACATGTTAAAGAGGATTTTAATAGATTTAATAATCATACACTATTATATTATTATAGAGTCACATTCTTATTACAAATACATTTTATGTGTGGTTGTAACTATGATAAGATAGATATGAGTGGATGAGGATGGTTAAAAAAGAATAGGAAGAATTATGCCAATAACAAATAATGTTGTCAATATTCTCAATAAAATATAGTAGTTGAAATGGATTGATGAGATAAGTATCCGCAACACCATATATCTATTTTTATATTTGATTAAATATATGTGATGTAAATTTATTGTATGTCTTTTTGGGGGTTATATCAAATTCTCAAAGTGTTTCACATGGGATACAAATGTTTCACCATAGCAAACCATTTCACCTTAACAATATCAAGAGAGTGATGGAGATAAAATTATAAAAAAATTTGGTGGGGGTTTGTGGAAGAAAAATAATGCAATCAATGAAGGAATTATTAATCATTTAAATTCTATTTCATTCAATCCAGTATAATTAGAATAAATCACATAAGGTGATATGGATGTCATATTGAAATTTTACCTTATTAAATAACATGAAGAAGTCATCAATTCTAAACTCAATGCTACTAATTTATAGATGAGAACATGATTAAATCAACCAGGAAGAAGAATCTTGAAAAATCATCATATTCTAGATTTGATACCTCAGACTTTAAATAGTATTATCAGCTTGTGATGGTTGTGTTGATGATATTTTTTGGATTCAACACTAGTGTCCTATTTAAACCATCTACTGAAACATGATGTGACCATCAAGATTTATTTTGGGTTTTCTTCACCTTCACTCTATGCATTTAGATCTGGGTCATGGACAATCACTCCTTATGAAATGTCAAAAACCTAACATTCCATCTTCAATGTGACCTTGGGTAAAAATGGGTCATGGGCATGTAGTGTCAAAATGACCCTAATGAACCCATTTCCAAAGGCACTACATATGTATCCAATACTTTGAATAAGGCCTCACACTCATGTAGTTCTCCCCTACATGTTGGTTTAAGTGTGAATTGCACAATATGTGGAAAGTAAGTCAATAGTGACTTAGTTTGTAACTTGACAAATCAACCTCTTAGACTGCTCCTTTATTAATTTAGACCTATAGATGCATAGTCCCTATGATTTATATGTAAATAAGAATAAACAGGGAAGCTTTGTTCAATTGAATGTTATTTATATGCTCTTTTTTTGAATGTTAGGTTTTCTTAGGTAGCGAAGGAATGGTGGTTGATATTATATTTATATCAATTCCTTTAGAGTAATAACTCACATAAAATAACTTAGTATAATGATAAAGATTCATTTAATTTACAAATTGGATGAATTTAGGTCATTGGACAGTTCCATCAAGATAAGACATTAACATCAATGTTGTTGTGTAACATCGATGTTGTTATCTATTCCATACATTAGTGTCTAGGGAGTAGTAGAGTAGGTGTAGGTTCCAAACTTTTAGAGATGGAGGATAAGTATCTTTTAAGGATTTTAGGTAAGATATAATACCTATATCATCAATATAATATTGGTAAAAATAAGAGATATAGGCTAAGAGGTATAAAGATAGAGCAATTGTGAGACATACCAATGAGGAAAACTTGACTAATCGAGAATAGAAGACAAGGTATGAGTTTGATTAGTGTAAAATACTGAGGTTCCATATAATAAAAAAATATCCTCTACATCCCCTCTTTAATATAGTAATGATAATGCTAGTTTAAATGAAAAGAAAGTGTATCTGGATCTCTATGCACACATTGTCTTTGTGTGTGCCCACCTTGAGTGAATTTGTTGGTGAATGACCTATAACCACAATCAAGTTATAGTCTAAAATCATTGCATATAATCTAGGTTAAATTTAATTAAAACATATTGACATTGAAAAAGTAATGTTTTAGAGTACACCTATCTGTCAATGTAACTACCTTGCTTATTGGCATGTTTTTTTAAAAATATGTATCATTCTAAGGTTCTAAAACTGAGATTAGGATAAATATATATATAATATTAAATTTCATATATATATATATATATATATATATATACATATATATATATATATATATACATATATATATATATATATATACATATATATATATATATATATACATATATATATATATATACATATATATATACATATATATATATATATATATATATACATATATATATATATATACATATATATATATATATATATATATATATATATATACATATATATATATATATATATATATATATATATATATAGGGCACATTCCCCCTACTTTGACTAAAAAGTGAGTTTCCACCTAGCAGTTGAGACTAACTCAATCGTATATCCCAATGATACTTATAAATTGGTTAGGTTGGATGATTAAGTACAACCTAAAAACATGGAAAGATTTATTGATTTGATCATTTCAACCATACAAAGAATCGAACAAACTATAATATCAATAAATATTTACATGGTATCATTATAAAAGATTCAACGACATGGTAACAATCCATTAAATAATTTTATAATTTGAAGCTAGTTTGAATTTTATAATATTAGTCATATGTTTTAGAGCATATAGACCTTATATATGTCTCATGATGAAACTATGTATAAAAAATGTATCAATCTATAAAATAATGCCACAACTATGAATAAAAATCATATAACTATGTGTTTTAGCCAATTTGGATAACTGTGTGTGGAAAACATGCTTCAAAATCATGCCCCCACTATTTATGGAGAAATGTGAAGATTGATATAAATACCAATGTGGAGGACATATTTTCAAATCATTCATTCACTATAATCTATAGATGGTGAGTACTAAGTCGGTATGGAAAACATGATTTGAAAGCATGCCTCCATTGAATCTAAGAACTAAAAATGTGTGGAATCCATGGCCATATGGCATGACCCCATTGAACTGTAAACTAATATAAGGACCATGTAAAGAATAAGTGTGGATAACATGCTTGTATGACATGCTACCACTAATATGACCTCTTTTGAGGTGAGGGAAAGATAGGAACTGGTAATTACGTCACCTCAAAAGGATAAGAAAAAAATTATAATATGTGAATGTAATAATGTATCATATATAAGGGAACATTTCAAGTCAATTTAGGCCTAAGATTCATGATAAAGATCATGGAAATGTTTTGATAGTAATAACACAATCTCAACATGCAAACAAACATACACATAAAAACACTTAGAAGAAAGTCAAAAAGAAATTGTCTAAGGAGTCTTAAAACAAGGGGCATATTCTAATGTTGTACACTCGAAGGGACATGACTTAGTTAAGTGTCCATAAAATCAAGGATGGCATATTTCAATGTCCATACAACAAACACTGTCATATGCAAATTTCAATGAAATCATACATAAGCATGGGGGTCAAAAGGAAATGGGCAAGTTAAAATTCTCATACAAGGAAATACAATAGTAAGGAAAGACATTGAAGGAAGTACATAAGTTAAATCATAACCAACCAGAATAAACATATCATAGTACTTATATTATTTTGGATCGATGGGCATAACTCTCTTCTAATGTGTTAGGAAAATTAAGTCAAGTTCATAACAAAGGAGTACCTTGTGTAATATATAATCATGGATAATAGGCATGTGAAGGTGCATATGTGAGATCAAACATTATAATGTATAGTGGTAATTTAATCATATAACATGTCTGTATTAATATCAAAGAAGTGAAATGTTGATATGACAAGGGTAGAGGGAAAGCCCAACATTTGGAATTTGAATCTACCACATATCTATGTATACATGCATCACATTGAAGTAGAAGTGTGACACATATGTGTATGCAAGAGTAACTAAGCATTTCATCCATGAATATGGAAGTGACGCATGGATTCCAAGGATCCAATAGAATATGTAAGTTCCATTTTTTTTGGATGTTTTTATTTTTTTTGAAATATTTGACTTTTGCTTATGTGATATATTTAATAAAGTGCATAATGTTAATTGATATTTTAAAATGTGTTCCTTAAAGTGTATCAAGGTAGTATACACATTTTACTAATCTTTCTTTAACTGTAAATGTACCAAACCAATTTGGTTTTAGCTTTCCTTTTTTCTTTTTATGCATGGGTATTCTTTTGATTTTCTTTTAGTACCAGGTCACGCACATTAAAGCCACAAGACCTAAACTTATTGTTATATACTAATTTGACATGATAATAATAGACACATAAGTGATTAGGATCTTATGTGTTTTTCACTCAACTACTCTAATTGATGCAATCATTTTTCATGGTATTCATTATCTTTGATGATGTACTTTAAAGAGAAAAAAAAATAAGGTATATCAAGTTCTATTGGTAATATGTCATCAGTAACATAAAATAAATAATAAGGTATGGTATGAGTAGGAGTATGAATAATAGTTTAGTATGCCCATACAACATATACCATTTTTTGGTCCCAATAAGTGTTGTATCGCTCAATTTTTTCAAAGTATTTTGATATTTTTTATTGGTTGCCTTTGTCTGGAATTGGCATTTGGGTAATAATGTGTACAAAAGGGTATGCATAATATTGAATTTACTACAAAATCATCTAACCATCTTGTTCTTAAATGATTTTCTATTATAAAAAATAATTCATGAAGGTATGTTGAAATGAAATTTGATGTTGGTCATTAGAAACTTGCATATATCATCCCCTATGATAAACTCAAGTGGAATGTCTTCTACAAATTTTGTACAATAGTTTGTAGCTATATTGACAAGTTTATGTCCACCAGTAGATACCATATTTACTTTTTCTATTAAATCCAATTACCATAAGAAAAGGGGCCATGTTGAAATAATCAATTATAACTCATACAATGAAGCATGATTCAAATTGCTATATTTTTTAAATTTTAAACATAGTTTTTAATGTTAGATACATTTTTGTTCTATTTTTGGCCAGTAGTAACCTTGACATAATATTGTTTGAGACATGGCACATCTATTGAAAGACCCACCACACTCTTTGCCATGCATTTTTAATAGTGTAGTGTGAGTTTTTCAACTTTTCTTAAATATTAGGGAAATTATACATAAAAACCTCGTTTCAAAAAAAAATATACAATAATAATTTAATGAAATTATTCAAATTTTAATTTCCATTTATCATTTCATGAAAAATGGTCTAGTATATAGTCTTGATAAAAAATAAATAAATATTAGAGTATCATTTTGTGTTTATAGTACTAGGAGTAACAAAAAGAATGGCCAAGGCATTCATTTAATCAGAAGAAATAGAATGATTTTTTAGATATCATATTGTAAAGTTTATATAATCATTATCAAATGTTATCAAGGATGTTATGTTTTCCATAGGCAGTTATCTTTATGTGGAATGTTGTCGATATAAAATGTGTCAAATGCTTGTGTGATTTTAATTTCCGTTTCTTTATATGGGATTATATGCTTTTCCTTAGTTTGGTAATGATTAGTAAAATAGTTAATAACCAAATAGGTATTAACAAAAACCTAGGTGTCTCATATATCAAGCTTATCTGCTATGGAAAAACCAATGACCAAGGCCTCATTACTGTCTATATTATTGGTGCAAGAAAGAGCTAATTTTCAAGATAAAGGCATGTATTCACTTTTAAGGGTGAAAAATACAATGCCAACACCCATTCTTGTAAAAAAAATTGTATGAAAAAAATAAAAATATCCATCGTGTGGAAGATAGATTATATGCATCAAGCTCATCCCAAAAATCCTCATTAAGTGGAAAATATTTTGGGAAAGGAGATGCATCCAATTGGTCAGCTATAACTTAAACTTTTTTTGAATTTTTGGCTATAAATTTTAGGTCAAAATCTATAAGTTACTTCACTCATTTAGTTATGAGACTAGTTAGGTGTGTTTTATTCATGAGGGACCTTAATGGGTCTACTTTATTTTAACATGAATCTCATTATTGAGATAATAATGCTATAATTTTTGGGTAGCAAAAACCAAATTTAAATATAGGTTTTCCATGGATGTATATTTTAATTTATAATAAATAAGTTGGAAACTGATATGATATATTTCCCTCTCTTTTTTATTATCATTGAATTATACTAGTAAAGACCCCATGGCCTCATGGATAGCTGATATATAAAGAAATAATGGTCTATCTAGAATAGGAGACATAAGTAATGGTGAATTTGATTAAAAAAAGTTTTATTTATCAAAGCTTTGTTGACATACCTCATCCCATATGAATTGTGTAATCTGTTTTAGATAAAGTGTTAAATGGATTGTTTTATGCACCAATTGGACAATGAAACACCAAATAGTTTGAATTCACCCCTAGAAACATAACAATTGTTGTAGATTGGTTCGCTATGGAATTTAAATGCTAGACTTTACCTTTTTGGGATCAATATTAGTGCCTGACTTAGAAATAATGTATCTAAGTATTTTTATTGAAAATACCCCTAAAACACATTTTTTGGATATAATCAAAAATTGAACTTGCATAGGCACTCGAATATTTTTCGTAAATTAGTAGAATCATCTCAACAGTGTTATGATTTTGAAATTAAATAATAAACATAATCCTTAATAGTTTTGTGTATGAAATCATGAAATAAATAAGTTTTGGCTCTTTGATATATGGTTCCTATGTTTTTAATCTAAAATACATAACTGTGTAACAAAATGTCCCCCAAGGAGTGGTAAATACTATATTTTCTTAGTCTATAAGGTTAATTTTGATTTGTTTATATCCTGTAAAACCATCAATAAATTAAAAAGTCTCATATATTTTTGTAGAATATATAATCATGCCAATATTAGGTAAAGGGAAGTCATCTTTAAGGCAATCCTTGTTTAAATTACAACAATCTGAACAACATTGAATGTCACCATTTGGTTTTTTAACATGGAAAATGTATATACCTAGATTTGCTCACTTTATTTATCATCATTAATATTATTATTAATTGACACTAACATCACTAATTTCATCTAATGATCACTGATCCCATCTAAATTTATCTAAGTCATACTTATGAATCATCCTGGTCTTTTGTCTAACATCCACCTCATTATTATTCATCATACTAATGTTACCTCACCCCACAAAAAAATTAATCCATTTAATCTCATATTATCCACTAACTAATCCCACTTGTATAATATTTTTGATTTTTAAATTCCCATGAGCCACCTACCTACCTACCCCTAGACTTTCCTACAAGACTAGCCGCTAATCCTTACCTAATTCCCTTATATTCCTTAATTAATTCTAAAATAAAATTAGAGGATATTTATTATCTAGAAGCTTCCCTCATCCTCCATATTTTCTAGAAATCTCTATTTCTAAATATCCCTAAATAATTTTAAATTAATTAAAATTCCCTCCTTTCTATACTCGTCTTATCTAGAAACCATTAATGAATTTTTTATTCATTGAAATTTCTCCCTATCTGGTCTATTTCAACAAGTCATTCCTCCATTACCAAAATAATAAGCGACTACATGACCAAAACATGAATCCACCTAAGTGTCTTGAATCAAGATATCATCATGTTATAAATCTAAGTCTACTTGTGACCAATCTTCATCCTTAATCCTTTAGTCTATTTATTGTTTGAATCTTGGTTCAGAGCAACTAGAGTCTAGGATCTAATGCTAGTATGAATGTCTCATTTTATATTTTGTATTTTATTCCTAAATGGCTGTAGATATTGATGGTAGATTGAAATTTTGGATATTTTGATACAATTTGCATAATCAAATCCAATTGCCTAAATTTTTACCTACATTTTGCAATAAATTTTGAGCAATTGGATTTGATTATGAAAATTATATCAAAATGCCCAAAATGCCAATCTATAGAAAATATTAGATGCCTAGTTGAAATGTGTAATGGGTATTACAAAGATGATGACTAAGAGTTTTTGTATTTAATCTTTTACCAACAACTCCCCTTTGTGATTAAATTTTCACGATTTTTTATTTTACCGGCATTGCATCTGGGTATAATAATATATTTTTGATTACCATTGATTGATCGATCCCAAGCATATACGTGTAATCCCTAGAAAAGACTTAAACAAAATCATGAAGGACCTATCAATAGGTATTTCCTTCATCTTTTTGTTGTTGGAGTCACATTTGTCATTCCATCAAAATATTACCGTGTTAACACCCAATATAAATGAAAAATAAGTACCCACAGGAGGTTTTTAGTCCATGTAATGAATCCTTGAGGGAGACATTAGAAATTAGTCCAGTAATCCCCCCTCAGCATTACCCAAGGGGATTCAAACCCATGATCACGACTCTGATACCACTTATTAGAGTCGCATTTGTCATTACATCAAAATATCAACCTATTAACACCTGATATAAATGCCAGATAAGTACCCATGGGATGGTGTTAGTATTTTTCATGAATACCTAAGGGAGACACTGGCGATTAGTCCAAAACATGCATCATTGTCATAAGTAAAACTAGTTTAGGGTCCTTACGCATTTCAAAGTTATATTTGATTATTACTTCATTTAACAAAGTAGATTTATCTATGATAAATGGTGTGGTAGGAATAGTATTTTATACATCATGTTGGATATTTGGATTATCATTCTCACCAAATTAATCATGAGCAAAGGTATCACAAGGAAACCTATTCTTTTGATATAAGGAAGGGAGATCCTCATATGCACTCAAGTACTCTAGTAATAATTCATCATTGAAGAACTCATCCATTTTTAGAATTTATGAGGAGGTAGTGTCATCATTTAAGTGATGGTTGAACACTTGGATCTTGGTTGTGGAGATATTCATGCATTTTATTTTGGCCTTTTGGAAACAAATTCTACTTCGAGGGATATGCTTATGTTTAGTAATTTTATTTTAAAAACACAATCCTTGTTGGTTTGTATTATTTATAGTAGAAATGTGCTTTGGTATCCTTAATCCTATTTATGTTACCCTTGTCTTTTGTACTCATATTTGAGTAAATATCAAAACCAAAATAAGATTTATAGGATTGTGGTACAATATGAAAGGGCGATTAAACTATTGCACAATGTTTGAATGGATTAATTTCGATTTGGCATGTGTAAATTAATCCTTGAAGAGTAAGTTTAAAACATGCATGCAACATGGAAGGAACTGCATACATCTCATGTATCCATGGTCATCCCAGAAGAATTTTATAGTCCAAATCATTCAACATAACTTGCAATAAAGTGGGCAATGTATGAGAACCGACAATAATTTTCAATGTTCTATGTCCCAATAAATTTTGTTTCATATTTAAATCCATTGATACCCATATTAGATGGTTCTGAATTTGATGGTCTAATGCCCATTACGAAAATACATGATATGTTTCAAATGTTAAGTTTCAAATGTTAAGTCTTGAGCCATTATCCAAGAAAACCTCTTTTAACATTTTGTTCAAAACACATAACTAGATATATAATAGAAAATAACTATTTATAAAGTGTTTTGGTGGCAAATCCTCTTTTTCAGAGGACATATTGTCACATATGGTGGTTCAACATTACAAAGGAGCAAGGTCGTATGTAATGCATTTAAAACAACATCCTTGTAATGTGAAGAATTGTGTAACAAGTCTAGTAGTTGGTTTTTAGTAGTAGTATGTTTGGATTAAGAAAAAACACGTCCTAGAGAGGATGATTGCTTTATGTTTTACCTTCGGCACTTTGTAGTCACAGGTAAAAGCTCATTGTAAACATTAGAACAAGGGGTTTGTAGGAAAACAAGTTTTGGGTCTATTATAGATCGAATCGAAATGAGTCTCTGGTAATTCTAAACATACATCACATTCGATTTTGGATCTCTATGAGCACCTGGGAATTATTTGGTTTTTTATCCAATTTTAAAGGCAACATCTTGCAAAAACCAACATGTTTCCCACAAAACCTCTTCCCTTGATTTAATATTTTTGGTGACTCGTGGGAGATCTCTAAAAGACACTTCTAGGACTCCTAAATAATTGTATTCTCACTATTTGTTGGATTCTGATCCACTGGCTAAGAATGTCAGTTGGATTAATGTTTGTAAGAAGCGGAGAATAAAAAATTTAAAGGACTTCAAGACTCCAAATATGACTCTTCATTCTGTTAATAAAATTGGTTTTGATCCTGAAGTGAGCTAATCCTTTTGGGTTCTCTCTTTCTAATTTTTTATGGTTTCGTTCTCTGTCAGGGTTATGCAGGTTTCCTGGGTGGTATCATAGCATTCTCCTGCATATCTCAGTTTTTTTCTTGTCGTTGGTCTGGTCACTATAATTGTATGTACGACCTGGACCCACTTTTTTTCAACCCATGATGTTTACAGCCACTGGCCTTATGTGGATCTTGGTATCGGATCCTTTTCATCTCTATTCGGGCGTTCATGATGGTTCTTGCCATTTTTTTTTGGCTTTGGATTGGAGCTCTGTTTTTGGGTTTTTTCATTCTTTCTTACTTTATTTATTTTATTTCTGGTTTACTAGAAGGGAGACACGGGCCTTCGTCTGTGCCCGAACTAGATTCGACACCACTTAAAGGGAGGTTTATCTTCATTTGTACAATAATTACTTATTGTTGGTGTTATGGTTGATGTGTATAGAAATTGAAAAATTAGATAAATAAGTTTGATTCGAGAATAGAAATTGAAAAAATAAATAAAGTTATAATTTTTAATTTTTTAAGAAGTTATATTATTTCTTCTTAAATTATTTAAAAAAAAAATAGATATATATTAATGTATATAAATTAGTTACAAAAGCTAATTTTTATATACATTTTATCAATAATCTCATCTAGTTTTAGAAGAAGAAGAAAGACTAAGTAGTTTTTTGTTTAATAAATCATTTATCACCTATGACAACATGTTCAGTGGTATATGTATTTTACTTAATAATCGACATGCTTTTGCCATTATTTTATACAAAGTTTTGTAGATTAAATTTGATGGTCAACCCTTATTATTAAGTAATTCTTTTTAATGGCAAACATCTATTCAACGTTACCATTTTAAAACTATAAACCTTTGTTTTAAAATAAATAAATATGATAAAAGATAAAAATATATATTTATTATAAATTAAATAATAAAAAAATATTGATATTTTATTTATATTTTCGTTTTGTTTAATGCAGTTTTTTATTTATTGTAAACTTTTTTTAATTATGTTATAAAATCAATAAGATACAAAAGTTATTCATACCAAAAAAATAAGTGGAAGAATTAACAATTCAAAATCCATGACGATGGGTACTAGAATTTTACATCAACATCTTAACAAAAAATTAAAATCTTTTCAAATAAAAAGGTGACAAAACTAAAGGGCCATATTACAGATCCACATCACACAATTTAAAATAAAAAGTAGAAGTAATGGTAAAGGATAGAGGAGGAGGAGGCATGGGACCATCATGCTTATCACCCCATCTAACGTAACCCCCTATAGTTGTAGGGGATGCAACATCATATAAATAATTACCAAACATATTATTCATTTTATTTATCTTTGTATTGAGAGTATTTTGACCTGATATAAGAAATAATGAGGGCCAAAAAATTAAAAATCCCATGCGGTGATAATGTCTTCCACCAATAATTTATAACACCACCACCTCCACCATCTCCACTAGTACCTTAATTTGTACCATCCCATCCAATACCATTTAAACCTCCATGGCCACGAGTTTTAGATCTCAGCCATGGAAAGTTTCTCTAGGGAGAACCACTATAATGCATCTTGTGTGACCAAATACTCTCTGTGACTTGCATCTATAATCCAATGGGGGATTGTGAAGGAGGGGGATTCCCAAGGGACTATACTAACCACACAAGTGGCATCATCCTGATGACCAAGAAAGGTTTCAAGGATGATGATCTTCAAACAAAAATTATCGACTATAAATTGAATCTATAGCACAAAATGACATAAGACATCAATTCTATTAATAGCGGAAAATAAATCATTCAACATAGCATTATTAGAGTTTAAGTCATTTATACTCTTTCATAATCGAAAAAATAATTTCAACTAAAAAAGATGCCAAATTTATGAAAATATTGCAAGGATCATGTCTAAGTTCACTAAAAGAACCATCTTACAAGTAAAACTAGCATGATGGAAATGTTGGAAGAGGGTGAAAATCCACTACCAAGAAAATACTGAAAGATTACAAAACTATAAACTATACTTTAAGGATTCTCTATGTCTAGACACAAATAAAACTGAGTGATCCATAACAATGTTCACTAGGAGAGAACCAACATGGAGACCTTAGTAGAGATTACACCATAAGAAGTGTAATTTTTTTTCTCAATGTTAACCATCTACACATGATGAAGAATTTTTATTCAAAAAATTTCAGTTGAATATTATTTCCATTTGGTAATATGAATGTTTCTACATGAAGAGATTATAGAGAGAGGAGTCGATAGCCTAACTAGGGTTTATACTATTGGAAGGGGGCATCTACAAGTTAATTAAAATAAATTGACCATTTGAATGGAGTTTTTATGATAATCTATGGGGATGGATATTAGGTATGGAATTATGAAATTATGTGATAGACTCTTGATCACTAGCTTGTAATTGAAATTGATTGTGTATAATATGGCAAGGATGTTTGTCTCTGGTTTGATTAGAAAAGAGGTCCAAGATAACTTTGATCACCTTTATAAAACTTAAAACACTTTTAATCTAGGACTCAAAGGCAAAATGTACTTCATTATAGTTAATAACAAGGGATGACCATTAATACTTAAAGTTGAGAGATATACCATACTCAAACCCATCACCATATAAAAAGAAATTCCTTTTGAGGATTTCCCAAGACTTTGAAAAAATCTTAGCCTAATGTACCCAAGAAGCTGATAGAGACCTGAGTGAGAAACATAGTTTAAATATTCAATCTCTTATAGAATCCTTTTCCTATGAGATTTCCTTAAGTGATGCAATTCCTAATAATTATTTTACAATTTTCATTACCATCCAAATTAATGGTAATTTATTTAGCACACAAACCATAGCATTAGATATAGATAGATAATGGACCAAGCCCTCTGAGATAGTTTGGCTTGAAGAAGATGTACCAAACTACTAGATGGAACTGTCTACTACTTCAGATTTCATCCATAGAAACTGCTTCAATTTTTTTTCTAATTTAGCATAGGAAACCTTAGAGAAAGCCTAATAAGGGGAATAACAACCATGTGTGGTAACTAGTACCTTAGAGTAAATTTGAATTTTTATTACTAATGATAACAAGTTGGATATCCCTTAATAAATTTCACTTTCCACCATTTGAACCACATACTTCCATGAATCAAAGGGATAAGATTTATAGGCAAAAGATATGCCTAACAATTTGAACTATTTTATAGGTTAAATCCAATTCCACTTGTACTACAATAACTAAGTAAAAAAAGGGGATAGGGACTATTTATAACAATGAGTTTTTATTCATTGAATGGAAGATCTAGAAGCCAACTAAAACACCTAAAAACTTTCCATAGCCATAGCATTATGTATGGATTACTTCTATTTATCCAATATAAAGAAATAATCATCAACAAAGTGTCCATTTACCATTTTAGAGTCATTATTGGGAAGAGATATACATTTGAACAAACTTCAATAAGAGTTATTCACCTAAATTAGGTTAATAATGAAATAATTAAAACATATAAGGGGGGATCAAGTGGGAAATTCTTATGGAGAGAAAAAAAATAGACCAAACTAGTCAGATTGAACCCCATTAATGGTAATGCAGGCACTTGGATTTTGAAAAAGTATTTAAACAATGATATCAAAGATGAGGACAAATCCTAAGGCTTGAAGCATCATCAAAATGAAAGACAATTCAATTTTTACTTAAGCTTTCTCATAATAAATATTAATAAATAGATTTTTTTTTGTAATATGACCAAACTCTTTCCATTCCTTCCAAATTGACAATTATGTTGTCTAGTTTATTTATTGCAGATGAATCCTATCTGCTCAGAGAAAAAAATGAGGGGAATAAGATATCTAACCTTAAGAGAAATTACTTTAACAATAAATTTATACGAAGCATTTATTAGAGTAATAAAATCTCAACTCGCTAAGATATTTTAATCCCCTGGTTTGGAAATGAATTCGATATTACCTTGGTTAATAAAATTATCAAGGGAAAGAGTTTAAACAGTTTTAAAATAGACTTTGTGCGAATCTTGAGCCATATTATTTTAAAGAGTATGATAGATTTGATAGGGAAACTCAACAATACCTGGGGCTTTATTGATAGCCATCTACATAACCACTCCATGAAGATATTCAGTAGATAGAACCCTATCACATGCCACCCATGGAGATTTACACAATTTGGAGAGAACCACTGGAATGCATTTGTTGAGACTATATTCCCTTTTAAGACATGAAAGGTTTGACTGCAAACACACAATGATACTGAGTTAAAAGTGCTTGTATAAGGAAGATGTATAATCTGAAAGCCAGATTCTCTGTTTACCGATTATTTTTCTTAAAAAAAAATCAACTATACTTTACAATTGAGACTCTAAATTACATATTTAGGCTATACAATTTAACGACTTAGATTTCATAACGTGTAAATATTTTTATATCTTGCATTTTCCTAAGATATTAAGTTTTATCATAGTTTAATTTTATTAAATTTTGATTTATCTTCTCATGTAAGCAATATATTGGCTTCCGGCGTTTTTAAAACATTCTTCTCTTCTAAAATTTAATTATTTGATAATTAATGTTGCCCTTGTGACATCTAACCGTATCGTGATGTAAGACAGAATTTTATTTTTAAAGGCTTTTAAAACATTGCGAGATTGATTTATCCAATTATTTTTAATTGGAAAACATTGAGTGGGGTCGGGTTAATTTTATTCTTAGCCTTTTCTAAGTAGAATAACTAGATGATTTTAAGCAATGGATTCATCGACGCAATTCATCTAATAACTAACTTATGTATAATTTATTGATAATAAATACTAATATTACAATCGAGTTGATTCCAAATTCTAAATTATATCATGAAAATAGGTTAAGCTTATATATTCTATTTTAAGCGTGCACACAAAACGGTTACTATAACACATTAAAATGCATTTTAGTCAGGGAATGAAACGAAACAAAATAAGGTGTAACAATTTTTTTTTTTTTTAAATTTTCCGAGTCACATTATACATCAAAATGGCATTGTTGGATTATTTTATATATATATATATATATATATATATATATATATATATATATATATATATATTTCAAGAATCTTAATTTTACATTTATTATCAGGAAAGTTAAGCATTCATATCTTTAATATTTTTTATATTCAGCATATATTATTTATTAAATACATTTCACTATTTTACATTTAGAATCATTTTTAATTCTCAATATTATAGTTTGAATTATATTCAATTATTTATTTTAATTAAAGTTTTCCAATTCAAAATGAAAAAAACACCACCAAAAATCGATATGGATGATCAGGGGCACCTCTAAAATCTACAATACAAGAAGGAAGCTCTGAGTTATCATTCCATTAAACAGTTCTTGACAACCATGTTCCAAGAGGAATTTCAACCATCACGTGGAAATAAGATAAAATAAATTTGTCACCTTAAATAGTTATAACTATTTTTTTATATTTTAATGTATAAATATATATCATATACAACTCATCAAGGGTCGACACCATACACAATCCTTATGATAAATAGCATATACTGACTATGTATAAATTATTATGCGCATTATATTCAAACCTTAAGTCCCAGGCTTATAAAAGAAGTGTTTTGCCCTTCTAATCACAAGACTCTTCTTTGTTAACCTTGTTGTAGGCATTACATCTTTATAGTTCTCCTTATTCATTTTTATTGAATATAAAAGTTTTTTTTCCTTGGAAGTATCAAACTTTTGATTATTTGCTTCACAAGTTAACATAGAATGTACTATTCATTATAGTGCATCTATCACTAAGCACAAGGTTGTCCCACACACATAAGGTCTTGGGCCCCATGGTATAAATAATTGATATAATATATTTATGTCTTTAAATACATGAGCTCGTAGAGATAATGAAATTTTTTTTTGTTTATTTTGTTTAATTGTATCATAAACAATGCGCTATAAGAAATAAGGTTGTTCACACCAAAAAACATCCTAAGACATTCTCACACACTCAAAATCTCCCAACAAATACTCTTGAAGCACTGCATAACAAAAATAGATTTTTGTTGCATTGAAAAATAATTAATATTAAGTTGAATGGAGGCATTTTATAGGCTATGCTAAACTACCTTTTTTTTTTTGGATTATTTTATAATAAAATTATTCATTACATTATGACATGTATAATTTTTCATAATAAAATTTAGTTTATGTGCATGTTACATTATGACATGTATAATTTTTTATAAGAAAATTTAATTTATGTGCATGAGTTTATTTTGTTTATCTTGATTGATTGTTTTAATTGGGAAGGGTAATAACTTGATAATATAATTAAACTTGCATGTACTAATAGTTTTTATGAGTAAAACTAAAAAAAGTTAATATTTATTTTCATAATTTTAATATTTCACATTCAATTTTAATATTCAAAATATTTATTTAGTTAGATGAAAATATGTAATGTCAATGGATGAAAATTTTATTCCAAATACATGTGAAATACATGTGTTGTATCATGTTTCATAAATATTAAAAAATATCTTATTTATTTTATGAAATATATTTTGTTTGATAAATACTTTAATTTTATATTTAATCATTAACAATTAGATTATTAACATTGTTCATTAAAAAAATTATGACACACATTTTTAATGATCTAAACACTGAGAATAAATATATAGTTTTATAATTATTCTTAAATATTTTTATAATTTTTATAAAAAATAATCACAGTCCAACCAAACTTATGTGTTCCATTTCATAGAATATTTAAAACTCATCCACTATATACTACAATTAAAAAGTAGATATACATTCATAAGACTGCCAATTATATATATATATATATATATGTATGAAGGTATTAAATATTATTGTTGAATTATATAGAATATTGGTATTTCAATTTATATTTTGAAAATAAATATATAATAAATTTATAATGTTGAGTAAGCATGTATCTAAATTAGTAAGTTGTTTTGGTTAAACAATCATAAATAAGGGATATCTACACCCTCAAAATTATTCAATATATCCTTTTGTCTTTAATTATTTGACTTTTTCTGTCAAATATTTAGAAAGATTTATACCTTAATGAATAGATATAAAAAACTATCATCCTTATTAATTAAATTACACATTTTTCAATAAAATATATATTTAATTTATTTTTATTAATTAAAATACAATTATTTCTTACCACTTTTAATTAATGAAAAAATAGATAAATAACCTTCAAATTAAATTGGCATTACCATGGGTTATCATCAAAACGATTGGTGCAATATTGGTTTTTGAGTGGGACGGTTTACCTGTTCTTCAAAGCAGCACATGAACTAAAGGTATAACTACGAATGGCAACAAAAGTAGCCCACAAACAAATCATGAAGTGGCGCGCTCATCCTCCGCGTAAACAGCATAAATAGCCCGGCCAGCCGAACAGGCATTATAAATTAAAAAAATATTGGCCTAGAGCGTACCGTTTTCTCTAAAATCTTGCCGGTAGGTTTGGATTCGTTGAAAATAAATTTATATAAATGCATGATACATAAATTTATAATATGTAAGAAAACAATAGCTCTATTTACACATGAAACAAATAGATTAAAATGTTTTAAATGAAACGTTGCCCAATATCCATGACGGGATGGGCATGACATTATGGCTCACGATATTTGTATTATAAATAATGCGGGTGATGCTCTACCATTATACATTCCCAATTTGAAAAGCTTTTTCTGCTATATTGTAGGGCGATAGTTTGCGTCTCCGAGAAGGATGTCCAGTGCAGGGGTAGCGGCCGCTGCTTCTGTGCTGAGAAGGTAATTTTTTAATTTATTTTTTTAATATAATTGTTTCTGGATTTAACTGTTTAGATTTGAGACAATTTATAGCACGTTTCTCTCTGGCTACTTATCTCTATTCTATTATGAAGTGATGTTACTTATCTCTATTCTATTATGAAGTGATGTTCAAAGGTTAGAGGTTATTTATTCTATTATTAATTTAAATTAGTAGTTACAGTGATGAAGTGAAGTCACTCATTTTAATATTACTCCAACTCAGACAACCAAAGGGTTTCTTCAAAATCCAATCCATTAAGAAAGGTACTCTATTTATTTGTTAAGCTCCTTTTAATTTAATATTGTGGATTTAATTTAGTTATTATTGTCCACTAGAAGTAGGAGGACCTGCTGGGGCTAGTGTCTCAGTTCTTTCAAGGGGTTAAGGACTTTTTCAAAGCCCTCTCCTGATGGTACCTGGGAGGTTCGACTTTTAGCTGTTTTTTACATGGATGTGTTTTGTTCGTTACATGGTACTTGGATGTAGCTGAAATTTTGGTAGACTGACATTATGTCAGGTTATTTTGTTTTCTCTGTTGACCGAGATGTGTTTGTGCTTTCTTTTTTTATTTTTTGGGTTCGTTGGGTCCCAGAGTGCCTGTTTCTAGGCTGGCGTTTTATATTTATATTTCTATTTTTCAAACTATGTAGTGATGAAGCCCTATAGATCTTGAAGCCAATATACTTTTACTTATAAATCTGAATTATATACTTGGTGTATGTTGTTTCCCTGTTCAGGTTTTGGTTTAATGTTGTGGATGTAAAATGCAGATTGCAAGGAAACGTTACAATAATCACAGGCGGAGCATCAGGCATTGGTGAAGCCATTGTTCGCCTTTTCATAAATCATGGAGCGAAAGTCATTGTGACTGAGTTAAAATAATATTTTTGCCCCTTACCTAACTCGTAGAGAAAGACAGGGCACCAAGAGCATTTAATATACCCCCTTTCAAATTACATTTTTGGAGCCCATTTTGTTTTAGGGGGAAACGCTACAGAGTAGGTGAGAAAGCTATCAGTAGAAGACAGAAAGGAAAAAAGTGAATGTGCAGCAGAAGATAGATGCATGAAACAACAGTCAGAGAGAGTTTGCAGTAGCAAAAAGGGGAAAAAAGAATATCAGTAGAAAGATAGAGCAGCAGGCTGTAGGAGAACAGTCAATAGAAGAGCTTTCCCCGGGTGGTCTTTTTTCTTGAGTATATTTGCCCATAGGTACGCATACACCATATGCACACCAGATGCTTTGGTTAGCTATTACTATATCTTGTTCTCTTGATTTGCCTTTTATAAGATTACTTGTTTTAGCTATGGCATTTTGATTTTTGATCTGGTCTTTTGAGCATTCCTGCTTACATTAATTTTTTTTTCCATTTAGTGAAAATCTAGACTTCCTTTATCATTATTCGTCGTCATTTTTATGTGTCCTTTAGCTATCTTCCATTTTTTCCATATAATCTCATCCATTTTATTTTTCCATTCCATCTTGTTCAAACCTATTATCTGTTCCATTTCACTTCTCGTTGCCTAGTTTGTGGGGGGATACCTCCTCACAAAAACTTGGGGCATTAGGCATTTTTATAGTTTTTGTTTCGTGGCACACCATGGTATACCCCTCTACAAAAAGGGGCAAATATAGAAACTAAAATTATAAACCTTGTATTAATATTATGTATCGTTATGTCATAATGCCCCCCATGCGTAATTATTTTTATAATTACATTTTACCATTATTTTTTCCCTCCACCACCTAGGTTAATAAGTTAATTACTATGGTTAAATAGTAATTAACCCTTTTTACCCCTAAAACCATAAAATCTAAAAATCAAATTAAAAAGATATCCCATGGTTAAAATGACCCAAACAACCTCAAACCTATTTAAACCCCATTTCCCCCCATGACAACCTATTGGAATGGCATTTTGTTTAACCTCCATCCATCTTTGGTAAATCAACGTTGATTCTCTAAGATCATCATTGATATGTTGGGATCGATGCCAATCCTTAAAATTACAGCAATCCTCCATTACTTAGGAGGAACAAATTTGAATGCAAAGAGATTATTTTCTTTCAAGATTTTCTATGAAAACCATTATCGAATTTGTACAGACCTTTCAAGCACCTTTGTTACCATTGAAAGAGTGATTAGCAGATGATTTTGGGAAGGTCATTCATCTTCCTTTTGAAATCCATTTTCTAACCATTAAAGGTCAGTATCATACATGTTTTTCAACTTTCTCATTTAATGTTGTGTCTCTACGTTTTATTTGTATTTTTCTTTCATTATTTTATCACAAATTAGGTCCTTATTATACTCCTTTTAATATTCAGTATTTCTACAGAGAATCACCATTGATTCATCTAAATCAACATTGCTCATGTGGGATCATTATCAGTCATAAACACCCTGTTTAAAATCTTAAATCTCTGTTAAATAGTCTTTTTATAGTTTTTGTCTCATGGTATACCATGGTATACCACTTTGCAAAAAAGGGAAAATTTAGATGCTAAATTTATACACATTGTATTAATATTATGTATCATTATATCATAATGCCCCCCATGCATAATTATTTTTATAATTACATTTTTTCCATCTACCACCTAGGTTAATAATTTGATTACTATGGTTAAATAGTAATTACCCCTTTTTACCCCTAAAACCATAAAATCTAAAAATCAAATAAAAAACCAAAAGGATATCCCATGGTTAAAATGCCTGAACAACCTCAGACCCATTTAAATCCCATTTTCCCCCATGCTAACATGTTAGAATGACATTTGTTTAACCTCCACCCATCTTTAGTAAATCGATGTTGGTTCTCTGAGATCGTCATCGATCTATTGGAATTGACATTGATCCTTAAAATTTTAGCAATTCTCCATTGATTGAGAGGAACAGATTTAAATACAAGGAGATTATTTTCTATCAATATTTTCTATGAAAACCATTGAAGAATCCGTACAGACCTTTCAAGCACCTTTGTTACCATTGAAAGAGTGATTACCAAGTGATTTTGGGAAGGTCATTCATCTTCCGTTTGGTATCCATTTTCTAACCATTAAAGGTCAGTATCTTTCATGTTTTGTAGCTTTCTCATTTAATGTTGTGTCTCTATGTTTTATTTGTATTCTATTTGCATTATTTTATCAAAAAATAGGTCATTATTATACTCTTTTTAATATTCAATATTTCTACATAGAATCACCATCGATTCATCTGAATTGACATTGATCCTATGGGATCATTATCAGTCTCTATCCATTTAATTAAACTAGTCCTAAACACCCCATTTAAAATCTTAAATCTGTGATAAATTCTTCTCTATCTGTTAAATCTCTATATTTATTAATTTTCTATTCTATTTTCATTACTTTATTAAAAATATAAATTGTTATTATATTCTATTTTCACTATTCGACAATATTTATAGAATCTATGTCGATCCATCTGAATTGACATCGATCCTATAAGATCGACATCAATCCCTATTAAATCTTTAAAACATTTTATGAAATTTATATTCTATTTTCTAAAAATTATATTTGTTCATGTAGATGACCTTACCTGGTTTAGTGCATGATTTAGTTAGCATATTTGATCTTATTATAGTCTCCCAACCTCTCTTTATGGATTAGAGTGATATAAATTTTGAGCTAGGACTTTGTCTTGTGGTTTTCATATGTGATATCACACATATTGATGAACAGTTAGATATAATCCAAGAAGACATAAACATTGTTATTGAATTCTAGGATGCATATTTTGATCGTATAAATCTTCTTATCAATTAATTATTTTTGGCATTATTTATATATCTTATTTATCATTGTAATTTCAAGTTTAAAAATAAAATTGAATGTTAGAATGTGGGCTGACATCCACCTAAGGAAGCTCGTTGCTTCTTGGTACTGGTTTTATACCAAGCAACCCACCCATTATCTTATTAATCAATTTTTTATTTAAGTGTGATGAGTTACAGGTCATTCCTCCCTAGCCAAAGAGGAGTTCTCACAAATGATCTTGGTCAATGGTGCGCAAATCAACATTCATCCATAGGTAATCTTTCAAACCCTACATTTCATTTGTTTTCTTAGTACCTAATTAGAAAATCTAGAAAAGAAATGGAAAACTACTAAAACATATCATTTTGAAAAATAATGAAGACAGTCATGTGTAACCTATATATTTCTTTAGGAAAGCTATGTAAGGTGCTAAACTAAATTACACCATCATGGAAAAATAATCCTTCACTCTATTGAAGGATTTTAAGTCATTCAAACCTTATATTTTGAGCTCAAAGATTGTTGCTTATGTTCCACATGCCATGGTGAAGGACATCTTAACTCAGACTGAAGCATCCATCAAGAGATGTAGGTGGGTCAACAAGTTATAAGAGTATGACATGGATATTCAGACCACCAAGTTAGTGTGAGTGATGGGTCTATCCAGGCTCATGGTCAAGAATAATTTGAAATCCATTGAGGTAAACACTTCTATTTTCATTATTGATGATTCTTTGAGTCAATTTAATATGTCTCCATGGTATAAAGACATTGTCTATTATTTGAAAAATTTGAATTATCCCCCTGACTTGAACAAGAATCAAAGGAGACTCTTAAGCTTGTTTCCCAAAAATACCTATTGATTGAGAATTGACTTGCATGCAAGAATATGGATGGGGTTCTCCTAAGATACATGATAGAATAACAAACTTCTTACATGATTGAAGAATTCCATAGTGGAGTATGTGGTGGCCATTTTGCACCTAAATTTATAACTCATAAAATTTTGAGAGATATTTATTGGTGGCCTTCTCTATTCAAAGATGTTTTTTTAGAAAGCTAGAAAGTGTGTCATTGATTTTTTGGGAGGATGACAGATTCGGGTTCTCTTCCTTTATAGCATGTGATAATTGAATTCCCATTCAAACAATGGGGGATTGATTTCACTAGAGAAATTATTAATTATTAAAGTGATAGACATAGATAGATACTAGTTGTAACTAATTACTTCATGAAATGGGTTGAAGCAGTCTATACAAATAAAGCTACACACTAGGTGGTTATGAATTTTTTTCTAAATCAGATTATTTGTATATTCGATGTTCCTATCAAAGTTATTAATGATAATTCCATGAGTTTCAAAGCTAAACCTTTAATGGCATTATGAAAAGAGTACAAGATTAAATTGATCTTTTCTTCCAATTACAACCCTCAGGCAAATGGGCAATCAAAATCTAGTAACAAGAACTTGTTAAAAATCATTAGAAGAACATTAGAATAAAATAAGAAGAAATGGGGTGAGTAGATGAATTTTGCTTTATGGGATGACAGGATCACGCCCATTAGAGCTATAGGAAAAAAGCCTTTTGAGCTTGTCTATGGAGCTCAAGTAGTTTTGCCCATGAATTTGTAGTTGGCAACCTATCATCCCATCCAACAACTAGAATATGATGATAACATCAACTACTATGAAAGCATGATGAATCAGATTATTGAGCTTGATGAATTTTGAAGACAAGCTCATGAAATAAAACTCATGTTCAAGGAAAATTTGAAGAAGATATTTGATAGGAAGGTCACTCCAAGAACCTTCATATTAGGTGATATGGTTATAATTTGGGATAATAGGAATGAAGAGAAAGGAAATCATGGAAAATTTGATGCTTGCGGATGGGTCCCTATTCCATCGACTATTAGATTGGGGAACACATTTTTTCTAAGAGACCCAGATGGTGAAATACTAGATCTTCTAGTCAATGGCAGACATCTAAAACACTTATTTGATTGAGTCTACAACTTTCTACATAATTTTATAGTGTAGAGTCTCATTTCTTTGTTGCTTTATGTCCCCTTTACTTTGGGCCTTGCTTGTATAGTTTCCTTTCATGTTTTTGGTCATGTATTTTTCTTTCAAATTTTCCTAATCTATTTTTGTCAGTATACCATTATTTTATTGAACCTTCATGGGTGTGTGTTTGTTGACAAATTTTTGAAGTGTTGACTTTATTGCCCAATGGATTTGCACCTAGTCTTATGATCTAGGTTTCTTTGCACGCCAATAGGGGGTGTACATCCCCTGGTGAGGGCCAGTGTTAGTTTTCAAAATTTCACTAAATAAACTGAGGTTTTTTTATGTATAAATTCCTAATTTGTAAATGCAAGTTGAATTCATGTTTGAACATCTTAAAACCTTTGTTCCAATTACCCTAGCTTAGGCCCTTTGATTTAGATTCAAATTTAGTGGGAATAGTTTACGTGAGAATGCTTTAAATATGACCTAGACTTAGTTTAATTTTATACTTAGGTTTAGTCATTTTTATTAACATGACCAAACCTTAGTCTAAAATTCATATTTGGTCCCTTTTATCTATTATCATGTTCTAGATAATGCTTAATCCCTTTTTTTATAAACTTATCTCAAATTCCTATCCTAAAGCTTCTATCATATACAAAAATACCTTATGATAAGACTTTATATTAAGTTCTTTGTTCCTTGATCTCTGACTTAATTTTTTTCATGTCAATTGATGAACCAATCATGCCCAACCTAGTTGATCAAAATCTAGTGGTGCACAAGAGATCGAATAGAGTTGATTGGATGGTGCATATAAAAATCAATAAGTCAAGAATATTGATCGATGATGTGCATTCACCCTAGAGGAGATGATTGAATGGTGCATGAGAAATGCTGAAATGTCAAATCTTATGAAAGATATGTGAGAGTGAAAAGTGTCACCATCTCGAGGGTGGTTCAAATATATAGTAAAGAGCAAAGAGTTGTAATGTTAAAGGTCTCAAGAGCTCTATGAGAGTGACAAGCATCAACATATCAATGGGTAGTCTGAAGATCCACGAATATGCAACAAAGTTAAAAAACCTATGGAGGGATTTGAGAAAGACAAGTGGCACCATCTTGGGTGCTCAAGTGGTAGATCAATAGTTCATAGGCCCTTTTGTAAGTCAATATATTAGAAATCTTACAAAAAATACAAAGATGATGCATGTCATAACTGTGGTGGATGGAAAAATATTTTTGAATAGGATTCAACCTCATGGATCTTAATCTGACGGTGTAAAAGGAAATTTGAACTTTCAAATAACTTAGGCCAAATGAGAAACTAACATGTGGTAAAATGGCACTAGCCTGATAAAGATTGATTGTACAGTGTGTATAAAGCACATAGAGCTACAAAATGACATGATATCATATGCTAGGTACAAATATCAACCAATAACGTTCAGTGGGATGGATCTAAATCAATGGTATGAGGTAAAGGTTGAATTTTCAAAATACATAAAATGAATAAAAATGGCCAAGTGGAAGGATCTCAGAGGCCCAAATAAAGATCAATGGGTTGTAGTAAAGGTTAGGGCTAAGGAGTCCAACTAAGATCAAATGTGTATATTTGATCCAAATTCAAGACTACATGAGAAAGTGATAAATGTCTGAATTAGAGTTAAGTAAGTGGCTTAGTCACTTTTAAGTCCCACAAATCCCTAGTTGGATCTGATGTAGTATGCAACGTGTTAATATGGGGCAATATTTAGCTTAATAGTTAAAATTAATGGCTCCTTCATGGATAGGAAAGAACTCAAAGCATAAAACAAGGTCTGTGGGCCATTCTAGAGCATATTTTTGGCTATGAATCATTTTATGCCTCTACCACAACTAGAGCATCTTAATTCCATCATTATAAATGCAAATTATTCTATGGTGTGCATCAAATAAAAGGTAGCTATCCAGAAGTTCCATTTGTGCAAGTAAGTGGTCAAGGGCATATCTAATCAGTTACAGATGAGGGCAAAGTTTTTTTGACCTCCACCACAAAATTTCACCTTCCAGATCATGTAAAAAGGCATCTTCAGTCAAGAAATCGAAGTGTTTATTGTAAATATTCATCATACTTTGGAGAGGCAATTATAACCATGATTTTTCTTGTCAATGGATCAAGATTTTAGGTGTAATAAGGAATATTTTTTTAGCTGGGAGCAACTTAGCAAAATTTGGAGGGATACTTCACAATTTTGTAAATTGTAACCCATAATCCCAAATTTGAATAGGGTGGAAAATGTATAAATAGAGGGGTTTTCTTCTATTATCAGGGTGGTTGTTGTTTTTGGTCTTTATTTTTCTCTAAGTTTAGGTTCTAAAAAATTATTGGGATCAACTGATGTGTGT
>JARHVA010003373.1:462500-712500 GCA_037957365.1 Torreya grandis | reverse complement strand
ACCTCCCCCTATTGTTCTAGTCCCCCATGCTAAATAGAGTAATGTTTCAATTGGTTCCAAAGATTGCTTATTCCATACCATTGGGATATCCTTATTCAACAAGTTATTCTTGAGGTTGGCATGCAAGCCACCCCATGGTGGTGGTGACTATCCCCAACATGACCATGGGGTTAAATGCTACTCTATTATGCTAAGAGGGTTTTCTATCTCAAACCAACCCAATAGTTTTGTTATGGTAGCATATTTTGTGGATGGACAAGGGGAGTTCCACAATGATGATGTCTCTTAAAAATATGTTTATCATTGAATGTTTGAGGTCTTATAGAGTTCTCAATAAATTAATCTATGCATATTGACTTCCATTAAATAGACTCTATATATTTTGTTTGTATTCAATATGTTAAAGTTATAGGTTTTTTCTATAGACTTTTCTATGTTTTATTAGGCATGACACCTATAACTATCCATGCTACATGAAGATAGATGTGGCACTGTTAGTGTTGCCTCAGTTTTATCCCTTCATTTTAATGAGGACCCATCACACTAGGTTGTTTGTCTAATTTTAGACATAGATGGTCATTGTTTTGGCATCATCAACATTTAAACCCCTAATGATGTTCCTGACAAATCTCTACTTTGGCATTCTTTGGATGACAATCTCCCCTACCACATGGCTCATTTGTGGGGATTGTCATATGGTTGATATTTCCAAGTATAAATTTGGTGCCTTACCTATGCAGTAGTGTATCAAAGAATGTGAAGCATGCTATTATTTTAAAAATAAATGGGGTCTTGTCAACCATATCCTCTAACAATACTCAATTAATAACATTTTGGTTAACGTGGTGTAACTACCACTGTGGAGATAACTACATGATAAAAAGGCTTGACTATTATATGATATTAGAGAATTTTTTTCTCTTTCTCCAACATTAATGGCCAGCCTTTCACTGACCATTATGACTTGGTTATCTCTGATCATTCTCCTATCTCTTCAAGAGTGGAATGGGTAATGGGTCAATACAAGGTGCCACATAATTAGTTCATATTAAATAGTTTTATTCTAATCCATGTTAGTGCCATTCAACTAATTTACAAAATGTTGAATTTGTTCCCTTTCCCTCCTTATGATACTATCTAGATTGAGTGGTGGAATGAGGCCATTATACACACCAACACTTTTCCTTTGCCACTATGGGAACAAGTTTTGTGTATAATAAAACAAAATGAGGATGATACACTCATCGCATGTCCAAGGGTCTCCTCCATATTTGAGATCAATCCTTTTGACACTACTTTGAAAAATCTTGCTACCTCACTCAAAAATAACTTTAAGGTGGTAGAAAGGCACCCTGCCATAGGGGTGCAATTATGCACCAAGACACATTGGATTAAGGTTGGTAATAAGTTTTCCAAGGAATTATTCAAATAAATTAAATATAAATAGATGCATGATAAAATCAAGGTCATCAATACAACCCAAGTCAATCTCACTTCCCTTCTTGACATCTCTTTGGCCTTGATTGATTGCTACAAACTAATGCTCTAAGTCTACAATATTATGGTTAAAAGAGCTCAAGATTTATAGTAATTCCTTGATGTGGTTCTTTGAAAGGTTAAATCATGTGACCAATGAAGATATAAATCTTCCCTGACCGTCCAAGAACTCACAGACACTCTCCAATGGATGCGTAATGACAAAGCTTTGGGACTCGATGGATTTTAATGTGAATTTTATAAAGTCACATGGGAGTTTGTTGGGCCTAACCTTCTTTAGGTTTATAAATAATACCTATAAAACCATTTTTTTAAATATTTAATTAATCAAGGTAATATTATATTCAGACCCAAAGTGGGTGATCTAAAGCTCCTTGCTAGCTAGTGACACATTACCTTGTTAAATTCCTCTTATAAAATCCTTGTAAAAGCTCTAGCTAATCGACTCCATTTTATTCCTCATGTCATTGTTCAACTTGAGAAAATTGGTTTCATTAAAGGGAGAAAAGTTTTATACAACCTTATTACCATTGTGGACGAATGTAATGAACTAGAGTTTCTTATCAGAGATCCATTTTTTTTCATTATAGAAATTAGAAACCCTATTATAGGATCTATTTTCCTTTTATTCTATCCATGCTAAAGGTTCTTGGTTCAAGATATTTATTCATTTTAGTAGTTTGGAAATTACTTCTAGATGCCTCCACCTACCTCACCATTAATAGAGTCAAGTCTAATGTCATTAACTTGCAATGCTCTATTAGGTAGGGATGTCCTCTAGCTATGGTGTTATATGTTCTTTCCATGGGATTTTTATGATATATCCTTACCCATGGAACTGAGTATGGTCTAGTTTGTGTTATCTCTTTTTCCAACAACTCTTTCTAGGTCATTAATGGGTACTTTGTAGATGATACTTTCCTCAAGATTGAAAAATAAGAGTGAACCTTATGGGAAGCTATGAAATACATTGATATATTTTATTTGGACTTGAGATATAGTTTGTAGTAGAATAACACATAATGTGCTAGTTGAAATATTATCCATATTCCCAAATTGCTTCTCCATTATAATTGGAAATAGATTATGTGTGGAGAATAGTTCAAATTTATAGGCTTACCTTTTCCTTTCATATTTCTCCCACTAAGTTGTGGCTATATGTCACCAAAAGAGTGGAGAATAAGGTTAAGTACTAGATTATCAAACCATTATCCTTAGTAGGGAAGTTAAAAATTTATGCCAAGATTATGGGAGCCACCAATGTTCATTATTACTCTTGTTAGGTTCCCTCTAAAGTAGCTTATGAAAAGCCAATTTTTTCATGGATTTTCTATGGTCTAACTCCAAATCAAAAGGCTTCAATTTTGTTTCCTAAGATATTTTTTGACTCCCTCAGGATAAAGGAGGCATGTGAATTATTGACCTTTATAGTCAGAGTGTAGATTTATGTGCTAAATGGGTGGTTCATGCCATTGAAGGTAATGATGCTTGAAAAAAACCTACTAAGGCATTGTAACTCTTTTGAGGTTCCCTATGCTAAGCCTAGTTGGAAGAATATAGGTTTCCATTCCCTTGTCATCACTATTTATCTTGTAAAATTTGAAGGCTCCTTTATGTCCAAAATCATATGTAAATCCTTCAAAACTATCAAACCTCACATTAATTGGATTGGGGATAGTTTTCATATAAGTTTATATATAAATGTACATAACATCTAGTGGTATCTTATGATGATAAATACTACTGATCTACTAATTAAATTACCATG
The DNA here is from genome assembly GCA_037957365.1 of Torreya grandis. Lineage (NCBI taxonomy): Eukaryota > Viridiplantae > Streptophyta > Pinopsida > Cupressales > Taxaceae > Torreya > Torreya grandis. The sequence goes on along the minus strand of JARHVA010003373.1, from coordinate 709,235 downwards.
AATCAAATCCCTCATGGTATTTTGAAAAGTTATTCTTGCCATTCATGACATGGTTTCTACTAAGGACTAGATTTCTTGACTTGATTTGAAAGATAATTTTCAATAAAAAAATATAGATTTACCATTTGTACTTTGCATTGAATAGTCTCTTCCTTATGTTATTCTTTGCAATCTTGGTTTTTAGCCTCCTCATGCTTGATGGAAAGTTTGGCATTGGAATTGTGACCGCATTTAAAAAAATTATTGTTTACGATTTATTTATTAAGTCATGATCCCCTTCTCTCCTACTCTCTACAAGATCAATAGGCATTAGGGACTTAAATCCTCTCTTGGAACTTGGATTGGAAAACTTGATATAATTTGGCAAGATGGAATCGAACCTAAACTCACCTACATTTTGTGTTTCCTTGTGTATCAAGGCCTCCCATTCAAGGATCGACACTCTCACATGAGCATTGCTCCACTCCAGTGTCTTGAATTCTAGTGGCCTAGGTATTTTAAACATTTATTATGGTTTTCCCACCTATGTAGTGTGCTTGGAAATGCATACATAGCTTATTCCATCATTATCACTTTGATCAATTTTCTTTGTGGCTTGCTATTTTTTGGGACTCGGCCAATTGGACAACTTTGATTACTTTTACACGGAAATTTTTCAAATCCAATAAACATGACTATTTCCAATAATGTAGCTTGCACTTGTGAATTTAAAACTAATGATGTATTTGTTATATCTTTGGCCCATATGCATATTTCTAGTCTAAACAAATAAGGTTTTGATGGAGGTCCACCACCTCAAGGAACCCTTAAACCACTTAGGAGCACCCCTTGCACTATTAGTGGTGTGCAACTAGATGGGTCACTTTAAGGACCACCACCACTGCCTCCCAGAAAGTGCATAATCCATTCACATAGTTGTGGCCACTTCTCCCCTTACTTTTATCTAGAAGGGTGGGGCTCACCGCTACTACATGGAAAATTTGACACATCTCCCTCTCACAATATCTTTCGTACTAACATTGGTTCTCAAATGTAGCCTATTGATGGATGGACTATTGATATGACCAAAGATCCCTTGGACAATTGAATAGCACCAGATTCTCCTTTTGCGTATCCTTATGCTTGAGTGACACTTATTTTTCTTGATATTAGTGTTTGTTGTTGCTTGTCATAACTATTGTATCTTTATTTTTTGCTCCCACTTGTATTTTGAGCCAAGGCTTTTCTTTCGACATATAATATGAATTGTGAATACTAATCAGCTACCTTACTACGTAATTTTCATATATTTTTTAATATATAATATCTTAAAAAATTACAATAATAATTTATTATCATAAAATTAATCATGTTTATATATATAAACATAATTTATAAAATAATAAGTTTAAGATAATGTAGTTTTTAATATATTTCATTAGTATCAAAGTAATTTATTTTATTATAAATTTTATGCTTTCAGAATGTATAATGTGTAATTTTTTATCTATGAATTATTTCAAACACGTTATTAAATATATAAAATAAATTAAATAAAATTCAAATCGAGTATTGAATTTTTTAAAAGAAATATATCTATTCCATCAAAGTTGGAGTGTATATACGAAAGTCGTCAAGAATCTTACCTTAAATTGTCACACTAAATCCATTTCAAATCTTGATGTTATTTATGAAAATAGTTGGTGGAAGCAAGTTACTCCTAAGAGGAAGATAGAATATCAAGCTAAAGTTGAGGTGTTGACAAATTAGTATTCAAATGGGTTGTCGGACAGGAGATGTATGTGGCGAGCTACAATGGTTAGATGGCGAATTGTCTACTGCGAGTTGAGCCACGAGTTTCCATGCCGAGTTCTGTATGTTTCTCAGAAAAATTAGAAGGACCCGAGATGATCTGTGAGAGAATGATGTTTGAAATGGCGAGTTCAATTTGTAAGAAAAGTAAAAGGCATATCTGAAAAATACGTCAAATAAACGTACTGTGTTAGAATAGAATGATAATATATCTGCAATGTATTCAACATGTCGAATATTTTTTCGACGTGTGTGCTTTATTTTGCATAAAACAACGTTATTTTAATGAATTGAATTTAATATTAATGTTAGTTAGAGGCCAAGAATTGCCAATGGAGTTGATGATCGTATTGCATTAATCAAATATATAAGTTTGATGTCAAATACTTTTCCAAAAAGGTGTGTGGTCTCTTAAAATATCCAAATATCTTTAATGTTATTTAGATGTAATTTGATGTTAACATGAATGTTCTATGTTAAGTTAAAGTGTTTTATAGGTGAACAAACACATTGTTGGTTTTTATATTGAATAAAGATTTAAAGATATTTATAACGTCTTTTATGAATCTCAAAATATATTGACGTATAGTCATTATTACATAAATGTTGATATTGTAAAATAAAACATAATAATATTAATAAAAGTAAATAAAAACATACACAGGATTTGTATTTATAAATACAAAGAACATTTTTAGAAATGACTTACTTGATGTCATCTCCTTCATCGTAATTCTATATCTTTTATACCTTAATCTATTAATGCCCCTCTAAATTTTAATCTTCTGTTTCCCAAAACAATTCTTAGAACTCATCTCAAAATTAATATCTGTGAGTAATTAAAACAAATAACTCTTATATTATTTTTTAATATTAAAAAAAAAAATTATAAACTACATTTCATAAGTCTGACACAATTTGTTAAACATATGCTATAATTGTTTTTTTAAAATAAAATAAAATTTCTATGTAGTGGTTTTCATATGATGTACATTGTTTCAGCCACATATTCCACAATTGGAGACCATTGTGGATCTAGTTCAATGCTCTGGAAATCCGTTTTAATGAAACACCACATTATTAGTAGAGCTTGAACCTCATAACTCAATGCTGATATGAAAATATTTCAACACAGTTTCTCATGTAGGCAAGTAAGCAGGAGACTATGCGGAATTATTAAAGTAAATGATTTAGTTTGACATCACGTGTTCACTTTCCATATAATTAGGATAGCAAAACTATTTATCGGTTGTTCAAATCGACACTAACAAGTGTATGCTACACATTATCTACAAATATTTTCAAGATCAATAAAATTATGACCAACAAAAAATCTATATTATTCTTGCATTTTACAATGGAATGGAGTCTTGTAGTCAAATCCATTGTTATCCCATATTTTTCAATTTTGGTATAGCACTCAAAATCACACTCTTGATAATAAATTGGATGTAAATAAATGATAGAGATAATAAGTAAATTTTGGGATGAAATTGCTACCTCTATCACTTAATGGACAAGGATTGATGAACTTATTCAGAATGCTGTCATGAGAAAAATTAAGAGAGGGAAATTTTATATATAAAAAATTAAAGAATCAATATATGTATACTAAAATTAAATTTGTATTATTTTTTTTGATACAAAATCATATTATATGTCTTGGAATTAATTGATTTTTATTATAGATTAGAACAAGGAGCATATTAGGGTTTCAAAAATATCCATAAAAATGTTCATTAATACTACCAAGGACAAATACTTATGAATGCAAAAATAAATAAATCAATGTTAGTTTCAAGCACTTGATGCTAGTTGGATTCGATGCTAATTTCATTTGATGTTAATTTGATTTGAGGCATAGTTGATTTGGTGTGAAAATCACTTAATACCAAAGTAGAATGGTCTCTATTTAATTAGGCATTAAGATCGAGTTGAAATCAAAATCAAATATTCAAAAGTTAATGTCTATAATTAAAAATTTAAGATAAAAGATGAAAAAAATAAAATATTGATAAATTAGTATTGAATAATCTAATATTAAATAAATTTAATATAATTTAATTTAATGTTAAAAATTTAAATCAATTTAATATCAAATCAACAATTTAATTTATGTCAAAATTAAATTATAAATATTTTAAAATCATAAAAAAATATTATTGATTCTATCATTTAATTTTCAATACTCAATTAATTTTATTCAACATATTATAATGTAAAATAAAATAATAAATTAATTAATTAATTAATTTAAAAAAAAAAAATTTAAAAATCACAAAAAAAATCATGTATCTAACAAATACCAAATTGATTGCATTTTTCTGAAGAATCATGATTTCATTTAACTATATGTACACTTCAGTGGTATATTTTTTCCATTATTGTCTTATTATCATGACAAACAGGGTTTGAAAAGCCCTTGATGTATCTCGACATAACTTCAACCACCGTTGCATCATCCTTAACCCCCCCTTAAACACACGACTCAAACAACCATACATGTCTATGATACATAAATACATTTTCCATTGTGGAAATAACTTGCTAGGAAATAGTCTTAGTTGTTTACGACTAACAACAAACGGAAATATTAAACCATCTTAAAGTATTACACAAGTATAAATTTGTTTATTTTCTTACTAATCAATTTCCAAATTTTTAATAATATGTACCACATGCCTACTTTATTTTGTTTTCAACAAGTATTCACGTGCTTCTAGTTTGTCCTTGATACCACCCAGTGTTCATGTTCAAATCATGGACTCAAATTATCCTTATTTTTTTCAAGTTTATATAAACATATTTCTATAGGTAAAGTTCAAAAACATATTTTGAAAGGTTCTGTAGTCTTGTGTAATGTTAAAAATAATAAAACATAAAAATTTATTAGAAACACTTTTATTTACGAAAAATTATAATCAAACAACAAACAAAAAACAAATTAGTTGTTGACTTTCAGACGAACATTCAAACTTCTTTCTACCAACAATCTAGGCATAGTCAACAAATAATTAACAAAAATAACAATAAAAATTGTTAAAAAATAATCTAGAATCCAAAATTCAACCTTCAACAACCCATCCCAAAGACGCTGTTAAAGATCAACAAAGAATTTAAAATACCCACAAGCAATCCATACAGAATATGGGAATTGTCAGCAACCAGTCTACAATCCAGCTTCCAACCACTAACAAGATAAGAACTGCATGCTACCAGAGATCATCAAATCTGCCACACTATGTTTTTCCTCCATTATCTTCTTATTGGAAGTGTAACATCATATTTTTGGTTTGGGGGCCTTTTTGTGACTTCCCTTTTTTTCCTCGGTAGTTAGGTCCAATCCTCCTCCTCTCCAAGAGCCCATTTTAGAAATCAATACTAATTTAATATATTACATTTTTAAAATAAAACTTTATCAACTTTCTCAATAATTATCTTCTATTTTTATTAATAAAAACCTTGGTATACATTCCTCCTTAAACAAAATTTAGTAATGGTATATATTTAGTAAGGGTTAGAATTGGTAGATAAACATTATAAAGATTATATATAATATTATTTTTTTATTATGATATGTTTCAATATATTTTACATCTATTTATTTAAAATATATGTGTTAGTTATTAAACAACATTATAATATATTATAAAATTATGTAAAAGATATTTGTACATCATATTTATACTTTATTTAGTTTTATATTTACTTTATTTTTAAATTGATCACACAATTGATAAATTTTTAAATGTAAAATGTTACTTATTACATTAATGAAATCATAGTTTAAAATTAGAGTTGGAGGCGGCCTTATTATTGTTCAACTAATTTGATAGAATTATTAAAGGACTAAGTTCGATACATGTATAATTGTATTTATATTATTTAATCTTAAAAATTACTACTTTTATATATATATATATAAATATATTCTTATTCTTATTACACAAATGAAATAAATAGTTTAAAATTAGAGTTGGAGGTGGCATTGTTATTATTCAACTAATTTGATAGATTTATTGGGGGACTAATTTTGATACCCGTATAATTGTATTTGTAATGTTTAATCTTAAGACATACCAGTTTTAAATATATTTTTTGAAATAAATAAATCTTATTCTTATTCTTGAAATAATGTTGAATAACCTTTTTCTTACCAACATTATGCTTAAATCTTATTAATCACCCAACTACTCACATACCCAAACCAAAACCAAAATTCCACATCCACATGAATTACAACCAACAATATATTAATGTGGTAAAAATAATTTGAAGAAAAAATGTGCACTGAAATTACTTGCCTAAATGGCATTTTTATGGCGGATCAAATTAGCATGTCAAGAAAACCATGAGTTGCTTCAATTAGTCAAAAACTTGTATATAACCCAATTACCTATCGTAGACTTGCCTAAAAGGATTAGAATGGGTTAGATTGATATGACCACCCACTTAACAATATTGATAATTCATTGTTTAATGTCCTCACCTTACCTTTAATTTCATTTCACCTTAGTGATTGTGTGCTCATTTAGTGCAATAAATACAAAAGAGGGAAAAAATACATGCATTTAAACCATAATTTTGTTTGTGTAGTAAATTTTTAGGTGTTTTTAAGAAATTCATTGAATACATTCTTTACCATATATTTTCAGGTGTGATTTCATTTATAAATGTATTTTCAATAAATTTATAAAAAAGTGATAATTTATCTGTTGCTAATAATAATGGAGAATGAATAATTGTTGGAAGAGGATGATTATTGTAAGCACAAAAAATGGAAATAAGTAGGGTAGAGGATGAACAATTGTTGAAATAAATAAATAAAAATAAAAGTACAATAAAAATAAATTACATAAAGAATAAATTAATGTATTGATTGGATACATCTTTCACACTCGTTAGATGGCAAGGAGATCTGCAAGGCCTCTATAAATTCTGTCGAAGCCACTGCTATGGTACGAAGTTGTATCGATTATCAAGGGATCCTCACCAAATGACCAAAGTGTCAACTTGTTTATTATCTGAGAATGTATAGTTTCTCCTTCAAACATAATATATAAGTTGTATTGTAAAAATTAATTGTATTTATTTGTATATATAAACATGGTATTTCTTTACATACAAAATAATAATATCAGTCTCAAATATAATTCTCAGATAATATATATGTTGTATTGTAAAAATCAATAGTATTTCTTTTTATATATAAAATTTTTATTTCATTGTGGGTAGTTAATAATATCAACCTACTTTTTTTTAAATAGAAAAAGTTATAAAATGATAGTCAAATCAATGTCAAAATTAAAATTAAATTAAAATTTAATACACTCCCTCTATTACAACCCACTACCACCTCCTAAAATATCATTACGCAGAGAGGTGCAACCTACAGTGGTAGTGAGGAGTGTAATGACGTGAGTTTTTCACTTTTATTTTTGTTAAGCTGACATTAATAAAATGAAATAAAAATCAATTCACCAAAAAATATGTGGCAATCATAATAAAAAAATATTTTGATATTTTTGGCTTTAGTTTTAAGGTTTTCTCTTTTGTTTTATTAAGTCCATAATTTTATGATTTATTATAGACTTCTAAATTCATAATTTTATGTTTTATTTTCAAAATCCATAATAAATATGTTGATATCTATAATTATTTTTATATTTGTGTAAACTCATAATATATAATTTAGATTTAAATATTTTTTAATATTGTAATTGTTTTTATGTATATACAAATTTATAATATATAGTTTAGATTTAAATATTTTTTAATATTGATCAATTTTACTTAAAATTAAAATAGAGTTATACATTTATTATATAATTATTACTATTTTATATAATTTTTAAAAAATCTATGGAAAAATTATTTTCATGAATTAATACTTAAATAGATTTATTGTATTTTAAAATTGTTAAATAAAAGTTTGAATGCTTTATATATAGATGTATTTAAGATGGATATATATAAGATATCTAAGTTGGAGAGTTATACATACATAAATGAATCAAAATATATTTTAAATAGTTAAATGATTAATTACATTCTTTAAATAGTTTATCTTAAATAATTATAAATAGTTAATTGATTAATTATATTAAAATTATATATATATATATATATATATATATATATATATATATATATATATATATATATTTTAATTGATTAGTTACATTCCCTAAATAGTTGTATCTTAAATAATTATATATATATATATATATATATATATATATATATATATATATATATATATATATATATATATATATATATATATATATATATAGCTTAATGACAACATGAGTATAGATAGTTAATTGGTTAGTTACATTAATTTATCTTAAATAATTATATTTTATATCTTAAATATGCTATACAAAATAATATAAGATATATATCTTGTGTGTAAAATGTATTTTGATTTATTTATAGTTATATCTATTTAAATAGTTATATCTTATTATCCAACCTATTTATAGATATAACTATTTGATTCATTAGATATAACTCTATAGAATCTCCTATATATAATTAATTGGTTAGTTACATTCATGTTAGATATATTTAAGATATCTATTCTATCTAAATGTTTATAACTAAAATATTCATACATTTATATTTTCCTATATATAAGTGAAGCATAATGTGCTTATGGAAACTATGTTTTTATTATTTTTATAAGTACAATGCATCATGGCTATTGAATATGAATGGATCAAAATTATTTCAAGAACTAAAAATATGAGATAAAAAATATGAGCCTGCAAGAAATGTTGATCGTGTAAATACACATATCTAAAACATACTATAATTGTGGAGAAGAAATGTAGATGGATAACCTGTACTTTCAAAATATACGATAATTAATTACATTGCCAAATATGCAGTAAAAATTGAGAAGAGTTTTGAAACTTATCATCAAATGTTATTGCAACTTACAAACATTGAAAACCCTGATGAATTAGCATCTAGAGCATATAGAAGACTCCTAATAGAAACCCTTATTGAAAGGGGCATTGGGGCACATGAGACATGTCATATGTTGTTGGAGCTTCCATTGGTAGAAAGAAGTAGAGTGTTTGTCACTTTCATAGTTTCATGTGAAGTGTTCAAATAGGTGACACATACTATAAAACCAGAAAATGACAAACCCTTAAAATATTTCATTGATGGATACACGAATAGACCTTATGAAATGTAATTTTTTTCACTTATAGAGATAATTATATCATGGTCATATAATCCAAAGTGAATAAGAGATAATAAATGGGAGGCTAGGACTGTGGAAACTGTTGTGAGAGTATTCCCAATGTTTACTATAGTATCAGTGTGGGATTTAAATAGTTATATCTTATTATCCAAACTATTTATAGATATAAATATTTGATTCATTAGATATAACTATATAGAATTTAATATATATAATTAATTGGTTAATTACATTCATGTTAGATATAGATAAGATATCTATTCTATCCATATGTTTGTAACTAAGATATTCATATGTTTATATTTTTGTATATATAAATGAACCATAATGTGATTACAAAAACTTTTTTTTATAGGTACAATGCATCATGGCCATTGAATATGAATGTATCACAATTATTTCAAGACCTAGAAACAAGGATAAAAAATATGAGCCTACAAGAAATGATGATCATGTAAACACACATATCTAAAACATAATACAATTGTGTAGAATAAATGTAGATTGATAGCATGTACTTTCAAAACATACGATAATCAATTACATTGCCAAATATGTGGCAAAAGCTGAGAGGAGTTCTAAAACTTATCATCAAATGTTATTGCAACTTACAAACATTGAAAACCCTAACGAATTAATAGCTAGAGAAAATCAAAGACTCCTAACAAAAACCCTTATCTAAAGAGACATTGGGGCACATGAGACATGTCATATGTTGTTGGAGCTTCTATTGGTAGAAATAAGTAGAGTGTTTGTCACTTTGAATGTTTCATGCGAAGTATTCAAACAAGTGACACATACTATAAAACCAGAAAATGAAAAACCCTTAAAAGATTTCATTGATGGATACACGAATAGACCTTATGAAATGGAATTTTTTTCACTTATAGAGATAATTATATCATGGTCATATAATCCAAAGCGAATACAAGATAATAAATGGGAGGCTAGGATTGTTGAAACTATTGTGAGAGTATTCCCAAGGTTTACTATAGTATTAGTGTGGGAATCAAAAAAATGGGTTGATTTATATTGGTCAAACTTATTGCTTTACAAGCCATTTTATAATATAGAAAGAGATATTAGACTTGATGATGATATAATAACATCAAACTAGGATTCACTTAAATACAATCCTTGGCATGTGGAGCAGAGGATTATGCCAAATGACCATGAAAATCAAGGTGATGTTGAATATGATGATGTTCAATCTATTCATAAAAATACAATGGAACATGAGTGGGAAATCATATCAAGGCTACATCATGGGCAAATTATGGAACTATTAGAATTAGATATGTTGGGTAGAAGAGATCATGATAGACAAATGCCATGGAATCGTGAATATAAAGGAGAAGAATACACCACTTTAGCTATAAAATTCATAAGCACAATGAAAGATAATGGGTTACTCATACCAGATGATATAACAAGTAATATTTCATATGAAACCTTAGGTGTCAAACCAAAAAAGACACCTGATATAATCATGAGACATTTTTTTCATACTCATAATGTTATACCACTATGTATGATAATTCAAGGAGCAATATGAACAAGAAAATCACATCTAATTAATGTCATTCGTGAAGATTTTCAAAATGAATCATCAACTATGTATCATTGTCCGTTTCTATTACTTGGACCAACTAGAGTTACAATGTTTAATATTGGTGCTTTGATAATCCACTCCCAAACATAGACATTACTGAATTAAAATGAATAAGAATCAAAAGTTTTCAAGAAGAAGTGCAGCATATAAAATACATATTGATTGATGAAATGAGTTTCATTGGCGAAAAAAGGTTATAGAATGTAGATGCATGATTTTGTCAAGCATTTACAAAAAATGTAAACATGAGTTTTGGAGGTAGATCAATCATTTTAGTACGAGATTTGGGCCAACTACCTTTTGTGAGTGATAAAGCACCGTACAATAGTAATAGACAAAGAAAAATATTATGGGAAGAATTAAAAATAGTTTCTACTTTGGATAAGGTATTTAGACAAAAAGGATAAAGTGATGACTAAAAAAGGTTGCAACAACTGCTCACAAATCTTAGAGATGCACATGGAAAATATTTTTTCAATTTTCATACGACAGATATGAGAAGTTGAAAATAGGAAAACAACTTTCCAAATGGAATGTTGAGGAAGAGAAACTCAAGTTCTTAAAACTATAATAATGTTATATATTTAATATCACATATATTATACTTATTTTCAAATTTTAATATATATGTAATTATTTTCTTTAATTATCATTGAATGTGATATATCTTTCTTTTTTGGATGAACATTAAATGATGTATTAATTGGTATTTATTTTTAAATGTGCATGCCACACTTGCAAGTACTACTAACGTAGATATCTTAAATACATTTATCTAAAATACGTCGAGAGATATCAATCTCGAAGCACCTATCTAACCTACATTTCAATATAAATGTCTTGAAATTGATATCTACCAACGTTTTTAGCTAAAAATATTTAAGATATCTATGCTAATTATCAAACATCTATCTGTAAAATAAAAATAAATTACTATGATTATAAATAATTTAAGAAAAAATCATTTAATAATAATTGAAATAAAGCAAAATGTCTATAAATTTTTAAAGCTACAATATTTATATGTAAATTAAACACATCAATATATATAAATTATGTATAAATGTCAACTTTAATATACTCTTTATCAATAATTTATGTGATATTTATATATTGTCACCTTATAGAGATTAAAAAACACAATTCAACTACATTTTCTAGAATAGGTTTATTACAAGTAATACGGGGCATGCGTTAGTATTATGTTATCCCAAGTTCCACTAGTTAAATTCGATGAAGTACTTTGGCCGTCGATGAACTACTTTGGCCGTCATAATTTTTTTTAATTAAATGCTTGACACTGACATTGATTTTTTTTTTCAAATGTTACATTGACTTTATTTTATGTTACACTGAAATTAATATTCTACAATGTTTTATAGTTAGAGTCGTGCATAATATTTTTAAGTTATTGGTTTGTTGCCGTACTAGTTAAATTGGTAATGATTTTTTTTCTGTTAGTTTTCGATTCAATTAAAAATCGGATGTTTCTGAATTTTGAATTTTTACGTTTTCTACTCAGATTAGTTCTCGCATCAATTAATTTTGAAATTGTTGCCTCGTTCATATTAGACTGCTTTTTAAAACCCTACGATCTTTTTTGACTCTTCCATTTTTAAATCTCTTTTAAATTCTACATCTACTTTCTTATAAATTCTTTTTATTTATCTTTAATTTGTCAAAAAGATACCGAAACTTCTTGTCATATTCAAAACTGAAACCCACATTAACTATTAAAAATAGATTTAATCTACCCTAAACATTTTAAATAAGTCAATTTTTTTTACATATAAAAAATCTAACGTCTACAGCTTTAAATGCTATCTTGCATATTCCTAAAATATCTAAGTCACGTTACAATTTTTAGTTAACTTCTCAGGTAAACAATGAATTTGCATCCTTTCTTTTTTAAATGTCTTTGTTTTCTTTTTCTTATAATTTAATTATTTGATAATTGGCGTTGCCCTTGTGAGGAATGTAACTTGACTATTTTATTCTTGAGATTTCGAAAACGTTGGATTTTTTATTTTATTTTTAAATATTTTAAAATGGAAGAGAAGGATTACTTTTTGCTCAAATAAGAATCGCGAAGTGTGGTCAGTTTTGTGAATTGGAAGTTGTATTTGATTTTGAATAGTGTATTTAATTTTTTTTAAAATCTTAAAAGTTTTATTATAATTTTTTTATAAATTGATTTTAATTTGAATAATTAAAAAATAATAATAATAATTATTTATTGTTGAAAATTTAATATGTTGAATGTCGAAAATATTGTATAAGGTGAGGTTGTATTTAATATTTTTGGAAAATTTCTTTTTACTAAAATAATTGAAATTGATTTTAAATAATAATAAAAATAATTACAATCGAAAAATTATAAAAACATTTTTTTAAAAACCAAATACTCATAAAAATAATTATTATTTGATACATTTACATTAAAATACTTTTCATTCATAAATAAAAATAAATAACAAAACTAATCAAATAAAGTGTACCTCTTTTTTAAATTAATAAATGTTATAAGAACACCCAAGAATATATAAAATAGAAAGTACACAAATTAGAAGTTGAAATATTTAGAAACAATAAAAACGTTTTTTTAAAAAGTTATTAAATTATTATTACCATATCCTTTGTTAAAAAATGGGATTTATATTCATCCGTTCTCTCAAATGCAGATTAGTGACGGTGCCTACCATAAATCTTCTGGTTGGTGTTATGGTTTTCGGTATGTATCAGGGAAACCATATTATGAAAAAAACTCTCACTCGAGAATAGAAATTGAAAAATTACAAGTTTATTTCTATATTTGTCAAAGCTTTTAAAAACGATAGATACACAAGAATGTATATAAATTAGGTAACAAGGTCAACTCTTGTATACACTTTATCAATATTTTCATCTTGTTCTAGAAGAGGAGGAATTATTAAATAGTTTTTGCTCAATAAGTCGTTTGTCACCTACAAAATGCCCAGTGGTATATGACAAAATGCCCAGTGGTATATGTATAATACTTAATACTCAGACATGCTTTACCATTATCGTAGCCAAAGTTTCATAAGTAAAATGATGTTCGACCCTCTCTGTTAGTTTTGTTGGTGGGTTTAGTTTGTTTTAGTTAAGTAGTTTTGTTTTGTTTTTAAATTATTTATTAATTAAATGAGTCATCTATTAATATTATTATATTAAAATTATGAATATTTATTATTAAATAAGGGAATATTAAATATATATTATAAAATAAATAGTTCAAAAATATTTTTATTTTATTTAGTTTTTGATTGTATATAATACAATTTTTTATTTATTGAAAAGTTATGTTAATTAAATTGTAAATTAATAAAATATACATTTAATACTTTTTATATGATTTTTTATTTATTGAAAAGTTATTTTAATTAAATTTTAAATTAATAAAATATAAAAGATAATTATATAGAAATAAAATGAGTGGAATAAATCAAACTTCAAAATAAAAAGACAAGAGTAAGAGTTTATTATAGTATCTTATTAAAAAATTAAAAAACTATTCAACTAAAAATGTGATAGAACCAAAGAGATAGATTATGAAGTCACATGTAAAAATTTACAATAAAATTAGAAACAATGATAAAGGATGAAGGAAGAGGCATTAGACCATCATACTTATCACCCTATTTTCCCCAACCCCAAATATTTGGAGGGTATGTAACATCAAGGAAAGAACCCTAAACATATTATTCCTTTTTTATCTTTATATTTATAGTTTTCTAACTTAATAGGAGAAATAATAGGGGCCAAGTGAGTAAACATCGCTTGTGGTGGCGAAGACCACCAAGAATGGATAACACCACTACCTTGCCATACCCACTAATACTTTTGTTTCTACCATCCCATCAAATACCACTTGAACCTCCATGGCCACGAGTTTTAGATCTCAGATATGGAAAACGTCTTTATGGAGAACCACTACAACAAATCATTTGTGACTAAGCCCTCCCCTATAACCTATGTCTATGGTAAAATGGGGGCTAGTGAAAGAGTGGGGGAGCCTTAGGGACTATTGACCAAATTTGACTTTTAGGTCAAATTGGGGCATCGCTAGGTAAAAATTTAATTTTTAGGTGTTTTAGAGGTATAATACATATGTCACAAGGTATTTTATAAATTAATTAATATCATTTAATGTTTTATAGCCTTGTTACTTATTAATTTTAGTCATTTTTGGTTATTTTGAGTTAAAAAATTGGTAGGTTTTACAGAAAAATGTAGTTTTATTGAAAAAAAGAAGAAAATGGCACTTGTACGGCACATGAGAAAGCGTGCCACATGTAAAAATCTCATAGAATGTACCTTAATATTCCCCAAACTCATTCAAATTTTTTATTTGATCTATAAGTGTTAGTTTTGGCCCAAAACCATTCTGCTCCATCTTTGCTTTTTTAGACATGCATAAGTGACCTTCAGGGTTTTACTCAGTGTGAAAAACTAAGGAGGTTTTAATTAATTTTTTTTAGTTTGTATTACACTTAGATACCTTTATTTTCATATAAATATTTTTAATACTGGTGGCCTATTCTTCATGAACCATCCTCATGAAGTTGACTATGCTTTTTTTCATGTTGTTTCATGCACCCTATAGGTTTTGTCTTTCTTTGAGAAATTCCTTATGAAAAAATTATTAATTTTTATGATAGATTATTTTAAACTCCTTATAAAATTATTCCAATGAATTGTTTCATGTTCCAAGTTGATTTGATGAGCCAATCACTTCATGTTTACAAATTGGTCTCATGTGGGATGACAGACATGTCTCCACCATTTTCTATTTTTTCTGATTTTTTAATGCCTCCAAGGGATTTTGATGGTTTCATTTTCATGATTAAAATGTTTTCTTTATAAATTCCCTCCATTATAGATCCCACTACATCATGCTTGAAACAAACTTGTAGTCCACTATTATACTCAGTCAACTTCTTGCTCAATCCTATTTGTAGTTATGGTGAATTATGTGTATGGGGCCTATAAAACATGTTCAAAAGTGTGTATTAAAGGTTTTTAAGTCTTGGTGTATCATTTAATATCATTAAGTGTTGTGTCAAGCCTTCATTTAATGTATAAAGGACTGTTGCAGTCATATGCAATATTTTTAGTTAAGCATCCATGAACATGCTCGCCTATAGGTGTTTGATAAGAAAAATCACATTGGAAATAACTGTTGTAAATGAGCAGTTTCCTTGACAATGCAAAAAATCAATTATGAATCCTTGAGATAGGACTAGAACTCAAGTGGAGGCAAATTACAATGCTACTGTCCATATTTACACTTTATTTCTTGTATGCACTGAAATGTGAGCTATAGGTGGCCCTTGATAGTAGGTTGAGGTGGAATATGGGGGATTTACATATGATCAACCTTCTCTTGGAGCTATAGGGTGTTAATAAGACCATAGAAAAATCATTTGAGGTGCTAAGTTGGCAAATGCAAGTTGGAAAATGCCTCGAAAGAGTTAAGGAATGTTTCATGCCCATTTTCCCTAAAATGGAAAAATAGAGTTCCTAGGGGTCTTGATGATATCTTGGAACATAGTTTAAATTCATTTTGAAACTTCTAGATGGTTATATCTTGTATTATTTGCATAATACAATAACCATGTCAAGTTTAGGACATAGATGACCAAGTAAATGTAGTAGTAAAAGGTCTTAAAGTGGTAAAAAAAAAGCAATAAATTCCTCCATTAACATCTACAGGATTGATCCTAAAAAAGACCTTTCACCAAGGTTACAATTTAGACCTTGCCTCCATGGTTAGTGGGTTATAGTGGTTAAAATGATTTTTTTTTACCCACGAGATCATCAGTAGGAAGTGTTATAATGTGTCTTAACTCCCATGTTCACCTACAAGGCCTTACAACCACTGTAGATCACTGTGGATAAACATAAAATTGAGACAATGTTTTTAGGTTATCATTTGAGGTAGGCATGTGAATCATGTGACTTAAAGCATGTGCCAAGTGACTTAAAATAACCCTAAAGAGGATCTTAAACATGATTTCAAGATTGAATCATGAAAAAAACATATATTGGCCCCACATAGTCAGCTATAGTTGACTGAGGGGTAGAATGGAAGATGATTGGGTTCCTTAAGGTATTTGTAGTTCAAACAAGTAAAAACTAAGTTCCAAAAAATGATAGAAGAGATTGTAAGGTTTTAATAGGGTTATACATCAATTTAAAAGTTTATCCAAACCTTATCTATCTACAGATACCTCCCAAAATAGTCTAATACAATTTTAAAAAAAATGTATATAGCCTGGACTAGATATAGAGAAATACTTGAGTTGATTGCGTTGTATAAGACATGGAGATAAAGAAAATGAACCTAAAAAATGCCAATTAAATCATGAGTAAATAAGTATGATGTTGTAAAAAATATTTTAAAGGTAATTCATACATTGATACTTATAGGTGTCATCTTTTAACTACAAAAGAAGACACAATTAACATACAATGAATAAAGGATAGATACTTTTGAGGTTAGCAATGCATAATATGGGGTGGATATATAATATAAATTATAATGTGAAAAATAACACATAAATAATGTCGTATATCATTTATCTCAAGGTTCAATTACTAAAAAATAAACTACAGGTATAAAATAATGTAAGTAGGCTCAACTCTCTCAGGCTTGGTTGGGCAAAAACATAGTCCAAGATATAGACATGGCTGGGAAAGGTTTATAATCATAATGAGAAACTATATGAATATAGTGAATAGAATTTTATAATATAATTAATTAAAAACAAAGGAATAAGGGGTTTAAATTTTTCATCGCATAGTACATTTCCTTAAATCAAACACACAGTCAAAGATCCACTCAGTCTAAACTAGTTAAGACAAAGCATTGACAATACAATGTTTAGAAGAGGCCCAATGTTTACATGATAAAAATTTATACAGATAAAATTATGAGTATTAAATGACACTCTCTTAATGGTTATTAATTAGGTAAAAATCCCTTTTATTGATTCACACAGTTCATTCCTAAAAACCTTGCACAATTTGTCATACAAAGCGTTTGTCTTTATTTTTTGCAAGTTTGAAAGATTAAGTGACCAGATCAAGAGTTGGGAATTTGTTAAAAGTGTCCTTAAAAATTTTATAGGCTCTCAAAACATTTAATTTTTCTAGAGAAATAGGGGAGGTACACTCTAATTTGTCCAAACAGAGGGTACTTCCCCTTGATTACAAACTGCTTGTTTTAGTGAACAAGATGTAAATGGATGGTCTTAGGAGTTGTATTAACCTTGTATATATATTTATGAGGTTAAATAAAATATAAGTAAAAATTAAAAATAATCATAAAATAGAGAAACCAAATGGGATGCTCTAAATCTCCAAAGTTGTAGGTAGACCTATTGAACAAGGTTTAGACCTAAAGGCCAAATGGATAGTCAATTCCAATTGTGACATGAGGTGATCATTATAAGATATAAAATAATATTTAGGGTGTCAATATAGAAGTATATAGACTATTTTAAAATAATTAAAACCATAAAATGTTATTTTGAACTCTAAGCTGTAGTCATGTTTATAATGGATGGTGAAGACTATATTCTAAATGAGAGGCCATTTGCACTTATAACATGAGATATGCATTATAACATATTGAAACATTTTTTTAGGGTGGATACGAAGTTATGAAGGTTTTAGGTAAATAATTCATAAAGGAAACCAATTTCGACTCAAAGACAACTTAGGCATGTAGGAAAAGAGGAAAAAAACTCATTAGGTCAAGTTTTAATGCTCATATATTTCATGATAAATTTCATGGATTCCAAATAATTTAGGGTAGATTAGTATGGGTTTTTAAGGACATTTTTGTGAAATATGTTTTCAATTTATATGTCATAACTTTATGAACAAAGCTTAAGATTCAAAATAGGCTTAAAACCCTTACAAACCCTCAGTCAAGACCAATTTGGAAAAATGGAGTTGGTTAGATGATCTAATGGCATAGTTTTAATATGAAATATATTTGATATTGAAAAATAATATAGAAGATAATCCTAATGATTTTTATTTGTATGGACTTTTATGAACAGGGTACAAAAGAGGCTTTTCTTGATAGTTTTGTGCATTGTACAAGCTACAAGGGGAGTCTGAAGATGAAATCAATATTAGAAGGAATAGTAGGACTCTTAATAGATACCTAAGGTAATTTAATGTATTTAGGAAAATTATAGGTTTTCAAAAATAATATCTCTCCAATTTAGCCAGTCAAAACTGACATAATAGACAAGCTAGTGAGAAGGGTGGAAAACTTCAAGTGGGGTGATTTTAAGGTGTGCCTAATGATTTTAAAACAATGGAGGATATTTATAGGTGTTATCAATTATTATACATGTATTTTAATAGAAAAATTAAGCCAATTTTGAATCCAAGTGTGTAGGGTGCATGAAAGAGGAGGTTTATGGACTACTGATGTTTATAGCTCATTTTGGGAAGGTTCCAGATGACTAGGCCTACAACCAATTCATGGAGAGGAATTCCTGAGACCCTTAAAATTATTTAAAATCACCATACCTATCCTTAATTAGTCATGGGATGTTCAAATAGGTTCAAATCATGAAAGCAGTTTTATGAGGTAGAATAAGGTGTTTTATGCCACCTTGAAAGAGTTTGATGACTTGCATGGACACTTCTACTTCACAACCTTACATGGTTCATCCCATATCCTATTCCCATGCATAAGTAACTAATTTTATCAGATTTAAAAGTGTACATGTGACCCTTGAACTTTTCTTTTCTCCTCTCTCTCACAAGTTCTATAACTACTAGCCATTTTGGCCATTATAACTCATGCTTCACCTGAGTATGGAAAAGACCTACTCATTTGCATAGAAGCTTATCAATGAGAATACTATTGTTTACCTTTTCCATGACTATTCACAATGTGTTAAATTAGATGATGAATATTTCTTAGTGAAAACTATGGATTCCTTAGCATGTTGTTTCATTCTCTCACCTATTTACAACCTCTTCTTGCATGGCATGCGAAGTTCTCTAGGATATTTCCATGTTTGAGTGAGTTATTATATTAACTAGTGTAATTCAAGTCCTCTTGTATATTCCTCCTATCCTAAGACATTCATTCATAAACTCATAATGTAACATTGATGTGAGAAGACATAGATTGGATAAGTGTATGTTCATTTTGTTCCTTAATTTTATGTATAAAATGCATCTAGTTGGAAGTCATCATATTATTTGGTGTATCACCCCCCTTAAGATAGTTTTCTTTTAGTTCTCTCTCTCCAACCATGAATGGTGACTTTGAAGATATATCAATGGTGACTCCAAAGATATATCAACTGGACAAGAAACCCAAGTTATCCTTTGAAGATTATTGGTAACATTTTCCTTTGTGTTCTTTATTTCAATGAATTTTCATGGCTAAATTCAGTGTTTAGTTCCTTTTTACATAAGTTGGTGGGACATTTCAAGCTTGTGGCATTCCCTATCAACAACAACAAGTTATTAATCAACCTTGGTGTGATCCTTACCAGTCTTGTTGTGATCCATATCAATTCCCACATGTGAATTATCATCATTCTCATGAATTGTATCAATCTTATCCATCTTTCTCATTGTCTTGCTCCTAGTCAACCTAGTCACTTTTCAAGTCCATCCATTTCCACTTTTAAAAAATTACTTTTAGACTATGAGAGGTACATGTTAGAGATTGATACTCTAAGGGGATGTGGTCAAAAGGTTCCTAGTCATTTTATTCATAAGGTGAGAGATTTATTGGATTTGGTCAAAAGAGAGTGGGTACCTATTGAGAGATTCAATTGGCAAATGATCACAAGTGAGATGCTTGATGTGAGTGGCCTAGTTTCTTCTTTAGAGGATAGGCTAAGTTTTTATGAACGACAACCTTAACCTATCAGCCTTCATATCCAATTCCTAAAGTTTCCTATCAGGGATATTTAATCCCTAGTCATGAGCCCAATTAAGGATATCAACTTCATCCTTTTCCCAATCAATTGGAAGAGAGAGTTGAGAAGAGAAACCTTATGTTTGAAGGTAAGCTTGATAGGTAGATTGAATTGACTAATATGTATATGAATCAATCCTTGTTAGCATCAAAGCACATGGAATTCAATCCCTCATTGCCCTTTCACATTGCATCCCCACCACCTAAAAAATAGACCTCTAATCCTAACATCATACGCTGGAGTAAGATAGTGGAATCATGGGGAAATAAAGAAGATAGAAGCATTGTTAATCAGTGTAAGGTTGAGAATGAATTTTATCCTCTACAAGTCACTCCCACCCTTCCTCAATAAGCTTCTTGTGTTATCTAATATCCCTCATGTATTCCTTATGCTCATGATGATTCCTATGAATATCAAGAGAGAATTTTCCAAGAGAACCTATCGAAGCAAATTGAAGAGTTAGAGTCAAAGATAAAGTTACTAAGTCAAGGTGTTATGGAAGGTTTATAACTGAAAGAAGGCCCTATACCTAAACACACCCCATCCACCTTTCCTCAAGAGAGTGATCAAGCTAAATCAGATGTGAATGAAGTGATTATCAAGTGGAGGGAGAAAACCAATTGTTTTATCCTAAGATTTGCTTCCCCTTCTTTAAGAGCTTCTGAAAGAATCCCCTACATTCAATTCCTAATCTGATTTTGAGTTCTATGTGCCACCTCCACCAACTATTTCAACATGTATTCACCCTATCACCATTTGAATTGATGAACATATGGTATGGGAACCTAAATAGGAGTATTTGGTTGACAAAAATTAGAAATCTTGCTTGAAAAAAGTCTAGCTCCTTGGCAGCTTCATTGGACTAAGTCACATGACTTCAAAATTCCTAGTCTTGGAATCACAAAGAAGGAGATTGAAGATCCTTGATCCATTGAAGATACATATTATATTATGATATTTGAGACACATTTTGAGATCCCTCAAGAGGTCCTAAGTGTTGAATAAGAGGTGATCCCTCATCTTGAGTCTTCTTATTTGGTTAACAATGAAGAATGATTTTCTTGTGTTGAAGAGGAAATATTTGATGAAGTCCTTTTAGATTCTAAGGAAGAGGATGAAATAGATTATCTTGTTGTTTCAATTCATGATTATAATCAAAAAGAGGATGAGGATTGTGTCAGAAGTTTGAAAACATTTGTAATGATTTTGAGTCTCTCAAGGGGTCTTCTACTTCTTTAGATCTGATTATAAGTGATCATAAGAAAGATGACATTGTCCAATATGTCATAGATGATAAATAAATAGTTTTTAATCATACTTTGTATAAATTGTTTGAGGTAATTGGAGCAAGAGATAATCCTCTTCATGGAGGCTATGAGCTAATCACAAATGGAGAAGGCAACCTTGGCACTCAAGTAAGTATGTAAAATAAAATCAACCTTTCAAATATGTCTTTTCAAGAAGTATATGCATTTCATGATGATATGTTTGAAGTAAAAAAGATGGGATATCATGATCTAAATGAGTTTGTATAAACACATCATATCTTGAGTGATGAAACAAGCTCCTATTGGCCTAAATCTTCTAAGGAACATGAAACTACTCCTCTTGAATCCATGAATACTAAAGAGATACAAGTTGATCATGAGATGAAGAATAGGAAATAGTATGAGGTATGTGTACAAGTTCAAGAGAAATATACCTACATTGGAGACCTATTTGAAGATGATCTACTTGTGAGAAGGTCAAGTGAATTGCTGAGAAATAGGTCCGGTCTACAAAACATCCAATTCAAGGAGAAACATGTTTGACACTATGATCCATCTCATCAAGAAGATGATTCAGGAATTTTTTACTTTGTATCCTGGAAAGAAGGAATGCTTAGTTTCTAGTTGTGTATAGCAATTTGTTTTCTGATTCCTCTATGTGCCTTGAGCATGTGTGTGTGTGTCTTGTTAGTGTGTTTTCTTGGCTTATGTGTGTACTTTGTTTTGTGTGGTTGAGGTAATTAATGGTATTGTCTTGATCAAAGTCTATGGTCAAAGGTCATCTTATTTTGTCTTAAACTTTAGACGACTCCTTAATCCCAATGTACTAATAAGGCTATTGATCTAGTTAGTATAGAAGGCATACTACCCCAATGAGTCACCAATTTGTTGACCAAATTTGAATTTTAGGTCAAATTTGGGCATTCCTAGATAAAAAATTGACTTTTAGGTGTTTTATGGGTCCATTAAATATGTTAAAAGGTGTTTTATAGGTTAAATAATGTCATTTAATGTTATTATAGCCTTGTTCCTTAGTTATTTTAGTAATTTTAGTCCTTTTGGAAATTGTACAACACATGGGGAAGTGTGAAACATGTAAAAATAGCATGGAACATCACTCAAGCTTCCAAAAACTCATACAAACATTGCATTTTATTTATAAGTGTCATTTTTGGCTCAAACCCATTCTACTCCATCTTTGCTTTCCTAGACATGCAGAAGTGACCTTCAAGTTTTTGCATAGTACAGACATATGAGGAGGTTTCAAGTCAAATTAATCTAATAGGTTATAATAAATTTAGATACATTAATTTACATATAAATATTTTAAATAATTTTGGCTTATGCTTCATGAACCATCCTCATGAAGTTGACTGTATTTTTTTGCTTGCTATTTCATGCACCTTATAGGTATTGCCTTGGTTTGAGAAATTGATTACAAGATAGTTGATGAGATTTATTATAGATGATGTTCACCCACCTCTTGAACCCTCCTATCCCCCCACCCCCCCTTTTAAATTATTCTAATTCTTTGTTTCACATTCTAATTTATTTGATGAGCTAATGACTTCAGGTTTGCAAAATGGTCTCATGTACGATGATAGACATGTATTTACCATTTTATGGTTTTTTCATGATTTATTAATGGATAAAATGGATTGTGATGGTTTCATTTTCATGATTATAATGTTATATTTATCACTTCCTTATATTTTGGATCCCACTACATCATGCTTGGAATAAACTTGTAGTCCACTGTTATACTCAATCAACTTCTTGCTCTCCTATTTGTAGTTATGGTGAAGTACATGCATGGGTCCTATAAAAAATGTTCACAAGGTTTTGATTAAAATTTTTAAGTCTTGGTGTATCCTTTAACATCATGAAGTTGAGAGTCAATCCTTCATTTGATATAGAAAGATGACTGTTGCAATCATATGCAAAATTTTTAGTTAGCCAACTATGAACATGCTCACCTACAGTTGTTTGAGAAGAAAAATAATGTTGGAAATAGTTATTGTAAAGGAGAAAGGTCATTGAAAATGCATAAAATCCATTTTTAATCCTTGATATAGGACTATAACTCAAGTGGAGACCAATTACAATGCTACTGTCCATATTTACACCTTATTGCCTATATACACCAAAATGTAAACTATAGGTGGCCCTTTACAATAGGTTTAGCTAGCATATGTGGGATTGAAGCATTATCTACCTTCTCTTTGAGTCCTAAAGTGTTAAAAATACCATAGAAAACTCATTTGAGGTGTTAAGTTGGTAAATGCAGGCTAGAAACTGCCTCTAAGAACATAAGGATTGTTTCATGCCCATTTTACCTAAAATGGAAAAACATATTTTTTAGGGGTTTTGATGACATATTGGAACATGGTTAAAATGACTTTTGAAACTTATAGACGTTTATGTATTGTACCATACACAAAAGAAAATAAACATGTCAAGTTTAGGAGGTATATGACCAATGAAAATTATTAGTTGAAGGTCCTAAAGTGTTCATTAAAAGCATTGAATTCCTCCATTAACATCTATAGGCTTGATCCTAAAAAAGACAATCTTTCACCAAGGTTAGAATTTAGACCTTGCCTCCATGGTTAGTTTGTCATAATAGTTGAAACTATTTTTTTGATCCAATATATCATTAATAGGAAGTTTTTTCATGTGTCTTACCTCCCATGTTCACCTACATGACCCTACAACCATTGTAGATGACTATGGATAAATAGGAAATTGAGACAGTGTTTTTAGCTTATCATTTGAGCTAGGAAAGTGAAGCAAGTGACTTAAATCATGTGCCAAATGACTTAAAGGAACCCTAAATAGTTCCTTAAACATCATTTCAATATTGAATCATGAAAATCACACATACATGCCCCACACATTCCACTCTAGTTGACTATGAGGGGTAGAGAGCAAGATAATTGGGTTCCTTAAGGTGTTTGTAGTTAAAAAAGGTAAACAGTAGGTCCAAATAGTTGATATAAGAGCTTGGAAGGTTTAAATAGGGTCAAACATTTATTTAAAATATTATCCAACCCTAATCCATCTAAATATACCTACCAAAATAGTCTAATACAGTGAGTCATTTGTGTATACAGCCTAAACCAGGCAAAGAGTAATACTTGAGTTGATTAAGGTGTATAAGACATGGATATAAATAAAATGAACCTAAAAAATGATAATTGAATAATGTGGAAATAAATTGGATGTTTTGGACACTATTTTTAATATAAACCATACATTTATACTTACAGGGGTCATCTTCTAGCCAGAGAGGAAGACACAGTAAATAGACAATGAACAAAGGATGGATACTTTTGAGGTTGGAAATGCATAGTATGGGGTGGATCTATAATATAAATGAGAATATAAATAATAAAAAAATAATAAGGTATTATATAATTTAATTCAAGTTCCAAATACTTCAAAAAACCTACATGTATCAAAATATGCAAGTAGGCTCAAGTCTCTCAGTCAAAGTTGGGCAAAAACACAGTCCAAGGTATAAACATGGTTATGAAAGGTTTGTAATCATAATGAGAAACTATATGATTATAGTTAATACCATTTTATACTCTAATGAATTTTAAACAAAGGAATAATAGTTTAAAACATTACATCACACATTACATTTCCTTGAATCAAAAACATAATCAAAGATCCCTTC
Source organism: Torreya grandis (assembly GCA_037957365.1). Lineage (NCBI taxonomy): Eukaryota > Viridiplantae > Streptophyta > Pinopsida > Cupressales > Taxaceae > Torreya > Torreya grandis. The sequence goes on along the minus strand of JARHVA010003373.1, from coordinate 683,677 downwards.
AGTCTAAGCCATTCAGGACAAAACATAGACAATACAAAGTTTGGAAGTGGCCAAGTGTTTACATGATAAAAACTGATCAAAATATAGTTTTTATTTTTCCATTACACTCTAATAGTGGATACTGAGTATGGATAAATACCTTTTATTGGTTCACATAGTTTATTCATAAAAACCTTGCACAATCTATCATACAAGGAGTATGTCTTGGTTTTTTGAACAGTCAAATGACCAGAACAAGAGTTAAAAATATGTATAAAGTGTCTTGAAACTTTATATTATCTTAAAAAGTTTGCCTTATTTTCATAAATAGGGTAAGTACCCTATGTTTTGTCTTAGACAAAGGGTACTTCCCCTTGAATGCAAACTACCTATTTTCATGAACAAGACATAAATGGATGGTCTTAGGAGTTGTTTGAACCTTGGAAAGATATGTATGAGGTTTAATAACATCCAAGGAAGCATGTAAAAACTATAATAGAATAGATAACCCAAATGGGATGCTCTAAATCTCCAAAGTTGCAAGCAGGCCTATTGAATAAGGTTTAGGCCTAGAGGCAAAATGGAGAGTCAATTCCAATTACGACATGAGGTGATAATTATAACCTATAAATACATATTTATGGGGTTAATATAAAATTTTATAAACTATTTTGAATCAATTAAAATAATAAAGGGTCATTTTGAGGTCTAAGATGCAGTCAAGCTTACTAGGCATGGTGAAGCCTAGATTCCAAATGAGAGGCCATTTTCACTTCTAACATGAGATATGATTTAAAACATATAAAATTTCTTTTAAGGTGGATATAGAATTGATGAAACATTTTTAATTCGAATAAATCATCAATAAAACCACTTTTAACTGAAAGACAACTCAAACATGCAGGGAAAGAGGAAACCATGTTTGATAGACCAAGTTTTAATGCTCATATATTTCATGAGGAATTGCATGTATCCTAAAGGAGTTAGGGGAGGTTATTGTGGTATTTAATTAAATTTTTTGTATTTTCTTTAATGTTGGCCATCAGAGATTTATTAACAAAGCTTAAGAGTCAAAACAGGCCTAAAACCCTTGTAAACCCTCAGTTAGGACTAGTTTGGAGAAATGAAGTTGGTTAGATGATATAATGGAATAATTTTACCATTAAAAATATTTTAAATTATATATTAATCCATAAATATACTCCTACTTTTCATCTGTATCGACTTATATAGACAGGGTACAAAACATGATTTTCTTGATAGTGTTTTGCATTGTCTAGGCTAAAGGAGGAGTTTGAAGATGAAATCATGTTTGGAGGGAATCTCAGTAATTTTAGTAACTCCATAAGTTAATTTAATTACTTTAATAAATTTTTATGGGTTGTAACAATATATCTCATTTCAGACAGTCAAAATTGGCATAATGGACAAGCTAGTGAGAAGGGTGGAAAAATTCAAGTGGTTGATTTTAAGGTGTGATTTATGATTATAATGAAATTTAGGGTATTTAAAGGTGTCATCCACTATATAAAAATTATTTTTCTGGAATAATTATTTCAATTTTGAGGCTAAGTATGCAGGTTACATGAAATAGGAGTGTTTTGGACTGCAAATGATGATAACTTATTTTGGCAAGGTTTTAGATGACCAATCCTAAAACCAATGCATGGAGAGGCATGAATGAGACACATAACATTATTTAAAATCATAAAACATATAAATAATAATTTATAATATGTTAAAATAGGTTCAAATGATGAAAGTAGTTTTTTGAGACAAAATAAGGAGTTTTATGTCACCTTAGATGAGTTTGATGAATTAAATGGACACTTGTGCTTCTTTATCTTAGAAGGTTTCCCAAAAATCCTATTAATATGAATAAGTAACTTATTTTATCATCTTTTCAAGTGTCCTTGTGACCCTTGAACTTATCTATTTTCCTCTCCCTCTCAAGTTTAATAATAACTAGCCATTTTGGCCATTGTAACTCATGTTCCACTTAAGTATGGTGAAGCCCTATTCATTTATACACCATTTGAAAAATAATAATACTAATTTTTATATATTATATGAATTTTCATAGAGTGTTCAATTGTATGATTAATCCTTCTTAAGGAAAACTATGGATTCCTTAGCATGATGTTTCATTCTCTCACCTATTTGCAGCCTCTTCTTATAAGGCATGCGAAGTGTTCTAGGATATGTCCAGGTTTGAGTGAGTTAGTATATTAACTAGTTTCATTAAAGGCCTATTGTATATTATTCCTCTCCTAAGGAATTCATCTATAACATCATAATGTAACATTGACGTTAAAAGACATAGATTGGAGAAGTCTATGTTTAGTTTGTCCCTTGATTTCATGTGTAACATGCAGCTGGTTGGAAGTCATCATATTATTTGGTGTATCATCCCCCCATAGGATAGTTTTATTTCATCTCTCTCTCTCTCTCTCTCTCTCTCTCTCTCTCTCTCTCTCTCTCTCTCTCTCTCTCTCTCTCTCTCTCTCTCTCTCTCTCTCTCTCTCCACCCCCAAACATTAGGTGTAGTTGCAATCTAAAGTGGTATATAAAGGGAGTTATCCCTATCTAGAGATTCACCTTATCCTTAGGCTACCCATAAGTCAAGAGGTATTTCCATTGTGCCACTTGGATGAAGAGAGCTTTGGCATCTCCTCAAAGTATGAAAATCTAAGTGAAAATATGGACTATATGAAACACATAAAGGGTGATACCCTAATGATAAATAAAGTTATGAAGAATGGTAAGATTTAGGGAAAACATTCATGGCTTGAAATTGAATATGTATCATAAAAATAGATAATACATTAATCTTGTTAGCATTGGAAAATAAATTATATAATGTAAAATTTTTAAAATTGGAATCATTTATACTCTTGGATAAGTGAAAAATAATTTAAGCTCGAAAAGATGTTAAATTTGTGAAAATATTGCAAGGATCATGGTTGAGTTCCATAAAAGCACCATATTCCAATTAAAAATATAATTATGGAATGGTTGCAAGAGGGTGTGAATCCAATACCAAGAAAACTTAAAAAACTTAAAAAATATAAAATATACTTTGAGGATTCTTTATTTTTGGACATAAATAAAACTAGGTGAGCCATACAAAAGTTCACTAGGAGAGAACTAATATAGATACCTCGGTGGAGATTATACCATAATAAGTGTGTCTATTTTTGTTTAAATGCTAGCTATACACACATGATGAAACATTTTTCTCCAAATGTTTTTTGTCGATTAAACTTTCCATTCGCTATTGTGAGTTTAAACATGTGGATATTGTAAAGAGGATTTGATGCCATAACTAGGGTTTATACTATTTGAAGGGTCTCTGTAAAATTCACTTCTAATCAATCCATAATTTGAAGTGATATTTGATTGAAATATGTGGAGATGGATATTAGGTACATAGAATTATGAACTTTTTTAATAGGCTCTAGCTCTATAGCTTGTAATTGAAAATGATGGTATAAAACATTCCAAGGAAGTTTGTCTCTAGTTAAATTAGAAAAGAGGCCCAAAATATCATTGATTCCCTCTCTAAATGTTCAAAGACATTTAAGTTTTGATTCAAACATAAAATGTACTTCATGGTAAGTAGTAACTAGAGATGACCATAAAGACTTGGAGTTGAAAGATAGTTCATAAAGAAACCCATCGCCATACCAAAACAAATTCCTTATGAGAAGTTCCCGAGCCTTCCAAATATTCTTATCCATAGGGTACCAAAAATGGTGGTAGGCACCTACATGAGAAGCATAGTTTTATTATTCTATCCCTTGAAGGATACTTTTCACATGGGCTTTCATTGATTGATGTGATTATTAAATAGTATTTTCCAATTCTCATTATCATATAAATATGTGATGATTTATTTATCAAATAAATTATGGCATTTGATACAAATACAGAAAATACAAATCCTTCTTATATAATTTGGATTTCGACAAATATATCAAAATAATATATGGAACCATCAAATAATTCAGAGTTCACAAATTAAATCATTCAAATTATTTTCTAATTTAACATAGACAACCTTAAAGGAATCCAAATAAAATGAATAAAAACCATGAATCGTAGCTAATACCTCAGAGTCAATTTTAATTCTTTATACTAAATATAAAAGGCTGGATACCCAATAATAAATTCCATTTTCTCCGCTTTTCCCGACATACTACCGTGAATCAGAGGGATAAGATTTTAAATGGAAAAGAGATGCCCAATAATTTAAATTATTCTCCATGTTAAATATAATTCCATTTGTATTGTAATAAACAAGTAATAAAAGGGTAGATGAGCTATCTATAAAATTAGGTTTTAATCCACTAAATGGAGGATCTAGAAGCCAAATAAAAAACCCAAAAACTTTCCATAACACTTTATATGTATTACTCTTACATATCTAATAGACAAAAATAATCATAATCAGAACATCCATTTTAAAATCAATGTTGGGAAGAGATATACATTTGACTAAACCTCAAGATAAGTAATTACCCTTAAATTAGTGGAAGAATTAAACAACTAGAACATAAATGGAGGGATGAAGTAGGAAATCATGATGGATAGAATATAACATAAATGGAGGGATGAAGTAGGAAATCATGATGGATAGAATAAAATAGATCAAACTGGTTAGATTGAACCTCATTAATATTAATGTAAGTAATTTTAAACTAAAAAAGAGTATTTAAATTATACTATCAAACAAGAGGCCAAATCATAAAGATTGAAGTATAGTCAAAATGAAAGATAATTCATTTTTTCCATAAGATTTGTCATACTAAATATTAACAAATAGATCCTTTTCCTAAGATGACCAAGTCCTTTTCATTCCTTCCGAAATGGAAATGATGTTTTCTAGAATATTTGTTGTGGATGAACCCTATTTTTTAAGGGAAAACAATGAGGGAAATAAGATATCTAACCATAAGAGCAATAATTTTAATAAAAAACTTATAGGAAATATTAACTAGAGTTAAAAAATGTCAACTTTTTAAGAGATCTAAATCCTTTATTTTGAAAATGAACTTGATATTACCTTGATTAGTGAGCTTGCTAAGGGAATGAGTGTAAACAACTTCATGATAAACTTTACGTGAATATAAACCCAAATTATTCTAAATAATATGATAGATTTCAAAGAGAAATTCGTCAACACCTAAAGCTTTGCTGATAGCCGTCTCCATGACCACTTCATGATGATATTCAATATATAGAAACCTATCACATGGCACCCATTAAGATTCAAAAAATTTAAAGGTAACCATTTGGATGAATTTCTTAAGAGCATATTTCTTTCAAGGCATATATGGTTGGAAGGCAATACAATGATAATGAATCAATAATACTAGTATAATATCAAGGACATGTGCAATTTGAAATCCAATTTCTTGGTTGGGTTATCAATACATTTTTATTTAAATGAACTATATTATATAGTTAAGATGTTAAATTCCATTTTTAGGGTACATAATTTAGTAACTAAGATTTCATTAGAGGTAAAATTTCTTATACTATCTTGCAAATTCCTAAACATTAAATTTTAATTTTTGATTTATCTTCTCATGTAAGCGATCAATCGGCTTCAATATTTTTTTAAACATTATTCTCTTCTGAATTTTTATTATTTAATGATTAATGTTGTCCTTTTGACATATAAACCTTATTGTGATGTGAGACACTATTTTATTTTTGACCCTTTTAAGACATTGTGAGATAGATTGATTTAATTATTATTAATTGGAAAAATAATAATGGGGTTGGGTTAATTTTGTTTTGATGATTTTCTAAATAGAATAATTACGTAATTGTAAACAATGAATTGATTAATGTAATTCATCTGATACATAATTTATCATAAAATTTAATTAGTAGTAGTTATTCTGAGGGTGTAAGGCATATCAGAATCAATGTATATTTTATTTTTCTACTTTTTTGTAGTAAGTGATCAATTCTCACATTTACAGTGTTAACGACTTACTTGATAATATCATTGCTTGATGTTGAGGCCTAAAGAGTCAATAAAAATTGCATAAGTTTTTAAGTTCAGCCCCATCCATCTAATCCTCATGTAATGGTTCACATGATCCCTAAGTATTCAGGTAAAGCTATTGGCCAAACATTCATCGAATCTCTCCAAAGCCTCTTAAACATTTCTCCTTAGCCACACATGCACATCACTTTCAATCAAGCCATGAGAGGAAAATAGGGTCACAACAATCTTTAATAGATTTATTTGAAGGACTGAGTCCAACTATCATGCCACATGGCATTATCACATTTGATTTCGACTCAATGAGGTAGCTAGTATGTAATAGAAGCTTTGGGCTGAAGATTTAATACATTCATACATGTGTTGATCATTCATAGAAACTGATATAAAAAGCTAAATTGGATAACATGGAAAGCTTCGATTGTCCAAATTACACATAAAGTTATTTATATAAGGTTATTATGAATTCTAGTATAATATTGCTACCTTCCCTATTTAAAAACCTCTACAATCCTCATCAAGTAGTATGAATTTTTTAGTCTCGAATCTTTATTTATACACAAATATTCCATTTTTTGAAGTCAAGATTTAGAAATATTATAAGGTAATTGATAACAAAAAATCATCTAGAATATAATTGAAATTTAAAGACGATCTCAGGTACTTTTTAAAATAATTACACTCATATATACATATGTCACTAACACAAGAAATCCTATCTAAGGCCATTTACCACTAGGAAGAAGGCATCGGGTGACAACAAATAGCTACAATATGAATGCAACCAGAACTAGATATATCACAATTATAATCAGATGAAAAATAATAATAGGCATTGTTTAACAACAAATTAATTATTGAATGGTGGCAAAGTAACCAAATAATTGCATAGGTGTCGAACAATAGCCAAGCCACCTAACATTTATGTTATCAGATAGGAACATCGTTATCGGTGGGTGGCTGTATCGATTCCCGCCAACATAAATTTCACTCGATAGTCATGCCATATATTGACAACATTATTTTCATTTGATAGTTACACTACCAGAAAATAGTATAGTTGTTGTTCGATAACTATGTTTTTATTTGACAACACACTACCAAACAACAAATGTGCTAGTGCCTGACAGTTCCACTGTCGTTCAATGGCTATGATGGTAGAAGACAATACAACTATCATTCATCTACATGTTGATGTTTGATAGCCCTGCTACCGAATGGTAACCATTTTAGTTGAAGCAGATGGTCGTCTGCAACATGCAAACATATGATTTGACAATGTAGTTTGATAATCGCATCCTATAGTCAATCCCAATAATTTGGCTACACTGTTATACACCTTCCAATACGATTCTCCACCATAGTTAAAACTGATTCACTTAATGACCTCTAAATGTTTTTAATATAGATGATTAAAGTTTTCCCTACCAAATAGGTTTTGTTTCACAATTTCGATGTATGAAATTTTATAATTATATTAGAATATATATTATTTAGTGTAATATTTATTTATATATTATATAAGATAATATTTTTATATATTATATAATTAATCTATAATATATGAAAATATTATAATATTTATTATATAATTTATATATTATAATTAGGTCATTGAATCTAAGTTAAAAGTTTACTTTTAATGTATTTAAGTCACGTAAATTTATAAATTGCTCGAAAGTCATGGTATATGTATTATATGAGCCTTTTTTGTAAGACATTACAAAAAATATTTCTTCATTACTCCTCATCATCACAATTTAATAGATGTTTAAGTAAAGGTACTGCTGTTAGTTTGGGATGTGGTGGTGGAATTGATAGAGGTTTAGGTCATGCTACCAACCTTGGTGGTTGTTTAGATATCCCTAGTTGTGATAGTGGACATCATGGAGGTGTTGGTGTGGGAGCTAAATATTTTTAATTTTTGACATTTTTTTATAAGTGCTTTCATTTCATTATTACAGTATATTCCGATAGAGATTGTCTAATGAGGAGATAACACGTCAAATTCTTCTACCCTTGATGTTAAATTAAACATATGTTGAGTTGTACACATAAAATTAGTTGATTTTCCTTACTCGACACATGTTACAATTCAATTATTTAAGCAAGTTTTGAATGAATAAGATGAAATCCATAACCTCAATGCATTTCCCCCATATCAACATGATTATATTGTTCATACGATCCAATAATCATATCCTTAACTTAGAGGTCAAGTCTTTTCATAATAAAATATAAATTAATAAATAAATTTTGACAACATTACCCTAAAATAAGGGCATGTGTATAATATGGGCCATCTATTATAGGATATCACATGAAATACACTATTATTGCTCCTCTTTATCATCAATGAATTTACTTTGAAATCTTTCATCACATACAAGTTCTATATTACCTTATTGTTAATTTCTTAGACTTATTGATACAATTAAATATTATTAATATTCGTTATATATAATACTATTAAATGGTGACATGGTTGATCGATTATCTCTATTAAAATATTTGCAAGTCTTTAAAAATTTCTATTTTAAATTAGAAATAAAATTTCGTAAACATTTTACAACTTATTATATATTTGTGTAACTTTACACATACATATTAAAATAATTTTTTTCGGGAGAAAAACCTACAAACCTTAAAATTAAGCAGTAAAACTTACTTGTTCTTTCCACTCACTTTATTTTACGACAAACCAACCTCCAAATTCATACAAGACATTTAAAATATGATATCCCCATAATACATGTTAATAGGCTTTAAAAGGTTGTTAAAATCACCAATTCATAGTCTTTTCCCTTTGGCCAAAATATAAGATTTTCCACGTAGGTTTCCTTTTTAAAGGGGAATTGTTTTAATTTTGAAATACAAGTACTTGTTTTACTAGGTGGCAAATATATTTTAAATTGTGGATCCATGTAATATGGAATGCATTTTTTTTGACTTTGGAAAGTTGTGTCGAACCATCGAACAAATTTCAAAGGTAAAATGCTAATATTTTTGAAAAGTATTTTTGTTTTAAAAGTATAAAATATGATTCAATCCTTCAAATGATCAAACCCCTATTTTACTGGTTATATTTGCATCTAAATAATTTTGAGGTGAATTTTTGGTGTTCACCTCATAGTATAACACTTCAGATTTAGTAATACTAACAGTTAATCAAATGTGCAAGGAAAGCTAGAGGAATTATTATTATTATTTAATTATATATGATAAATATTAATATAATATATTATATATTTCAAATATATTATATCATCTATCTATATATGTCTAATTGAAATGAAATGATTAAATAAAATAAAAATTTGTATAAAACAAATCATAATGTAAATTGACAACTGATGTTAATTAAAATATTTTTGTAGAAAGCAAACATAAAATGAATTTTTGTAATAGGAATAATTTACAAAATTACACTGTATATTGAATATCCTCTACGAATGTGTACAATATGATTTACTTATAGATGTGTATAATGTATTCTTCTTATATCATTTTAATTAAATGATAAAGAACAAAAAGAAAGAAAGTATATTCAGTGATCCATTCACACATGATATAACTTCATTCATCCTTATCTAAACAAGTTACATTATATACTATTGATTTAAACTATTTTTCATCCATACCCAAAGCCTATAAAAGTTAACGACATTATATACCATTGATATGAACTATTAATGGTTATACCTGAAGCCTATATAAGTTAATGACACACAATCATCTACAAATTTATCTAGAATAAATAATCTTGTCTCCCTAGTTCTTTTTAAGAATAATCATAACCAAATAAAAGCTTACATTTTCCAAAAAATAAAAGAATCTACATACATTTACTTATAATAAATTCACAAAGTTTCACAATGAATTTAATTATATGTTTTTTTATAAATCATAACTAGTATACTTATAGTTATAAATAAAATAAATTTCAAATAACACAGAAGATAAAAGAGCAAAAAAAAAAAAAACATATGTAGCACTTACTATAAAAAGCATTAAGTAGGCTTTCATGGGCTTGTAAAAGAAATAATAGATATTGGTGTTAAATTTTTTTTTATCAAAACTTGATATGTAGGTGTTACATTCATAGACACACAAGTTTATTCTTTTAAATAACCAAAATTAAATTGCAGATAATATTGATCAATATCAGTAGAAACGGAGGGAAAATACACTATCTACAACCCTATTGCTAGTTAACCAGTGATAGACAACCAACTGATTATCAATATCTACTTCATCGATATTGGACATGAGATCATTTACCTTAGTCATCCCAGCATCATTTACTAATTTTTTCATCATGATCATCTTGAATCTCACCGAACAAATCAAAAAATATTAAAAATTGATGCCTAAATGCCACAACATAAACCTCTATTGAGCTATGTATTGTTATATATGCAATGGAGGTGGTGATCTAAACTCTTGGTGAGTTATCTAGATTGACACAATGTAACAGAAAAACCTACTGCTTAAAAAATAAACCTAACAACTCTCCCTTGCACCCAATATCGAGTGCCAATCGATGACATTTTCTCTCAACTGGTGATTCCTCTACCTCAACATTCAAATTGTATCATAGCTTTGATACTTATTTCAAAAGCAAAAATGTATTGCCTCCACTTCAACATCATTGTATTGTTCATTGGATGTGCACATCAGACATGGAGTCTTTCCATAATCAAATAAAAAATAGTCACTAAATGATGTGACCACTATGTAAGCTAAAATATCTAACAACCTCCCTAAATTCATGGAACATGTATATGATATGGGTCATGTTATGTACAATAACATGTCCACCGAATATGCCATGATTTATATATGAAAAAGGGACATGTAAAATTCCTTGAACCATTTTGGGTAAGACCAGTGTTAGCCAATCAAAGATGAATTATTTGGTATATAGAAGAGTGAGAAAAGAACAAAAGGTAAGACCATAATTTAAGGAATGTGTATAATATTCTTAGGTAAGAACATAATTTAGAGAACATTTTCATGGTTGTCTTAGACTTTAACATTCAATTGTGGTCACCTTAATGAGTCAATACACAAATTTTACTACTTAAAATATCAATCCAAATTTAGAGCAACACACATATTTTATAATACCAAGATTTGGATACTAAATGCACACATATGATAGACCCATGGATACAGTTAAGAATAAAAAAATAAAGTAATCTAGGTGAAACTCAAATTATAACAACAAGAATTTTCAGAAAAACACCATAGTCATATCAATGCATAGCCACATTGCGCATATAAATTCACTAAAATGTTGAGCATAAATATAGGCAATGCGTGATGAGGTGGAGGGAATATTTTTTTATAGAATGATAATACATCTATGCTTTAGCTATTAGTATTTCTTACAACAATGATGAACATCCATATATCTACATTTCCACCTAAAAGGCTTTGTACCTTATGATCTTCTGAAAATAACAATGATAACATTTTATCAAAATAATATAAATTAGTTTTTATATCTTGTTTAAATCCTTTATCATTTCAAGATACACTAATTCACATTAAATATAATTTTACATAATACAAGATCATATTAAAATAAATTAGAAATGCATACTCACCTAGTAATCAAGGAATGACTTAAGAAAATGTGATCCATTTCTTAAAATAACACCCATGGCCATATTCAAGGAAGCCATTCTAATCACATCATGCCATAATATTAGTTTAGAGTTTTTACCATTCATTTATATCAAATCAATCTACAAAGTTTCAAATCACTAAAATTTTACTCTTTAGATGACATAAAGTATTTAAACCATAGTATTTCAAAATGAAATGATCAATAATATAGAGTGAATTTATACAAAATCTCTAGGAGGAAGGATTTTATCATGGGCATAGTATAAATAGAGATATTGTGATTTTACATTGTCACCTACATCATAAAATTAATGTTTCTTGAACATTTTGTGTACAAGATGTGGGATTTGATAATCAATCATGGGTTTTGAGTGAGTTACGAATCTTTCACCTTAAAAAATAATTTGACACTAACTTAGAAAATTAAATCCATTCCAATGTAAATTCCACTTTGAAAAATGTGGCTCTCCACTTTCAATGTTCTCGCTGTCATGTCTAATTATAGGACGTTTGTTCCACTCGTCTGAATCTATGCATGCAAACTATGTGGTTTTGAAAGTATATTAGTTTAAATTATATTGTCGTTAGAGGCATACAAACATTGAGACATAGAACCATGTGGATTCATTTCAATCAATTTGTAAGGAATCAACATCATTGATTTTGGCCCTTCATTGGGCAATTTAGATTTGATAGAAAAGATTGCATTGCCAATAATAAAAATAAGATTTTGGAACATGGAATACATTGTGGAGAAAGTCGTTGTGATGTTACAATAAGTTTACCATTGCTTGGATCTACTTACATTTTTCCAACTAATGTTAAAGAACATAATGCAGTTATGTATAACATGTAAGTATATGATGGTTTGCCATATGGTTTCCACGTCTACTTGGTATACCCTGCCATATAGTACAAAAACTAGTAATATCAACTCATTATCTTTTGGTTTTGGTAGAATGTATCCCCAAATAGGTATAAATTTTGATGGGTAAACTGTGCATAAACCTAGACATAAACCTGAGTCATTAGCACCTTTGTAACTAGTAATGGTTTATTTTGTGAGCTATAAGCCTGAATTAAATGTCTCCATCCCCACCTTTTGTATGCTCAATTAATTTTTCTCTAGATCAGAGGATTTTTTTAATCTATATGGAACACAAATGTATGTAGATTGAAATAAATGAATTGTCTCAATTTTTGGCATCCTATCAAATATCTATGCCCATCTCAAAGCTATTACTCTTTGTCCTAAAAGAATAAATCGAGTTTGAATGACTAAGACATCTGAGTATGCCATCACCAGGTGTGTTTCTAAAATGGAATCAACAACATTAAGAAATTAGTTGTAGCACTACTTTTATTTCTGTATAAAAACAAATAAGTCCAATTAAAATACTACATTGTGCTTTTTCATTATTTTTTTACTTTGTTTTGCCAAAAGAAGATTAAATTTGGTTTATTGATCGCTTTTTTTCATGGCTTATGTTGTGGCTAGATTGTGATGCTTAGTGGAAAATTGGCATAATAATATTTCATGAAAGCATATGTTAACATCACATGAGTAGTTTCATGACTCCTTGTGTATGTGGATTTCTTGAATTTTGAGTAAGAAACAACAAAAAAGAATGTACCAATCTTAATAAGTCTACAATCAACTTTTTCATTCTTATTCTACATTGTTATTTTATACATGGACATAATTTTTCTCAAAGAAAAAAATAAAAAATACTTACGATGTCTTTTTGGATGCTCTGCCTAGTCCCTTTTAAATATTTCTGTTATACATTACATGCTGAAGTAGATTAAGTAACACTCTTATTGTTTGTTATCATTCTGTAGCAATAGATTGGAACTGAAAATTTAGCATGTCAGCTTTGGAATGGGACAAATAATAGCTTATCTATTTGGTCTCTTATGAGATGAATCCTAAGACTTCGCCCCACCGTATAAACCTCTAGCTCAAAAATTATAATTGAGATGATTGTAAATGAAAATTATATTAAAAAAATAATTAAAGTACATTATTTGATGGATAACAGATTAAAATTCATTTTATTCATGAAATAAAATTTAACAAAAAAAGGTGTAAATTTATTTGTACTACTAATCTTTTAGATTAGAATATTGTTACTAAATAAGAAAGTCACATTATACATCAAAACTCCATAGTTGAATTATTTATAAAAGCAGTATATATCGTGACATCCATTTACATTTTAATAATATTTTTAAGAATTCTTATTTTAAAGTTATTGTAAGATATGTAGATAAGGGAAATTAAATATCTCAATCTTTTTAGTACTTTCTATATGTAATACATGTCCTTTTTTAATTATATTTTATTATTTTATATTAAAAATCATATTTAATTTCTATATTTTATAATTTGAATTACATTCAATTATCAATTTTAAATAAGGTTTTACAATCTACTTTATAGTAAAACACTGCCTAAAATCAATATGATTAGTTAGGTGGCACTTTTGAATTATACAATACATGAGGGAAGTTTTGAGTCCTCATCCCATTAAACATTTTTTGACAATAATATTTTGTGAGGAATTTCATTCATCATGTAGAAATAAAAATAAATTAATTAATAATTATAATCGTATCTATATATATAAAACATATCATCAAAAATCAACATCATACATAATCATAATGATAAATAACATATCATGAATATCTATTAATTATTATATATATTATATTCAAAACTTAAGTCTTAGATTTATTAAAGGAAGTGTCTCACCCCTCTAATCGCAAGAATCTATTTTAGAGGCTTTGCTGTACATATTGTACATATATGCAGTTCTCCTTATTCATTTACGTTGAATAAAAGTTTTATTTCTTTTTACGTTGAATAAAAATTTTATTTCTTGTAAGTATCAAACTTCTTTTATTTGATTATGTGTTGGTTCACCCTCCACAAGCTAACATAGTAAGCACTCTCCATTATAGTGCATTTATCCGTATGCACAACGTTTTCCACCTCGGACAAGGTCCTAGGCCTCGTGGCTAATATCATAGCTATATTTATGACTTTAAACATGCGAGCACAGATAGATAATGAAGTTTGTTTGTTAGTTATATGAGCAACTCTGACATGTTGAAATTCTCATCACAAACATTTTGGAAGCATTGCACAACCGAAAAAAAAAAGGTAGATTTCTGTTGCAGCGAAGCATAATTAATAATAAGATAAATGAAGGTATTTAATAGGCTATATTAAACTAGAATCTTATTATTTTGTTTGGATGATTTGGTAATGAAATTATTCATTACACTATACAATGTATAATTTTTTATAATAAAATAATTTATGTAAATGAATTTGTTTTGTTTAATCTTACTAATCAATGTAATTGTGAAAAGCAATAAGTTGATAGCATAACTAGACTTGTGTATGGTGATAGTCTTTATGAGTGAAACTCATGAAGTTAATAAGAATTTAAAAAGTTTAATATTGTTTTCATAATTTTAATGTTTTAAATATTTGATTTTAATATCTAAAATATTTGATTTTTTAAAGGGAAAGATATAATATTAATGGAATAAAATTTTCATCTAAATATATATGTTGTATCATGTTTCATAAATATTAAAAAATATTTTTAATATGTTTTATTTGATGAGTGTTTCCATTTTATATTTAATTATCCATATTATCTATAAAATTTATGATAAACATCTTTAACGAAATAAACATTAAGAAATAAATAAATATTTTTATAATCATTCATAAATATTTTTATAATCTTTAAAAAAAATTAACAATCCAACCAAATTTAATGATTTCTTTTCATAAAATATTAAAAATTAATTTATTATATATTACATTCATATAACCATCAAAATTATTTGTTACAAATTATAAAATATTCATCTAAACTATTTCTTAATAATTAATATTAATTGGTGAAAATTAAAATCTCTCGTATAACTTTTCATCACAAAAAGACCCTTCAAATTAAGTCAATGTTACCATTAATCATCTATTAGTCCGTAGCCACCAAATCGGTGCCACTTAATCATATCAAAACAATTAGTATCCACCTAATCGGTGGCTCTCTCTCTCTCATGCATAATTGTCTTTGAGTGGGATGGTTTACCTGTTGTAGAAAGCAGCACAAAGTCTTCGCCAAACAAATCTCGATGTGTCGCTCTACTACAAAAAAGCACAAATGGCCAGGGCAGCCGGAGACACAGACATTATAGATTACTATTTTTTCTACAGCGTACGATCTTGCCAACTTTGGATCCGTTGGAAATAAATTTATAGTACGTAAAACTGATTGGCACTGCTGACACTGCTTACACATGGGCGGGCAAAAATAAAATAAAAATGATTCGCTTTGCTTACATATGTGGGGGGGGGGAGGGCAGGTGGCGCGGCGTGGGGCGCAAAAAATTAAAAAAAACATGTTTTAAATGACACGTTGCGCAATATCCATGACAATATGGTCCTTCGCCATTTGTATTATAAATAATGCGGGTTATGCTTTAGCATTATACATTCCCAATTTGAAAAGCTTTTTCTGCTATATTGTAGGGCGAAGGTTTGTGTCCACGAGAAGGATGACCAGTGGAGGGGTAGCAGCTACTGCTGTGCTGAGAAGGTAATTTTATATTTTTAATCTGTAATTTAATTGTTTTTGGATTTAACTGTTTAGATTTGAGACAATTTATACCAAGTTTCTCTGGGGCTACTTATCTCTATTATGTTCTAAAGTGATGATCAGGGGTTACAGGTTATTTATCCTATTATTTTTTTAAATTGGGATTTACAGTGATAAAGTAAAGTTACCCATTTTAATTCTACTCCAATTCAGAGAAGCTTAACCATAGGTTTCTTCAAAATCCAATCCATTAAAATTGGTACTGTATTTACTTGTTAAGCTTCCTTTGATTTATTATTGTGGATTAAAATTTATTTAATTTATATGTTAATGTTATTTTAATTTATATGTTAATGTCCACTTGGGGTTTGTGTCTGAGATCTTTAAGGGGTGGACGACTTTTACAAAGCCCTCTCGTGATGATACGTGGTAGGTTGCACTGTTGTGGTTTTCCCCTTTATCTATATTTGCCTGTTTTTTCCTTGGCCGTGTTTTTGTTCGTTACGTGGTATTTGGATGTTGCTGAAGTGTTGCTTCACATAGTTTTTACTCTCTCTGTTCATGTGAAAGATTTGTAAGCTCTCAAGTGTCATTCTTGTGAGTAGAATCCATCTCTTCTTGCATTGCTTCCATCCAAATTTTATTAGTACATGCATCTTCAAAACATGATGGTTCAAAATCAACCTTTGCAAGTAAAGCAAAATTCACTATCTCACGTCTTATATTTCCTTCATGTGCTTGATGTGTACTCATTTGATAGATGTCATTCAATCTTCTTACCTTTCTTATAGAACTAGGACCTAAATCTGGACTTACACTTGGAATTGAATAACTAGATGAGGGGCTACTTGGTGGATTTGTAGAACTTGGAACAAGAATATTAGTGGGCTGCCCATGATCAATATCATCCATAATAATATTATTTAAAATAGATTTTGACTTCTCTATATGTCATTTTTTATGACCATAAACTCCAACTTCATAAAAAATTACGTCTATTGACACAATAATCCTATTAGTGAGTAGATTATATAAACTGTAAGCCTTACTTTCCTCACTATATCTAATCAAAATACATGACTCACTTTTGGGATCTAAATTTTGTCTCTTTTTATTAGGAACATGAACATAGGATAAAGAACCAAAAACTTTGAAATAATTAACATTTGGATTTTTCTCATCCTAGGCTTCATACAGAGTCATCTTGTCAAGTTCACTAGTGGGACTCTGATTGAAAATATATATTGCTATAGCAAATGAATCTCCCAAAAAAGAATTGCTTAATCCCTTTGTTTGTAACATACTTCGTGCCATCTCCACCACTATATGATTCTTTCTTTCAGCTACACAATTTTGTTGAGGTGTGTACGCAATGGTGAGTTGTCTTTTGATGCCATGCATATCAAAATAACCTTGAAAGACTTTTGAATAAAATTCTCCTTCATAATTAGTCCTTAAGAATTTGATTTTTCACCCTTTTTCATTTTATACAAGGGCTCTAAACCTCTTGAATGTCTCAAGAGCTTCATCTTTGGTCTTCAATAAATGAACCCAACACTGTCATGAGTAATCATCAATAAAAGTAATGAAATATGATGACTTACCCAAACACTTTGTCTGCACAAGACCACAAATATCTAAATGAATTAATTGGAGTGGATAATGAGCCCTCCATGTATTGCCTTTTGGAAATTTCTCTCTTGCATGTTTTCCTTTACCACATCCTTCACAAACTTCCTTGTGGTCTTCAACCTTAGGTAAACTAGAAACTAATGCTTTTGATATTAGAATCTTCAAACTATGAAAATTTAAATGCTCATACCTAATATGTTAGAACCAACTTGTATCCTCATATGCCATATTTTCAAGACTATTGTTATGTTCACCAAACTTCAATGGGAACATCTTATTCTTTATCATATGCACAACTGTAAACACTCTATTGCCATGATTCTTATCATAAATTATACATTGTTGATTTTTAAATACCACTTTATAATTGTTTTCACATAATTATCCAATACTTAATAGATTATGCTTTAATTGTGGAGTGTAATAAATGTCTTTAACACTCTTCATACCTTCTTTTATATGAACTTCCATAGCTCCAATGATTTGTCATCACCAAACTTGATCTTGGATTTAAAACTTTCATCCGTTATAGAAAAAAGAATTTCATTCCTTACATGTGGTTAGAACATCCTAAATCTAAATACCAAACATCTTTAGAAACATTTTCAGGTTTGTCATAAGATAAGAATAGATTATCTAGAGGATTCTTATCACCTTCTTGAGCATAATGAATGCTTTTATTATTATTACCTTCTTTTAATTTTCACTCTTTTTCAAAGTGGCCATACATGTTACAATAATAACACTGGAATTTTTTTAATCAAATCATCATCTTCCTCTGAAACCACCTCTTCCTCGTGATCCACCTTTACCTCTATTTCCTTTTGAGTAATTCTGATTTTGACCTCTACTTTGACCTTGATTGCTTTTGATGCTACTATTAACATCTTCATTCTTTGTGATTTGTAATTTGGAGGAAAAGACTTTCTCATCACTGTATCCAAATGAATCTCCCAATCTTTCTTCATGAGACATCAAAGATCCAGCTAGATGATCAAATTAAAGGGGAGACAAATTTTTGCTTTCTTCTATGATTATGGCAACATGGTTCCACCTTGGTGTGGAGTCCTTAACACTTTTTTTATTACAACCTAATTCTTCACAATTTCACCAAGTGTAGCCATCTTATTGACCACATCTTTTACTCTTACATAATAGGTACTCACACTTTCAGCTTCTTATATCTTCAAATTCTCAAATTCTCTCTTCAATGTCTATAACTTGACATTTGTGACTTGATAACTACCTTGGTAAGCTTCTTTTAGAGTCTTCCAAGCATCTTCGGCTATCTTCTCTCCTGCAATTCTCATAAATAGGCTCTTATTTAGAGTTATTTGAATATGAAACAATGCTTGAGCATTCTTCTTCTTAGCCTACATCTTAGTTATTTTATCATTGACTATGAGGGCATTCCAATCAGCTGCATCTGCATACCCTGATTCAACAATCTCTCACAATTTTTTTTCTATCAAAAAAGTCATCATTTTGATGCACCAATAATCATACTGATTTACATCAAATTCTGAAATAGGCAAAGAGTTAGAATTTGACATGATAAACCTTTGACAAAATTCCAACCACTAAATCTTTAAGTCAAAGGAAAATCCTTGATCTAATATCAAATGAAGAATTTTAACTATATAAAATTCATCATTTACTTTGTCTTATAAATATGAAGCATATTCTAGTTGTGTTCTATTCCTGTTAAGGTTTTGGTTTAATGTTGCAGATGTAAATTGCAGATTGCATGGAAAGGTTGCAATAATCACAGGTGGAGCATCAGGCATTGGTGAAGCCACTGTTCGCCTTTTCACAAATCATGGAGCCAAAGTCATTGTGGCTGACATTACAGATAGGTCTGGATCAAAACTAACAGAATCTATTTCTCCTCGTGCGACATTCATCCACTGTAACGTAAGCAAAGAGCAAGACGTGAGCGCAGCGGTCGATTTAGCCATGGAAGAACACGGACGACTGGACATTATGTTCAATAATGCTGGAATCATCGATGTCCAAAAGGGAAGCGTGGCAGGGTATGACATTAAACAGTTTGAACTTGTGATGAATGTAAATGTCCAAGGAGTAATGCACGGCATTAAGCACGCAGCCCGCGTTATGATCCCGAACAAAAGGGGATGCATAATTTCTACAGCAAGTATTGCAGGAATAGTAGGAGGGATTGCACCTTACGGATACACGGCATCAAAACATGCAATCATAGGATTGACAAAAAATGGTGCAGCCGAGCTGGGGAAATATGGTATCAGAGTAAACAGTATTTCCCCTAGTGCGTTAGCAACAAATCTGGCAATAAAGTTCCTAGAAAAGAATCCAACAGAAGAAGCGTTGGCGGAGGTGGAGGCTTTTGCTAACAGCATGTCCAACTTAAAGGAAGCCACCCTTAAAGCAGAGGATATTGCAGAGGCTGCTTTGTATTTGGCAAGTGAGGAATCAAAGTATGTCAGTGGTCATAATCTAGTTGTGGACGGAGGAATCACTGCGGTATACAAGGATTGGAGACAATACAAGTGATCAGAGTTAAACATATCTAGTTCTGTGTTTAAAATTGTTAGTGTGTGGAAAGTTTGTTTTCAGGAAATTAGAGTCATCTGAATACGATTATGTAGTGGTTTGGAGTTGTTTAATTATTAAGGCTGGATTTTTGGGTGTTTTATTTGTTGCCAATTCATCACATTTTGATTGATCTCCTTTTTTTTTGGGTAAGTAATTTGCATCCAGAGTTTTCCTTTTGTTTTGGTTGGATGGACTGCCTTGCCGTATGTTGTTCCTTTGAGAACATGCAGAGTTATTTTTAATTATTCAGTGTTTTCTTTGGTTTATTTGTTAGCTTACCGTCACTTGTTCCCTTGAGAACATGCTAAAGATATTATGTTTTATTTTTTAATTAAAAATTATAATTACTATAATATTTATTATGAATAATAAAATTGTTCTCATTTATTTACTTTTTAATTTGTTTGGTTTTATGCCGTGATGATATATTTATGTAAGTGTAAATATTTAAAAATAGTTTTTGATCAAAATTTTTGGGTTAATTTTGTACATATTAATTATTGGTATAAATTAAATGTTAATAGTGTGATTAGATGATATTAGATAGTTTATGTCTTTTTCTATTTTTTTTGAATTATCGTATTCTTTTTTTGATTTTACATTATATTTTAGAAGTATTTATTAACATTCATAATTTTTTTGAATGTTAGTAGATGATTTTGGAAAACTTATGTGGTTTCTTATGATTAGAATATGTTCGCATTCTTTGTCTTTTTTATTTATTTATTTATTTAATTATTTGATTTTAATTTACACATCACTAAAATTATAATTAGTTTTTAAATTTGTTATAAATATATTAGCATAGTAGTTCATTTAAATATATAAAAATCAAAATAATTTATTTTATTAAACACATGAACCAATAAAATATTTATAAATATTATAAAAGAAATCAAACAATCATTATATCATTCATTGAAGTACAAAAATTTGTGTTTATATATCCATCTCAACACCTTTTTTTTTTTTCTTGTAATTGATATTTATTTAACAATTAATTTTTTTTTAGTAATATTATTTTTTAAAGTTTAATAAATATTAAAATAATTAATTTATTATATATCCAAATATATATGTTGTTTTAAAAAAAAAGGTTTGATGCTATTTAATTATAGAAATGAATAATAATCGTTTACATGTGAAAAAATAAAATATTGAAAAACTAAAATAATATTTATAAAACTATAATAAACCAAATAGATTTATGTAATTAGATTTTCACCCTCTTTAATTTTGTCCTGAATATTAGTTTAAATAGTTTCAATAGTTGTGAACATAAATGTGTGGACTAATATTTCAGTTTCAATAGTTGTGAACAGAAATGTTTGATCCACAGCTTATGTAATCATCATCATTTGCTAGTTTTAGTTTTTTTTAATCATGTTCTAAGTGTGCATTCCCATTTTGAATTTTTGACACTTTATATTATATGGAGAAATAAAAGGAGATAATACTAAACATTTTAAATTTTTCTATTTCTCTATTTTTAGAATCAATTAATTTGGATTAATTACTAATTTTCACATATTTTATTGAGTTTATACAATAGTTAAAATTAATTAGTTATTTGTATTTAAATTTAATGAAACATAATTAATTTATAATATTTTTTTGTAAATCTAAATCATCACTTACATTGATTATAGGTTTAAATATTTCACCATTAATTTACATAGTATCAAAATATACATTTAGTTCTTTCTTTGTAGGATCTATTCTTGTACACATGCTCATAGATATAATAGTTTTAGCTTCTTTTTTATAGATTCCAAGCATTATATTATATTCAATTTATTTGATTCCATTATTTAAAATTATTTAATTTACAAAAGTGTTGTTTATAAGTAATAGTTAAGGTTCTTGTTTCTAAGGTGTCATCTAGATGTTAGTATATATTCATCAATTTATGATACTTTAAAAACATGAAAATAATTTATGACACAACATATGTTAGTGTAAAATTTGGCGATGTGCCATGAACTCTCGATTTTTATAAGTAAGTAAAAAAACAAACAAGTAAATAAACAAACATCGTTATCTTTACCCTAAAACATATCATCAATGTAGATTAGAATGAACCTTTACATTGTTGATACAATTATAGATGAATTATTGCATCAATATTTTTGTTGGGCATTATAAATCTAAAAAAAAATCATTTTCCCATATGAAATTCACTTAAATGATATTGAGAATCACTATAGAATAAAATCAATTTATACAATAATATATTTATTTTATCAGTAAATAAATAAATAATTTTATTTATTTAAAATTTATTTACATTTTTAAAAAATAAAAAATAAAAATAAGCTAAAAAACCAAATAAACCTATTTTTTATCAAAATTTTAAATGAAGAACAATGTGTGTAATCTTTGAAATAGATGTATGTTTCTAATCATACTTTTTAACAAGTGTCATGGATGGCTTTAGTACTTGGCTTACCTGCTCCTTTGTATTCTACAAACTTGAAATTGGTAATTTGAAACTATATGTACCTTTGTATTTGTAGGTTCAATATTGACAATTTGAAACTAAAATAAAAATATATTAGGCCAAGGCAAAGAGGCAAAAAGTATGCCATAGTATTCCCCTTGTTCTTTTCAACCGTATGAAAATTGTGTTAGTTAGTGAAATCTGGCTCTATTTTACTATCTCAAAATGTGATCTGTAAATATTGTTCATAGTCACACCCTATAGTTATAGTGAGAAATTTATTTGGCAAATTACATTAAAGAAAACACCAATCTTACCAAAATCATAAAGTTGTCTTCAATGCTCACTATGCCTAATGTTACGCTCTATGCCAAAGCAAACATATCTTTCAAACCATCGGTGATAAGGCTATTTTAAAAAACTGAAAAGAACCCTAGACTTGGGCACCTTCACTACGATAATAGAAACCCAATTTAGTGTTCGACAACATTGCAAAGTTTTCATCATTGTCATACATGATCTAGAAAAGGAGGATCCCTATTGAAGTGTGACCCTGATAACATGTCAAATAAAAATTTGAAAAAAACAATGAAAAATTTGTGTGTATTTAATTATGACATATTTTGCTTGTGTTGTCTATGTCAATTATTGATATACAGGGGCATGCTTAGTTTTCAACATTTAAAATCATTTCATTCAAAAAAATTTATAACATTAAGAAGGTTTTTTTTTGTAAATAATATAATATTTGCAAGGCACATAAGCCTTTGTTCAGAAGCTCATCAATTGTTGTTGCAGAGGAGCCATGATTGATCTGGTACATGGTGCTTCTTCCATGACCCTCTGAATATGCAATTCTCTATACTCCTGATAGAATGCACAAGGCTAGAAGATCTAGTACACATGCCAAAAAAATTCCATCACATGGTGACATACGTGGTTGTGTTTATGAGGTGATTTTTAGATTTATAGGAATGCAACTTCTAACATTATCTGATGATTCAGCGTGTGTAATTCTCTTTGACCATAGTGAAAAATTTGCTATGAAAGTTCAAGACATGAGATAAGATGTTGTTGATTTTCTTCTACAGTACATTGCTAATGGTGGAACCATGTATTCCTCTAGATTGAAAGAGGCATAAAAGGTAATTATTGAATCACCTATGAACCTTGTAGGTAATAGGAAAAAGATTTTGATAGTTTTCTTGAGTGAAGGTGACAATAATGGAGGTGGAGATCCTTTGTATTATGTGTAAAATTTGAAGAAACTGGAGCCTACAATAACAATTCACACTATCATGTTTTTCTTAGATTTGATGAAAGATATTTTGATGAAAATCACAAAATCTAGCAATGGGTCATTCCAAAAAAGCTTTGATTAAGTGTGTCTCACATGCATTTTTGAGAATTTAGCAAGTTGTCTCAAGCCTAATGTTACAACTTTGATATAAGAACCCAATTTGGTCATTTTTCTAGGGCACTATATGCATCTATTTAATTTATTCATGTTTTTTTCCCAATGTTTTGCTTTAATTTTGCTTCTAAAGACAAACTAATGAAATATTTGTTGGGCCTCTTCAAAAAATTTAGTTAACAATTAGCACTGAACTGAATTATTAAAAAGCCACATGTCGGTTTTATGAATATATACATAGCCACATTACTATTCTTCTTGTGTCTTTATGAACACACTTAGAACAAAAATGAATGTAATGTGTTAGAATACTAACCCAAGATGCACATATAAGTTCCGTAGAAATAGGAAAAGTTAAGGAGAATTAAATAGATGGGGTGGTAACATGAAATAGTATAGTTCTGCACATAAACTTGGTTCTGACTAGATGAAGAAAGAATGAGAAATTATGAAAATATCCATAAACATGAACATAATGGGTTACTAAGACTCTAAAAGTATATCCAACTTAGATTTGACAAGATGAACACTCCGTGGAGCTATGTAAGGGATTGGAAAACTAGGAAAAATTGTTTACTAATAAAATACATGGTGTCAAAATAACCATAAAAAAGAGTACAACTCAATGTTAATTGTCTTGTCTAAATCCAAAGCAGTTCTTAAAAAGGGTATAGAGTAACAAAGAAAATCCATTAACTATAATGTAACAACCATCAACACCTAAAAGTTGAAAGTAGACCCAAATATTGATGAAAGTTGAATACAAGCAAGTTAGCAACCCAAAAATGTGAAGAACAAAGATATCATTCGGTAGAGTTCACTTTTATTTTGGGTATTACCTACAAGAAATTTACTCAATAGCCATTTTATTCTTATTTCAATTATTTATATCTAATAATGTTATGTAATCTTGTTGTTTCCCCTATAAAGTATCGGTGTGGATGGATTTTAGGAAAGAGTATATATGCAAAGCAAGGAAATATGGCAAATATCTTTTTGGCAAAGAAAGTGGGATGTGGATTAAGACAAAAATATTATTGATAGGTCCATTAGTTTTTTATGGTGTATAATTGTAAGGGTGTGTAATTTATTAAATTTAAAGTTATCCTTTACAAATTATTTTGATAGAGAAAGTTTTGATTAGGCCATGTGGATGTAGTAAAGATGATGCTAGTATAATTTCTAAGGATTTCTTCATGTTCTAGATTTGTTTAAAAATAATTTTAGTTGTTAGTTATTTGTTCAAATGCAAAAAACTCGGGTGCAATGAAATGTTGTGCCAACGTATGTAGTTTTCACATTTCTATGGGTATATAACAAAAATACTTAATCGATTGTTATTGAAGTATTATAATAACTTTTTGGCATATAGCATAGCCATGGTCACTCTTTTCTCAATCTATACAATTACCTTCAAGCTTCTGTTAATTCCTTATTAGGGTTTCATCACCTTAGCTTTGCCATGAATTTGGGTGCACTAAACATTTTTGTTGGTTTCATATTAGAAAATTCCCAACTAAAATCCTTTGGCATCTATATAGTTTGAAAGGTCACATTTTAGAGGTGTTTGATGGGTAAACTAGCGTAATTGGGATACCCTAACACACTACATGATTTCTTAGATTACATTGCATACAAAACAATATATTCCATCAATTGAAGGTGATTCTATGATTGCAAATAATGATGTCCCTAGTTCTGCTACTTTCTTAGAGACCACAAAAATATACATGATACAAAGTATTAGCTTAGATTGCATTTCACTATTAGGCTGGGATACAAAGTATTTCATTATTTCATAAAATGATTTGTGTACACATACAAAAATTACTTGCCATGGATTTAGGGTGATTCTCTACTTACAAATCTGATGTCACTATCTTGTTTCTTTCTTAGAACACTACAATTTATTTCAACATCTATGCTTTTTGCTGAGTAAACTATTGTGAATCTATCTTCAGGGGAGAAACCTTAGGTCATGCTACTTCCGCCACCACTTGGTCTCCCCTCATGCCAACCTTCTACCTTCTTCCACCAATGTCTACGTTTTTAAGAGATCTAGGATTGCATGCAAGCTTAAAGGCTATTTCAGGTGCAGATCTAGAAACTTACATCCTTCCAACAACTTGCCCCTTGCCAACACATCTAGATAATTAACCTTACCTTTTGCATCAGAGATGGGTAGAGGATACACTATTCACTTGTTGAGCGGCGTAGTAGCAGGCTTGCCCATAGCAAGATATTTCTCTAGGTTAGGGGCTACCATGAAGCTACAGGTGAAACGAGCATTTGGAACTGACCAACACATGACAATTATCGCTGCCCTCTATAAAAACCTACATCCTTTCTTAGATTTCCAAATAATAATGATGTGACCATCCGATTATTTTGGGGTTTTCTTCACCTTCACTCTATGCATTTAGATCTGGGTCATGGACAATCACTCCTTATGAAATGTCAAAAACCTAACTTTCCATCTTCAATGTGACCTTGGGTAAAAATCGTTCATGGGCATGTAGTGTCAAAATGACATTAATGAACCCATTTCCAAAGGCACTACATATGTATCCAATACTTTGAATAAGGCCTCACACTCATGTAGTTCTCCCCTACATGTTGGTTTAAGTGTGAATTGTACAATATGTGGAAAGTAAGTCAATAGTGACTTAGTTTGTAACTTGACAAATCAACCTCTTAGACTGCTCCTTTATTAATTCAGACCTATAGATGCATATTACCTATGATTTATATGTAAATAAGAATAAAGAGGGACGCTTTGTTCAATTTAATGTTATTTATATGCTCTCTTTTTGAATGTTAGGTTTTCTTAGGTAGCGAAGGAATGGTGGTTGATATTATATTTATATCAATTCCTTTAGAGTAATAACTCACATAAAATAACTTAGTATAATGATAAAGATGCATTTAATTTACAAATTGGATGAATTTAGGTCATTATATAGTTGCATCAAGATAAGACACTAACATCAATGTTGTTGTGTAACATCGATGTTGTTATCTATTCCATACATTAGTGTCTAGGGAGTAGTAGAGTAGGTGTAGGTTCCAAACTTTTAGAGATGGAGGATAAGTATCTCTTAAGGATTTTAGGTAAGATATAATACCTATATCATCAATATAATATTGGTAAAAATAAGAGATATAGGCTAAGAACTTTAAAGATAGAGCAATTGTGAGACATACCAATGCGGAAAAGTTGAATAATCGAGAATAGAAGACAAGGTATGAGTTTGATTAGTGTAAAATACTGAGGTTCCATATAATAAAAAAATATCCTCTACATCCCCTCTTTAATATAGTAACGATAATGCTAGTTTAAATGAAAAGAATGTGTATCTGGATCTCTATGCACACCTTGTCTTTGTGTGTGCCCACCTTGAGTGAATTTGTTGGTGAGTGACCTATAACCAAAATCAAGTTATAGTCTAAAATCATTGCATATAATCTAGGTTAAATTTAATTAAAACATATTGACATTGAAAAAGTAATGTTTTAGAGTACACCTATCTGTCAATGTAACTACCTTGCTTATTGGCATGTTGTTTTTAAAAATATGTATCATTCTAAGGTTCTAAAACTGAGATTAGGATATATATATATATATATATATATATATATATATATATATATATATATATATATATATATATATATATAGGGCACATTCCCCCTACTTTGACTAAAAAGTGAGTTTCCACCTAGCAGTTGAGACTAACTCAATCGTATAACCCAATGATACTTATAAAATGGTTAGGTTGGATGATTAAGTACAACCTAAAAACATGGAAAGATTCATTGATTTGATCATTTCAACAATACAAAGAATCGAACAAACTGTAATATCAGTAAATATTTACATGGTATCATTATAAAAGATTCAACGACATGGTAACAATCCATTAAATAATTTTATAATTTGAAGCTAGTTTGAATTTTATAATATTAGTCATATGTTTTAGAGCATATAGATCTTAAATATGTCTCATGATGAAACTATGTATAAAAAATGTATCAATCTATAAAATAATGCCACAACTATGAATAAAAATCATATAACTATGTGTTTTGGCCAATTTGGATAACTATGTGTGGAAAACATGCTTCAAAATCATGCCCCCACTATATATGGAGAAATGTGTAGATTGATATAAGTACCAATATGGAGGACATATTTTTAAATCATTCATTCACTATAATTTATAGATGGTGAGTACTAAGCAGGTATGGAAAACATGATTTGAAAGCATGCCTCCATTGAATCTAAGAACTAAAAATGTGTGGAATCCATGGCCATATGGCACAACCCCATTGAAATGTAAACTAATATAAGTACCATGTAAATAATAAGTGTGGATAACATGCTTGTATGACATGCTACCCCTAATATGACCTCTTTTGAGGTGAGGGAAAGATAGGAACTGGTAATTACGTCACCTCAAAAGGATAAGAAAAAAATTATAATATGTGAATGTAATAATGTATCATATATAAGGGAACATTTCAAGTCAACGTAGGCCTAAGATTCATGATAAAGATCATGGAAATGTTTTGATAGTAATAATACAATCTCAACATGCAAACAAACACACACATAAAAACACTTAGAAGAAAGTCAAAAAGAAATTGTCTAAGGAGTCTAAAAACAAGGGGCATATTCTAATGTTGTACACTCGCAGGGACATGACTTATTTAAGTGTCCATAAAATCAAGGATGGCATATTTCAATGTCCATACAACAAACACTGTCATATGCAAATTTCAATGAAATAATACATAAGCATGGGGGTCAAAAGGAAATGGGAAAGTTAAAATTCTCAAACAAGGAAATACAATAGTAAGGAAAGACATTGAAGGAAGTACATAAGTTAAATCATAACCAACTAGAATTAACATGTCATAGTACTTATATTAGTTTCTTGTAAAAAAAATTGTATGAATAAAATAAAATTATCCATCGTGTGGAAGATAGATTATATGCATCAAGCTCACCCCAAAAATCCTCATTAAGTGGAAAATATTTTGGGAAAGGAGATGCATCCAATTGGTCAGCTATAACTTAAACTTTTTTTGAAATTTTGGCTATAAATTTTAGGTCAAAATCTATAAGTTACTTCACTCATTTAGTTATGAGACTAGTTAGGTGTGTTTTATTCATGAGGGACCTTAATGGGTCTACTTTATTTTAACATGAATCTCATTATTGAGATAATAATGTTATAATTTTTGGGTAGCAAAAACCAAATTTAAATATAGGTTTTCCATGGATGTATATTTTAATTTATAATAAATAAGTTGGAAACTGATATGATATATTTCCCTCTCTTTTTTATTATCATTGAATTATACTAGTAAAGACCCCATGGCCTCATGGATAGCTGATATATAAAGAAATAATGGTCTATCTAGAATAGGAGACATAAGTAATGGTGAATTTGATATAAAAAAAAAGGTTTTATTTATCAAATCTTTGTTGACATACCTCATCCCATATGAATTGTGTAATCTGTTTTAGATAAAGTGTTAAATGGATTGTTTTATGCACCAATTGGACAATGAAACACCAAATAGTTTGAATTCATCCCTAGAAACATAACAATTGTTGTAGATTGGTTTGCTATGGAATTTAAATGATAGACTTTACATTTTTGGGATCAATATTAATGCCTGACTTAGAAATAATGTATCCAAGTATTTTTATTGAAAATACCCCTAAAACACATTTTTTGGATATAATCAAAAATTGAACTTGCATAGGCACTCGAGTATTTTTCATAAATTAGTAGAATCATCTCAACAGTGTTATGATTTTGAAATTAAATAATAAACATAATCCTCAATAGTTTTGTGTATAAAATCATGAAATAAATAAGTTGTGGCTCTTTGATATATGGCTCCTATGTTTTTAATCTAAAATACATAACTGTGTAACAAAATGTCCCCCAAGGATTGGTAAATACTATATTTTCTTAGTCGATAAGGTTAATTTTGATTTGTTTATATCCTGTAAAACCATCAATAAATTAAAATGTTTCATATATTTTTGTAGCATATATAATCATGCCAATATTAGGTAAAGGGAAGTCATCTTTAAGGCAATCCTTGTTTAAATTACAACAATCTGAACAACATCGAATGTCACCATTTGGTTTTTTAACATGGAAAATGTATATACCTAGATTTGCTCACTTTATTTATCATCATTAATATTATTATTAATTAACACTAACATCACTAATTTCATCTAATGATCACTGATCCCATCTAAATTTATCTAAGTCATACTTATGAATCATCTTGGTCTTTTGTCTAACATCCACCTCATTATTATTCATCATACTAATGTTACCTCAACCCACAAATAAATTAATCCACTTAATCTCATATTATCCACTAACTAATCCCACTTGTATAGTATTTTTGAATTTTAAATTCCCATGAGCCACCTACCTACCTACCCCTAGACTTTCCTACAAGACTAGCTGCTAATCCTTACCTAATTCCCTTATATTCCTTAATTAATTCTAAAATAAAATTAGAGGATATTTATTATCTAGAAGCTTCCCTCATCCTCCATATTTTCTAGAAATATCTATTTCTAAATATCTCTAAATAATTTTAAATTAATTAAAATTCCCTCCTTTCTATACTCGTCTTATCTATAAACCATTAATGAATTTCTAATTCATTGAAAATTCTCCCTATCTGGTCTATTTCAACAAGTCATTCCTCCATTACCAAAATAATAAGTGACTACATGACCAAAACATGAATCCACCTAAGTCTCTTGAATCAAGATATCATCATGTTATAAATCTGAGCCTACTTGTGTCCAATCATCATCCTTAATCCTTTAGTGTATTCATTGTTTGAATCTTGGTTCGGAGCAATTAGAGTCTAGGATCTAATGCTAGTATGAATGTCTCATTTTATATTTTGTATTTTATTTCTAAATGGCTCTAGATATTGATGGTAGATTGAAAATTTGGATATTTTGATATAATTTGCATAATCAAATCCAATTGCTTAAAATTTTACCTACATTTTGCAATAAATTTTGAGCAATTGGATTTGATTATGAAAATTATATCAAAATACCCAAAATGCCAATCTATAGAAAATATTAGATGCCTAGTTGAAATGTGTAATGGTTATTACAAAGATGATGTCTAAGAGTTTCTGTATTTAATCTTTTACCAACAACTCCCCTTTGTGATTAAATTTTCACCATTTTTAATTTTATCAGCATTGCATTTGGGTATAATAATATATTTTTGATTACCATTGATTGATCGATCCCAAGCATATACATGTAATACCTAGAAAAGACTTAAACAAAATCATGAAGGACCTATCAATAGGTATTTCCTTCATCTTTTTGTTGTTGGAGTCATGTTTGTCATTCCATCAAAATATTACCCTGTTAACACCAAATATAAATGAAAAATAAGTACCCACAGGAATTTTTTAGTCCATGTAATGAATCCTTGAGGGAGACATTAGAAATTAGTCCAGTAATCCCCGCTCAACATTACCCAAGGGGATTCAAACCCATGATCGCGACTCTGATACCACTTATTACAGTCACATTTATCATTACATCAAAATATCAACCTATTAACACCCGATATAAATGCCAGATAAGTACCCATGGGATGGTGTTAGTATTTGTCATGAATGCCTGAGGGAGACACTGACGATTAGTCCAAAACATGCATCATTGTAATAAGTAAAACTAGTTTAGGGTCCTTACGCATTTCAAAGTTATATTTGATTATTACTTCATTTAACAAAGTAGATTTATCTATGATAAATGGTGTGGTAGGAATAGTATTTTATACATCATGTTGGATATTTGGATTACATTCTCACCAAAGTAATCATGAGCAAAGGTATCACGAGGAAACTTATTCTTTTGATATAAGGAAGGGAGATCCTCATATGCACTCAAGTACTCTAGTAATAATTCATCATTGAAGAACTCATCCATTTTTAGAATTTATGAGGAGGTAGTGTCATCATTTAAGTGATGGTTGACCACTTGGTTCTTGGTTGTGGAGATATTCATGCATTTTATTTTGGCCTTTTGGAAACAAATTCTACTTCGAGGGATATGCTTATGTTTAGTAATTTTATTTTAAAAACACAATCCTTGTTGGTTTGTATTATTTATAGTAGAGATGTGCTTTGGTATCCTTAATCCTATTTATGTTACCCTTGTCTTTTGTACTCATATTTGAGTAAATATCAAAACCAAAATAAGATTTATAGGATTGTGGTACAGTATGAAGGGCGATTAAACTATTGCACAATGTTTGAATGGATTAATTTCTATTTGGCATGTGTAAATTAATCCTTGAAGAGTAAGTTTAAAACATGCATGCAACATGGAAGGAACTACATACATTTCATGTATCCATGGTCATCCCAGAAGAATTTTATAGTTCAAATCATTCAACATAACATGCAATAAAGTGGGCAATGTATGAGAACCGACTATAATTTTCAATGTTCTATGTCCCAATAATTTTTGTGACATATTCAAATCCATTGATACTCATATTATATGGTTCTGAATTTGATGGTCTAATGCCCATTACAAAAATACATGATATGTTTCAAATGTTATGTCTTGAGCCATTATCCAAGAAAACCTCTTTTAACATTTTGTTCAAAACACATAACTAGATATATAATAGAAAATAACTATTTATAAAGTGTTTTGGTGGCAAATCCTCTTTTTCAAAGGACATATTGTCACATATGGTGGTTCAACATTACAAAGGAGCAAGGTCGTATGTAATGCATTTAAAACAACATCCTTGTAATGTGAAGAATTGTGTAACAAGTCTAGTAGTTGGGATTTAGTAGTAGTATGTTTGGATTAAGAAAAAACACGTCCTAGAGAGGATGATTGCTTTATGTTTTACCTTTGGCACTTTGTAGTCACAGGGAAAAGCTCATTATTAACATTAGAACAAGGGGTTTGTAGGAAAACAAGTTTTGGGTCTATTATAGATCGAATCGAAATGAGTCTCTGGTAATTCTAAACATGCATCACATTCGATTTTGGATCTCTATGAGCACCTGGGAATTATTTGGTTTTTTATCCAATTTTAAAGGCAACATATTGCAAAAAACCAACATGTTTCCCACAAAACCTCTTCCCTTGATTTAATATTTTTGGTGACTCGTGGGAGATCTCTAAAAGACATTCTAGGACTCCTAAATAATTGTATTCTGACTATTTGTTGGATTCTGATATACTGGCTAAGAATGTCAGTTGGATTAGTGTTTGTAAGAAGCGGAGAATAAAAAATTTAAAGGACTTCAAGACTCCAAATATGACTCTTCATTCTGTTAATAAAATTGGTTTTGATCCTGAAGTGAGCTAATCCCTTTGGGTTCTCTCTTTCTAATTTTTTATGGTTTCGTTCTCTGTCAGGGTTATGCAGGTTTCCTGGGTGGTATCATAGCATTCTCCTGTATATCTCAGTTTTTTTCTTGTCGTTGGTCTGGTCACTATAATTGTATGTACGACCTGGACCCACTTTTTTTCAACCCATGATGTTTACAGCCACTGGCCTTATGTGGATCTTGGTATCGGATCCTTTTCATCTCTATTCGGGCGTTCATGATGGTTCTTGCCATTTTTTTTTGGCTTTGGATTGGAGCTCTGTTTTTGGGTTTTTTCATTCTTTCTTACTTTATTTATTTTATTTCTGGTTTACTAGAAGGGAGACACGGGCCTTCGTCTGTGCCCGAACTAGATTCGACACCACTTAAAGGGAGGTTTATCTTCATTTGTACAATAATTACTTATTTTAAAACAGTAAACTCTTCATATCGGAATCAATTACTAAATAATTATAAAGACAATTACAATCCACTTCATTTTAAATGAAAAATTAAATCATGAAATTAGAGGAACATCTATTTGATGACTGAACATGCACCAAAAACAATTTTTATTTTGTTCTATCCAAATTAAAATGCTTTTCATTCATGAAAAAAAGTAAATTGCAAAATCATTTTTGTATTACTATATATTGGAAAAATAACAAAGAATATATAAAATATAAAATAGAAGTTGAAATATTTGGAAACAATAAAAAAATTTCCACTAATTCAAAGCTAGTTATGTGATGGACGATGTAAAATATAGTTTAAGAAACTTACTAAATTATTATCATCATCTCATTTGTACAAAAGGAGGTTTATATTCATTTGTTCTCTCAAATTCAAATTAGTAATGGTACATTTAGTTAATGTTATTGTTGGTGTTATGGTTGATGTGTATAGAAATTGAAAAATTAAATAAATAAGTTTGATTCGAGAATAGAAATTGAAAAAATAGATAGAGTTATAATTTTAATTTTTAAGAAGTTATATTATTTCTTCTTAAATTATTTTTAAAAAAATTAGATATATATCAATGTATATAAATTAGTTATAAAAGCTAATTTTTATATACATTTTATCAATAATCTCATCTAGTTCTAGAAGAGGAAGAAAGACTAAGTAGTTTTTGGTTTAATAAATCATTTATCACCTATGACAACATTTTCAGTGGCATATGTATTTTACTTAATAATCGACATGCTTTTGCCATTATTCTATACAAAGTTTTGTAGATTAAATTTGATGGTCGACCCTTATTATTAAGTAATTCTTTTTAATGAAAATCATCTATTCAACGTTACCATTTTAAAACTATAAACCTTTGTTTTTAAATAAATAAATATGATAAAAGATAAAAATATATATTTATTATAAATTAAATAATAAAAAATATTGATATTTTATTTAGATTTTCATTTTTTTAATGCAATTTTTTATTTATTGTAAACCTTTTTTAATTATGTTATAAAATCAATAAGATACAAAATTTATTCATACCAAAAAAATAAGTGGAAGAATTAACAATTCAAAATCCATGACGATGGGTACTAGAATTTTACATCAACATCTTAACAAAAAATTAAAAACTTTTCAAATAAAAAGGTGACAAAACTAAACGGCCATATTATAGATCCACATCACACAATTTAAAATAAAAATTAGAAGTAATGGTAAAGGATAGAGGAGGAGGAGGCATGGGACCATCATGCTTATCACCCCATCTAACCTAACCCCCTATAGTTGTAGGCGATGCAACATCATATAAATAATACCAAACATATTCTTCATTTTATTTATCGTTGTATTGAGAGTATTTTGACCTGATATAAGAAATAATGAGTGCCAAAAAAGTAAAAATCCCATGCGGTGATAATGTCTTCCACCAATAGTTTATAACACCACCACCTCCACCATCTCCACTAGTACCTTAATTTGTACCATCCCATCCAATACCATTTAAACCTCCATGGCCACGAGTTTTAGATCTCAGCCAAAGTTTCTCTAGGGAGAACCACTATAATGCATCTTGTGTGACCAAATACTCTCTGTGACTTGCATCTATAATCCAATGGGGGATTGTGAAGGAGGGGGATTCCCAAGGGACTATACTAACCACACAAGTGGCATTGTCCTGATGACAAAGAAAGGTTTCAAGGATGATGATCTTCAAACAAAAATTATCGACTATAAATTGAATCTATAGCACAAAATGACATAAGACATCAATGCTATTAATAGTGGAAAATAAATCATTCAACATAGCATTATTAGAATTTAAGTCATTTATACTCTTTCATAATCAAAAAAATAATTTCAGCTAAAAAAGATGCCAAATTTGTGAAAATATTGCAAGGATCATGTCTAAGTTCACTAAAAGCACCATCTTACAAGT
The DNA here is from genome assembly GCA_037957365.1 of Torreya grandis. Lineage (NCBI taxonomy): Eukaryota > Viridiplantae > Streptophyta > Pinopsida > Cupressales > Taxaceae > Torreya > Torreya grandis. Next base: position 647,548 of record JARHVA010003373.1, on the reverse strand, counting down.
AAAACTAGCATGATGGAAAGGTTGGAAGAGGGTGGAAATCCACTACCAAGAAAATACTGAAAGATTACAAAACTATAAACTATACTTTAAGGATTCTCTATGTCTAGACACAAATAAAACTAAGTGATCCATAACAATGTTCTCTAGGATAGAACGAACATGGAGACGTTAGTAGAGATGACACCATAAGAAGTGTAACTTTTTTTCTCAATTATAACCATCTACACATGATGAAGAATTTTTATTCAAAAATTTTCAATTGAATATTATTTCCATTTGGTAATATGAATGTTTCTACATGAAGAGATTATAGAGAGAGGAGTTGATAGCCTAACTAGGGTTTATACTATTGGAAGGGGGCATCTACAAGTTAATTACAATAAATTGACCATTTGAATGGAGTTTTTATGATAATCTATTGGGATGGATATTAGGTATGGCATTATGAAATTATGTGATAGACTCTTGATCACTAGCTTGTAATTCAAATTGATTGTGTATAATATGGCAAGGAAGTTTGTCTCTTGTTTGATTAGAAAAGAGGTCCAAGATAACCTTTGATCACCTTTATAAAACTTCAAACACTTTTAATCTAGGACTCAAAGGCAAAATGTACTTCATTATAGTTACTAACTAGGTATGACCATTAATACTTAAAGTAGAGAGATATACCATACTCAAACCCATCACCATATAAAAATAAATTCCTTTTGAGGATTTCCCAAGACTTTGAAAAAATCTTAGCCCTAATGTACCCAAAAAGTTGATAGAGACCTGAGTGAGAAACATAGTTTAAATATTCAATCTCTTATAGAATCCTTTTCCTATGGGATTTCCTTAAGTGATGCAATTCCTAATAATTATTTTACAATTTTCATTACCATCCAAAGTAATGGTAATTTATTTAGCACATAAACCATAGCATTGGATATAGATAGATAATGGACCAAGCCCTCTGAGATAGTTTGGCTTGAAGAAGATGTACCAAGCTACTAGATGGAATTGTCTACTACTTCAGATTTCATCCATAGAAACCACTTCAATTTTTTTTCTAATTTAGCATAGGAAACCTTAGAGAAAGCCTAATAAGGGGAATAACAACCATGTCTGGTAACTAGTACCTTAGAGCAAATTTGAATTTTTGTTACTAATGATAACAGGTTGGATATCCCTTAATAAATTTCACTTTCCACCATTTGAACCACATACTTCCATGAATTAAAGGGATAAGATTTATAGGCACAAGATATGCCTAACAATTTGAACTATTTTATAGGTTAAATCCAATTCCACTTGTACTGCAATAACTAAGTAAAAAAGGGGGATAGGGACTATTTATAACAATGAGTTTTTATTCATTGAATGGAAGATCTAGAAGCCAACTAAAACACCTAAAAACTTTCCATAGCATTATGTATGGTTTACTTCTATTTATCCAATATAAAGATATAATCATCAACAAAGTGTCCATTTACCATTTTAAAGTCATTATTGGGAAGAGATATACATTTGAACAAACCTCAATAAGAGTTATTCGCCTAAATTAAGTTAATAATGAAATAACTAAAACATATAAGGGAGGATTAGAACATATAAGGGGGGATCAAGTGGGAAATTCTTATGGAGAGAAAAAAAATAGACTAAACTAGTCAGATTGAACCCCATTAATGGTAATGCAGGCACTTGGATTTTGAAAAAGTATTTAAACAATGATATCAAAGATGAGGACAAATCCTAAGGCTTGAAGCATCATCAAAATAAAAGACAATTCAATTTTTACTTAAGCTTTGTTATAATAAATATTAATAAATAGATTTTTTTGGTAATATGACCGAACTCTTTCCATTCCTTCCAAATTGACAATTATGGTGTCTAGTTTATTTATTGCAGATGAATCCTATCTGCTCAGAGAAAAAAATGAGGTGAATAAGATATCTAACCTTAAAAGAGAAATTACTTTAACAATAAATTTATACGAAGCATTTATTAGAGTAATAAAATCTCAACTCGCTAAGATATTTTAATCCCCTGGTTTGGAAATGAATTCGATATTACCTTGGTTAATAAGATTGTCAAGGGAAAGAGTTTAAACAGTTTTAAAATAGACTTTGTGCGAATCTTGAGCCATATTATTTTAAAGAGTTTGATAGATTTGATAGGGAAACTCAACAATACCTGGGGCTTTATTGATAGCCATCTACATAACCACTTCATGAAGATATTCAGTAGATAGAACCCTATCACATGCCAGCCATGGAGATTTACACAATTTGGAGAGAACCACTGGAACGCATTTGTTAAGACAATATTCCCTTTTAAGACATGAAAGGTTGGACTGCAAACACACAATGATACTGAGTTAAAAGTGCTTGTATAAGGAAGATGTATAATCTGAAAGCCAGATTCTCTGTTTACAGATTATTTTTCTTAAAAAAAATCAACTATACTTTACAATTGAGACTCTAAATTACATATTTAGGCTATACAATTTAACGACTTAGATTTCATAACGTGTAAATATTTTTATATCTTGCATTTTCCAAAGATATTAAGTTTTATCATAGTTTAATTTTATCACATTTTGATTTATCTTCTCATGTAAGCAATATATTGGCTTCCGGCGTTTTTAAAACATTCTTCTCTTCTAAAATTTAATTATTTGATACTTAATGTTGCCCTTGTGACATCTAAACCGTATCGTGATCTAAGACAGAGTTTTATTTTTAAAGGCTTTTAAAACATTGCGCTATTGATTTATCCAATTATTTTTAATTGGAAAACATTGAGTGGGGTCGGGTTAATTTTATTCTTAGCCTTTTCTAAGTAGAATAACTAGATGATTTTAAACAATGGATTCATCGACGCAATTCATCTAATAACTAACTTATGTATAATTTATTGATAATAAATACTAAAATTACAATCGAGTTAATTCCAAATTCTAAATTATATCATGAAAATAGGTTAAGCTTATATATTCTATTTTAAGCGTGCACACAAAACAGTTACTATAACACATTAAAATGCATTTTAGTCAGTCAATGAAACGCAACAAAATAAGGTGTAACAATTTTCTGTATTTTTATTTTTTCGAGTCACATTATACATCAAAATGGCATTGTTATATATATATATATATATATATATATATATATATATATATATAAAAGAATCTTAATTTCACATTTATTATCAGGGAAGTTAAGCATTCATATCTTTAATATTTTTATATTCAGCATATATTATTTATTTAATACACTTCACTATTTTACATTCAGAATCATTTTTAATTCTCAATATTATAGTTTGAATTATATTCAATTATTTATTTTAATTAAAGTTTTCCAATTCAAAATGAAAAAAACACCACCAAAAATCGATATGGATGATCAGGGGCACCTTTAAAATCTACAATACAAGAAGGAAGCTCTGAGTTATCATTCCATTAAACAGTTCTTGACAACCATGTTCCAGGAGGAATTTCAACCATCACGTGGAAATAAGATAAAATAAATTTGTCACCTTAAATAGTTATAACTATTTTTTTATATTTTAATGTATAAATATATATCATATACAACTCATCAAGGGTTGACACCATACACAATCCTTATGATAAATAGCATATACTGACTATGTATAAATTATTATGCGCATTATATTCAAACCTTAAGGCTTATAAAATAATATTTTTGCCCCTTACCTAACTCGTAGAGAACGACAGGGCACCAAGAGCATTTAATATACCCCCTTTCAAATTACATTTTTGGAGCCCATTTTGTTTTAGGGGGAAACGCTACAGAGTAGGTGAGAAAGCTATCAGTAGAAGACAGAAAGGAAAAAAGTGAATGTACAGCAGAAGATAGATGCATGAAACAACAGTCAGAGAAAGTTTGCAGTAGCAAAAAGGGGAAAAATTAATATCAGTAGAAAGATAGAGCAGCAGGCTGTAGGAGAACAGACAATAGAAGAGCTTTTAGCAGCAGTGAATAGCAAAGAAGCATAGGAAAGTAAACACAGTCCATAGCAAGGAAGAAGGAGCAGCAGTTAAGGAAAGTTTAGTATGTTATTTTTGTAATAGCAGCATCTATATTTTCTAATTATGTGAAAGGAGTTTTTCAGAATTTAATATATGCAAGATTTAGTGTTTATTTCTTCATTTTCTCCCCTGTTTTGTTTCATCTTGTATTGTCTATTTGCTGCACAATCGGGCCTATAAATTATTTTTATTCTCTCTCTTTTACACAGTGAATAGTGCTTTTAGATTTTTTTCCAACAACTGGTATCGGATCCATTAGTGAACGGAACCCAGGTTGTGAGTTGATTCCAACATAGAAGTAGGAAGTTCAGGGTCTTCAAAGTAACCCCCAATGTTTGATGGAAAAAAATATGATGTGTGGAGCACCAAAATGAAGAAAATATTCAACTCTCAAGAGTTATGGGGGTTGGTTGAAGCTAGATACAATGAGGTTGCAGACATAGAGCCTTCAATACCTTAAGCACAAGATAATATGTTAAAGGAGAATAGGAGGAACGATGTCAAATCAATTGGCTACACACGTATGGCTTTCGTTGACTCAATCTTTCTTAGGATATCAACATCTGTCAATTCCAGACAAGCATAAGATATCTTACAAAATACATATCAAGGGAGTGTTAAGGTGAAGATTGTCAATTTGCAGCTCTTAAGAAGAAACATCGAGACCCTACAAATGAAGGAGAATGAGTCAATAATTCACTTCTTCACAATAACTATGAACACAATAAATCAAATTAAGATATATGGTGATACCCTTAAAGACCATAGGATGATTGAGAAGGTGTTGAGGAGCATTTTAATTAGATTGAACTCTATAGTGGTTACTATAGAAGAGTCAAAATATTTGAGGTAAATGGTGGTTGATGAGCTAATGGGTTCTTTACAAACCTATGAAGAAAAATTGAATAAGTCAGTCACCTCCTCCCATGATCAAGCATTCAAGACCATTGTCAATGTGAAAGGAAGGGGGAGAGGGTCAAACAATAGAGGAAAAGGAAGAACTTGTAGCAGTAAAGATGGTGAAAGACATGGTCATCAAGAACCACATGCAAGAGGAAGGAGCAACAACACTTCTAGAGGTAGATCTACACAAATGTATGATAAATATGACATCTAATGTTATTATTACAAAAGATATTGACATTATGCTAGTGAATGTATAAAAGAGTACGAAATGAACAAGAAGAATTCTAATTTCACTCATACCTAAGATGTTGAACTAAATAGGAATGAGAAAAGAGGAAGCTTATTTATAACATATAGCATTGTAGAACAAAGTGGCAAAGAAACATGATATTTGGATAGTGGTTGTAGTAACCACATAAATGAGAACAAAGAGATGTTCAGCAACAAAGATGAGATAATAAAATTAGAGGTGAAGATGAGAAACAAGGATAAGGTTCTTATCATGGGAAAGGGCCAAATTTCAATCTGTACCAAGCAAGGTGACAAAAGGGAAATTCATGATGTTTACTATGTACTCAGGTTGTAACACAATCTTATCAGCATAGGAAAACTTATGCAAAACGGATACAAGGTCATATTTGAGAATGGTGAGTGCATCATCTTTGATAGGAGTGGCTATAATAAGAAAATATCAGTAGTTAAGATGAAAAGCAATCAAATGTTTTCATTGAGAATGCAAATTGAGCTCACAACAACGTTCAAAATAGTGATGGTAAATGAATGCACTCTTTGGCATTTTAGGTATGGGCATTTGAGCTTTGGAGGGATAAACCTTATTCATTAGAAGCACATGGTAAAAGGGTTTCTCCATTATAGAACAACTAAATAAGGTGTGTGAAGGATGCATATTGGAGAATCAACATAGGAGTGAATTTTCTATGCATAAGGTATAGAGAGCTAGAGCTCTGTTATAGCTGAACCATTTAGATTTGTGTGGTCCAATAAAGATCCCCTTCGTATCCAATAATATCTATTTCATGACATTCATAGATGATTACAGACAGAAGATATGGGTGTATTTCTTGATGAACAGATTGGAAGCATTTGAGACCTACAAACATTTCAAGGCCATGGTGCAGAAGCAAAGTGGGAACTACATCAAGATTTTGAGGATGGATAGAGTGGGAGAATATATCTCCAATGACTTCATGAATTTTTCCAACGGTAATGGCATAAAGAAACAATTTACAACCAAGTATACATCGTAGACAATTAGTGTGGTTGAGAGGAAAAATAGATCCATATAAGAGCTAGCAAGGAGCATGGCAAAGGTAAAAGGTTCGTCTAATGATTTTTGGGTTGAAGTTATAACAACAACCGTGTACTTGTTGAACATTTATCCAATGAAGAGTGTAAAGAATACAATCCCTCAAGAAGCATGGAGCAATCAAAAACAATGTTTTGAACACTTTAATGTTTAGTTTTGTGGCATATACACACGTGCCCAAGCAAAGAAGAAAAAAATGGGATGACAAATGTGAGAATTGTATTTTCAGAGGGTATATTGACAAATCAAAGGCATACCAACTATACAATCCAATCACCAAAGATCTCATAATCAACTAGGATGTTCAATTAATTGAGCATGAAGATTGGGAACAAAGACAAGGAGAAGAACATGTTGAAATAAACGATGGTGGACCCTTTATAGAATCTAAAATAATAGGTGGTACAACCATAAATGCACCTACTTGGACTCATATTTCACATAGGGTTGATTTATCTAATGACATCAACCATCCTGGAGCTCAAGAAGTTCTTCAAGAGTCTACATCCTCCTCCTCTAACTCAAATCAACACCAAGCAAAGACAAGAAGATTGCAAGAAGTCTATGAGCAGTCAAGGTTTGAGAAAAATGAGGATGAAACAATGAATTATGCACTATTTCTGTTAGTTGATTCAATCTACTTTGAATAAATAGTCAAGGACAATATGAGGCTATGGATGAATAAATGCACATCATAGAGAGAAATGATGCATGGGAGTTAGTTGACCTACCAAAAGGAAAAGACGTCATAGGAGTTAAGTGGGTATACAAGACAAAAACTACTCTCAAAGCCAAGATAAAGAGGCATAAGAAAAGCATAGCGATGAAGGGAAACAAACAAAGACCCAGACATGATTACAATGAAATGTTTACACCCATAACAAGCCTAGAAACTGTAAGGATAGTCATAACCATTGTTGTCCAACACAAGTGGAAGGTGCATCAAATGAATGTGAAGTTGGTATTATTGAATGAAGTGCTAGAAGAAGACGTCTATGTGGGATAGTCACCCAAATATGAGATTCTCAAGCATGAGAACAAAGTGTATAGGTTAAAAAAAATTGTATGGGCTCAAGCAAGCCCCAAAAACATATTACAACCATATAGACTCATACTTGTTGAGTAACAGTTTTAGCAAGAGTGCAAGTGAGTCCACACTATACATAAAATCATGCAAAGAAGGTATGTTGATTATTGTATTGTATGTAGATGATCTAATATTCACTAGCAATGCAAATCAATCCATTGAAGAATTCAAAACAACCATGAAAATTGAGTTTCAAATCATTGATTTGGGCTTCTTTAAGTACTTTCTCAGGATAGAAGTCAAGCAAATAGATGAAAGTCTATTCATATACCAATCTAAGTATGCAAAAGAGGTTTTAGAAAGGTTTGAGATGTTGGATAACAAACCTATATTCACTTCAGCTGAGATAAGCCTTAAGTTGTGCAAAGATGATAGGAGCAGGAAAGTAGAACCCACACACTATAAGAGTCTAGTGGGAAGCCTAATGTATTTGACTACAACAAGGCCAAACATCATGTATGCAGTCAGCCTCATATCGAGATTCATGGATATGCCAAAGGAGATACATTGGCAAGCTATCAAGAGGATAATGAGGTACGTGAATGGAACAAGGGATTATGGTGTTTTATATGCAGTTGCAGATGAGTTTTAGCTTGTTGCTTACATGTATAGTGATTGGACAGACAACTTTGATGATCAAAAGAGAACTTTGAGGTATGTATTTCATCTTGGGTCAGGAACTATATCTTGAGCTTCAAAGAAATAATCAATAGTGTCACTTTGTATCGCTGAAGCAAAGTATATAGCAGTCAATGTAGCAACATGTCAGAGTATATAGTTCAGAAGGATACTTTCTGATTTACATGAAGAGCAACAAGGAGCTTCTATGATCTATTGTGACAATGTATCATCCATAGCATTGTCAAAGAACCATTTGTTACGATCCCAAAAAAAGGGGATGTATAATTTCTACAGCGAATATTGTAGGAATGGCAGGAGGCATTTTAAACTACGAATACACGGCGTCAAAACATACAATCATAAGATCGAGAAAAAAATGACACAGTAGAGCTGGGGAAATATGATATCATAGTAAATAGTATTTCTTCTGGTGGGTTAGCAACAAACCTGACTATAAAGTTCCTAAAAAATAATCCAACAGAAGAAACTTTGGCGGGGGTGGAGGCTTTTGCTAACAGCATAACCAACTTAGAGGAAGACACCCTTAAAAGAGACGATATCGTAGAGGGTGCATTGTCTTTGGCATGGGGCGAATTAAAGTTGATGCAAGAGATCATAATCTTTTGGGGGACAGAGGAATCACTGTGGTATACAATGATTGAGGACAATACAGGTGATTCGAGTTAAATACATTTAGTTCCCAAGACATATACAATAATTCCCCTATAAAATTGTTGTCGTGTTTAAAGTTAGTATTAAAGATTATGTATAGGATTTTGGGCTTTTGATGGTCTTCTTCTTGGTCCCATAAGGGGAAGATATGTTTTATTTTCATTTTTGTAATTAAAGTGAGGGATCAACATTTACAATGAATGATAAAAAGGTTCTTATTCACTAATCTTTCAATTTATTTGTTTTCGTGTGGTAATTTGTGCAAGTGTAAACATTTAAAAGCGGTCTTTCGAGTAATTATTTGTTTTTGTATAGGTGTTAATTATTGATTTAATCATTCATTAATAGTGTAAATAGTTTGACTTTTTTCTATTTCTTTAAAATTATTATATATATTTTTTTAATTTCATAATATATTTTAGGAATGTTTACTTATATTGTAAATTATTTGGAATGTTAGTGTATGGTTTTCAAAACGTTTGTAGCTTTTTAAATATATTTGTATTTTTTTTCCATATTATTTTATATTTTAATTAAATACAAAAGTATTATAATTCATTTATATATGTGAAAATCAAAATAACTTATTCTATTGAACACATGAATTTATTAAACATTTAAAAATATTATAGACAAAAATAAACAAACATTAAAACATTTACTGAAGCACATACATTTGTCTATCCACCCACCTCAACATATTAGTTTTTTTACAATTAAAGTTTTTCAATTAATTGAAATTTTTTGTTTACAATAATATTATTTTCTAATATAAATATTGGGAAACCAAAATAAATTTTTAAAAACTATAAAAAAACAAATAAATTTTTTATATTTAATTTTGTCAATAATATTACTTTTTATAATTTAAATTGCCCCGAGCATAAGTGTACGATCAAGAAAAGGTTAAATTTTTATAATTAACTCTTTAATTCATACATATATTATTGAACTTTGATACAAATAATTGAATATTTATATTTCATGAAAATTAATTATTTTATATTATTTTTTAATGTAAATTTATCATCTTTATACTATTATAAGTTAGTTATTTTTCCATCTTATAATATTTTTAAATTTTTTAAAAGTCATTTTTATACATTATACACCATATTGATTATCTATATATATATATATATATATATATATATATATATATATATATATATATATATATATATATATATATATATATTCATATGTTCTTAAATATGATCTTCTCTCTTTTTTAATTCCAAACGTTAGATGCTTGTTCCTAAAGTGTCATTTAGATTTTAATATATATTCATGAATCTGGGACTACATATATTGTGGACAGTTTTTGTCCCAAAAATAATTCGTGAAATAACATGTGTTAGATGCAAAATTTGGCTATGTGACATGAGGTGCGAATTGTCTCCACAGAACATCATCACCTTTGCCCCCAAACATGTCACTAATGCAGTTTAGAATCAACCTCTGCATTCATGACACCATCATGGACCATTGATTGCATCAATATTTTTTTTAGCATTGTGAATCTATGAAAGTTTAGTTTCTCACTTGAAATTTATCAATGCTTGGAATCGTGAGGTAATGGCCTTAATTTCTATTTAAATATATTTAATTTAATTAATAGAATAATTAATTATATCTATATAAAAATTATCTAATTTTTTAGTAAAATAAAATAATGAAAATAAGTTTAAAAAATAAATAAATTTATGTTTTCTTTATTTATTTATTTGCAGTTTAAAGTGGTGTATAGCCTTATAAAAAAGACGCATGTTTAATTATAAATTGTAATGAATAGATGCATGTTTAATCACAATTTTAATCATAAAACTAAAATTAAATATTAGATATGTTTAAAATATTTTTAAAAAAAAAAATTTCAGTAGTATTAAATTTTTATTAGTAGTGGATGAAGAGATTGGAGAATTATTTTATGTAAAATTGTTCTAAATTAGACATCTTATACTAATTTTTTAATATATTATAGAAAGTTAACATTTTTTTGCTATGCACAACTTAACATGTAAAATTAGGTGTTTTATATCAATACATCCTACAATGTTTTGTACATGCTTAATCTTCCATGTACCTTTCTATATTATAAGTGCCTTAGTATTTAAAATAAATTGATATGTATAAATTTAATTACTCAATGTTTATGGGTTGAATCTATAAGTGGTTAGTCCTGAAAAGTAATTATTTTTCCATCTTAGAGATGGAATAATGAGGATACATGTAAAGTAAACACTTTTTAGTTATATTTCTAAAATATTAATACATGTTGCTATTTATGCATTGGATAATTATATCATAGGACCCTCATAACAAACAGCCCCTATCCATGTTATTTCTAATCACTCTTAGGTACATTTGGAAGTAGAGAGGTTGATCTTGAAGTGTCATGCAAATTGACCTCAACCTAGTGAAGTATTAACACATAAATAACATTAGTAATATGAATTATATTCAACAAGTCATATAGGAAAAGCTTATTGATCTTATGTACCACCATATAGATGATAAGTTAATACATCTTAATAAAGCCTTTTTTTGAAGCTCAATTTTTCAAGATGAGAAAATTTTATGAGTGAACTAAGGTGTTATTGAGGGGCCTAAATACGTGATTCCTCTATCTTTGTCTTTACAATGTCCATATTAAAAGGTATTGTAGTGTATTTAGTATCCATTCACTAATGTATGATTATTTAATCATAATCTTATTGAAAATGTAATGTGGATGTGGATGTAGCTATGAAAACATAGAGATTAGTGGATGAGGGTGATTAAAATGCATATGAGGAACTATTATAGTAAAAAGTAGTGTTTCCAAAAAGACCCAATCAAATTTGGTACTTGACATTGATCGATAAGATAAATATCCACAAAACCATACATCTATTTCCAAATTTGAGTAAATATATGTGAAATTTGTTTAGATTTATCCTTTACATATTCCATTTTGTTTTAGGTTGTATAAAATTTATAAAAGTGGTTCATGTTGGATACGTCAGTTTCATCATACCAACTCATTACACCTTATTTTTATCAAGAGAATTGATAGAGAAAGACTTATAAAATTTTATCGTGGGGTTTCTACGAATAAATATAGGTTCATTAATTAGGGTATTTCTACTCACTTTCATTCTATTTAATTCAATCCAATATAATTAGAATAAAATGCACAAGATATCATGGATGTCATATTGAATTTTTTTCTTATTGAATAAGGTGATGAGGTGATTAATTATAAAATCAATGACCCTAATTTATATATGAACATGGGTCGTATGTAAATTCCTATTTAGGAAGAAGTAAATATGGTGGATGAGCATGAGTTCACTCACACACTTTATGAGTCCTTATAACAAAATGTTATTACTCCATTATTTTAGATGAGAGGATCTAGATAATATTTATTTCCTATTAATTTATCATTGTTGGACTTGACAAATAAGTATGTTATTACTAAGATAAGTTTTAATCTACTATCGAAGTTATTAAAATATGAATTTATCTCAAAAGGAAATGTTCTTCCACCTACATTTAAAGATGAAAAAAATATAACTTAAGCCCTAAGGTATGGTAGATAATTTTAAATTTATTTAAGGAGTAATATAATAATGCAAAGGTGTGTCACATTTTTTGGGAGGCACACTTTAGTTAAACATTGAATGGCCATACAATATAAAAAAATTGTATTTTTCCATTTTTATATTATAAATTCATTAAATCATATATATTGGCACTTATACTTGCCATATAAAATGGGTTGGAATTATGATAAATTTGGCAAATAAAATGACGTATAAAATGAATACAGTTAGATTAATCTTAAAGAGCATCCCAAGAAATACTTCTTAGAAAACCACACACTATTAAGGTTAATATATTTATGGGTGGATTCAATATATTTAATAACATGGTGAAAAGTTATTCATTATGAACTAGTTTATTTAACTAAAATTATCATCCTGTTAATATGAAAGGATCACCTAAAAGTTTTTGTTATATCTCCATGGAATAATAATGTGTAAAATGTGGATGCTTATCTTACACCACTTGTAAAGGAGTTTCAAAACTTTTCTTTGGAATGGTGTACACATGTTTAGTGTCAAAATACTAATTGGTAAGAAATAGTTTGTGTTTTTATGGAATTTATGTTTGTGTATTCATGATTAAGAAAAAAATTATTGTATCTTCTATCATATAATTATTATAATGAATTGGACATTACCAATATTATGATCATTGTATGTATATGTGTATGTGTGTGTGTGTGAGAGAGAGAGAGAGACTACCTTGGAACCATTATGAATCTATTGTTTTAAAATTTAAATATAATAAAAAATATATAACAATGTAAGGTGTTTTAGTTTTAGAGTAAAAGTTTTGATAAATTTAGTAGTTGTAAATCAACCATCTAGATGTAAACATTGACTTTTAATATTTTTTAAAATTTTTGGAATGCTATAGATTTTAGTTTTTTAAAACTAAGAATGAACATAAGTTTGAATTCACCCTCAATTTTTATTAATATGACATGTAGATAATAAGAGAATTCTTTAAGCCCATTTGATATTCATGCCAAAACTTCTACAAATGCCAATTACTTAAAATATCAAGTTCTCTTAACTGTAAGTAGAATTTTCCTTTTATTACCTATCATCACCCACATTTGCACCCTTGGAAGATTTTTAATGCCTTAAAAATTTAGGGTAACATGGAGACAATCCTAAGTTGTGGATAACCTTTAGGTGGAATGAATCTCTTCATTATAGGGATATCTCCCCATGATGTATCATGTAGGCTCATTCACTAATATATAAACTTGTTAGAAAAAGAGAGAGAAACCTACTCTAACAAGGGTGATGAAATGAAACATTGGACCAATACCAACCAATTGCATGTTTACATCAACCATGAGACTAAACAAAACAAAAGTTACTCTTAATCTACCTCTCTACATCAACACTTCATATGGATATTGTGAAAGATGATTGGGCTAAGAGGACTAATCAAAAGCTCATAAAATGAAACTAATAATAAGACAAATCACTAAACTTTCAAATTTCACTTGGACAATTCACATGACCTCAAAAGAAGGTTTCAAATTGCATATAAATGCTAGAAAAGGAAAACATGCCAAGGAAAGCAAAGTAAAACACTTGACAAGATCAGTCAGTCATGCACACATACTAATTCTAATCAAAAGAAGAGGCAAAACCAGTAGTTTATAAATGATCAAAGGATTGAGTATGGGTAGAACTTCACCACACCTAGGTAGAGGATCAATACAAATCCTAATAAGTCCACTAAAATAGAGAAATGTGAGAGAAGAAGATAAAAGGGTGTAGGAGAAAGAGGTGACAAGTGTTAAATGAGAGTTACAATCAAGAGAGGAATTATAAAAAAAATTCAACTGACATTCAAGGACATTTGTTTCTTATTTTCTGATGCTCCATCTTTGAAATGGTGTAGGAATTTGTCTATTAACTTTACCCCTTTGTATTCTTCCTCAAAACTATCTTTCTTTCGGATTGTGAGGTGATAAACGGCACTCTTAATTATCAACTCATGTTGAAATGATCTTGTTGTACTATTTGAGACTTTGTGCTTGTTTATGAAAATCTTAAAACTAACATTGCAATGATGATTACACTTATTAGGTGTCTTTAATCCCAATTTGTTTTACTATGCTTATTTTTACTAAAAGGCTCATAACCTGATTTTATCTTCATGACTGTATGGACTTAAATTATCTCGATTCACTTAACATAACTAATATTCCTATTAGTCTACACTAATTTTGTTTGTCTAATTTATCCCCTCTAATTTAATTTTAATATCGCCCCTTCCTAATCATTTGTCCAATATTTCTCTTAAATATTATTCATCTACTAACCATATTCCTATCCCTTTTCTTCATTAATTTGTCCTAAATCCCAATTCTCACATATTAATCCTACTTATCTATTATTTGGAAATTTTAAACTCCCATGGCCCACCTACCCACTTATTAATCCTATTCTTAGGCTCTCCTTGACCCCTAGTCCCTAATCAACTACCTAATTCCCATCTAATCCCATGTCTAATAATCATTAACCATAAGAAGGATTATAAAACCCTCTAAATATAGAAACTTCTCTATTCTCACACCTCCTCTCTAAAATACTCTAAATATAAAGGCTTTCAAGGAATTTTAAATTCATTTTAATTCTCATCCATTGATCTCCTTCATCTAATTTTTAACTCCACCATTTATCTCTCCCTCAAAAATCTATTCAAATCCAATCCTCCTCCATGGATACCATCTTGGAGATCAATATCAAATCCATGTAAATATAATTATTCAATCATAAACATCCAACCTCCTTGATCAAGCATCATAGTGTCAAATTATTGAGTCTAATGTATGTCAATCCAATCCTTTTATTTATCATCTATTTAATCATGGTTTTTAGAGTTTATCTTTAGTATTTTAAGTGTATATTTGAATGGTTTTTTCATATAATTTATCTTAGTTCCAATGGCGCTAGACTTTTCAAAATTAGTTTGATGTTTGAGTTTGAATTTACATAGCTAAATCTATATTATGTCCAAATTTCTCTCTACAATGAATACATTTTTACTCCATGGATGGAATCTCTCAGTCATAATAGAGATAAAACAACTCATTTGGATCCATCAAACATTCACCAAGACCTCATTTTACACCGAAATCTCACATTAGACTTCAAATGCTTCTAGCCCTAAAAATACATACATATCCTTATATGGAGGAATGCATAGATAATATTGGAAAAATAATGATATTTTTGAGTACCTAGTATTACCTTAGATTTCCATGATGAAATCAATGATCTAAATCTTATTAAAAGTACATTTATTCCCTATTTTCTCTTTCAAATTAGGCCTCAATTAGGCCTGTATGCATGTAAACTATGTTTTGGCTGAAATTGACTCCCACGAATGTGAAACTTAGTAAAAGTGTTTTATTAACTTTACCCATCCTATGAAAATTTTCCATGCCAAATTTTAGCTTCTAAAACCCTATACAGATGAGTGAACCATGATATGGCCAAAACCCTAGTCTAGGTGCTTTTTCTTAGATGAGAGGTAATTGAGGTGGTTTGACAAGAAGTTTTCATGTTTCAAAACTTGGAAATAGTTTTATAAGGCCTGAAAAATCTTAGGAAAAATCCATATGCTATAAAATATCTCTCTTCTTCTACTTCATATTTTTGTAGATAGGCCTCTTAACTAGCATATGGTGCATTTCCCACCTTATGACCCCAGTTGATGACTTGAAGAGATCAATATCACTTTGATAGTCCTATAAATTTATGTGAATGATCATTTAATATTTTATCATGATTGATATGCCTTCATATGTTGTTTATAAACCAATACATAATCTACACCTCACAAATGCATCTATAACCATTGTATTAGGCCAATTATGTACAACCTTTACCTTGTCCATGCAAAAAAAAGGTATTAGAGGGTGATTATGAGAGTTATTAATATCAATAAATTCATTTTTATGCCATTTAAATACACCTTTTTCACTTAGAAGGACTATCACCTTAATCAGGTCATTAGAGATCTTGTTGGTAGCCTGTGAGTGGATTGAAGTCTTAGCAATGATTCATAAAGATTAGGACATTTACTTGAGAACCAATTCCTAAAAATTTAAGGGATTAAAATATAATAACCACCCATAATATCTTTAGGAACCATGCAGCTTGTCAAAATAAATATATGAACAAAACTTAGTGCCTCTTGGGTGGCTGAGTATGCATTATGTGAGATCAAGAGAGAGGTGAAGCTTGAAGGTGGTGTATTTATGTTTGTTTTAAGTTTAAAATTACATATATATAGGTATATATAATCTACATTTAACTATTTAAATGGTATTCCTTACCATTTCTAATTTCTACACCCTCTTCACACTCCATTAATTCATGTTTGGGTTTATGAGCCTAACAATGCTAATGACCCTAGCTAACTTTGTTTTCTATTTTATCCATTAATATGTTTAAGAAATTGTGTTTAAATCTTTATAGGGTATTATAAACAATATTTATAATAACCCGTATCAATTTTATATTTTGGTTTGACTACCCAAGGTTAGGGAAGTCCTTCCCAAAATAAGACTTTCATTGTTTGCTCATGATTGTGGACCTACATGTCTGCAAACATGTAGGTCCACATTTGGACTTCATTTAAACCATGAAAAGAAAGATATTATTTTACTAAATTCTCCAAAACTTCTTAATGTCCATTATAAACCTATGGGTCTTATTTTATCTCTTCATAGTTAGGACTTCTCTACAACCTTCAATGAGACACAAATTCTCCCTTGTAGACCTAACTATAAGATATTTGCAATGAGTCTTTTCAGAGTTGCATAATTTTATGGTTATAAAAATTTAAAATGTATAGAATTAACTTAGATATTGTTGTTCCTAAAATCTATCACTCATTTTTGGGACAACATATGAACTATTTTGGTCCTGCAGGCCAAAATTCTCTCTTCCCTTCTCAAAAATTGTTCTAAGCATTTAAATTCTTCATTATTCATGATTTTTCATCTAAGGGACTAGCAGGTTCAACAGGTTCAATGGCTTCAGTAGGAGATCTCTCCCAAAAGAACAAGTTCCCAATACTTAAGTAATTTCAAGACAGGTTCAACGCCAAGGTTCAACCAAAAATGCCCATCGACAAGCTTCAAACAAAGGATTGAACCATTGAACAATTGAACCTCACTTCCAAAAGGTTCAAAGTTTCAATGGGTTCAAAGGTTCAATGATGTCGACAAGATTAAAGAGTTATGTGCTTCGGCAAAAGTTTAAAGTTTAACTGCTTCGGCAAGTTCAACGGCTTCAAAAGACTTAACCAAAAGAAGAAATATTGAAATGTTGAACCGTTGAACCTTGAACCAAAAAGGTTCAATGCAGTTGGTTCAAGTGGTCAATTAAATGAGTGGAAAACAAGATTGAATCATTGAACCAAATTTGTTTCAATTAGTCAGTTCAAAGGAGTGCCCAAAATCCCAAAGGCCAAGTGCCCTTGTGGAGGGCAATGAACAAAAGCCAAGTGCCCTTGAGGAGGGCAGTGAACAAAATCCATGTGCCCTTATGGAGGGCAGTGAACAAAAGCCAAGTGCCCTTGTGGAGGGTAGTGAACAAAAACATAATGAGAAGATATCCTTAAGAAAAAAATTTTGCAGCTATTTTTACAAGGAAAATCCTTCAAACAAAATGTCTGAAGGAATTCCTTCAGACATTTTGTTCGAAGGATTGATCAAAGCTCGAAGACCACCCGAAGACTGCCTGAAGGACCCTGAAGGGTAGGTACCTTTGCGTGGGACTCTTAGTGGCTAGGAAATGGACCTTCTCAAGGCCTGAAGGAACACCTTCCCTTCAGGAGGTTCCAAAGACATTAAGCTGAAGGAATGTTTCTACAGACTCTATAGACCTATTTCTATGGATTTTGCAGACTTGTTTCTATGGACTCTAGAGACTTGTTTCTATGGACTCCACATGTTAGTTTCTATGGACTCTACAGGTTGGTTTATACGGACTTTGTAGGTTGGTTTATATGGGCTTTGTAGACTCATTTCTATAGACTCTATAGACTCAGTTCTATGGACTTGTTTCTATGGACTCTGCAGACTCATTTCTATGGACTCCATAGGTTGGTTTCTATGGACTCTGCATGCCTATTTCTATGGACTCTTTTAAGGCTCGAGAGACTTAGAGAAAACAAAGGCTCACAAGAAAGAGGATGAGCCGATGAACCTTGAACCAATATGGTTCAACGGGTTCAATAGGTTCAGAGGTTCAAAGAAAGCTCTAAGCAAAGGAAAGAAGTAGAAGATTCTAGAGACTAGTTCAAAGAGATGGTTTAAACGAAGGAACAGAAGAAATGACATAACCAAGGAACTAAGGAGGCCACCTGAACCATTGAAATAGTGAACCAATGACGTCCCCATAGATGTTAAATTCAAGGTAATGAAATATCTGTTGATTTTCAAATGTAGCACAGAACTTGAAAATAAACTTAGTGACTAGCTGAAGAGGGAGCTGAAAGGCTAGCAAAAAGGGGAAAAGATAGCCCTATAGCTCAAATTGCAACAAGAAAGAGGGAAAGACAAAAAATATCTATGTAGGAGTTATTCCAGTAGGTGGAATAGTCCACCCAGTAGTTATTTAATCTTTCAAACATTAAAGGCGTGGCCTATTTTTCTCCATGAAGTAAAGGTGAAGTGGACATTTGAGTAGATATCAGGTGAAAGACCAGACAACCCATGTTGAGGAGAAGACATTTAGGATGAATCAACACGCCATAGTTAAGGCATACGCCTTGTTCCAGCATGGCCCTAATTGACAAAACTAAAAATGTATTCAAGGCATTGAATGCAACATGGGCCATTCTATGGAACAAAGTGAGAAGCCTTTCTTGGCTACTATATAATGTAATCTCTTATTTTATGCAAAGGAGATCTCTTTGTTATAGAAGCAAAACTCTGCCAAAATTGAAAGCAATTATTGAGACTTTGAGCTCAGATTGTTGATCATATTTCTTTATTTGAATGAGAAAGCAAGTTACTTCCAGACTTTGTGTTGTAATAGCTTTTGTCATTTAGGAGATTGTTCTTATGTCTGTTTCCTGAATGTGTTCTTGTCCATTTTATTGAAATAAGCATTACTAATGGAAGTAATCAGGAAGGTATCTTGAAGCCAGCTCTGGAGAGACTTTGTGCTGCCATAATTGCCTTTAGTGTGTTTGTCTATTTTTTGTTCCTATGTAAAGGACCTTGGGATGACTTTGTGCCCTCATTGTCCTTCGTATTTCACTCTTGGGTAGTTTAGGTGGAGACTTTTTGCTACATCTTAGTTTTCTAGTTACTACACCCTTTGTTACTAGTTACTTGTCACTACCTAAAAGAACACCTACTATTTCCTACAAGACCACTTCTAAAAGAAGAGAAGTGCATTCAGTGTTTCCAGCATGGATTTCTCCTTTGTTTGTTAACATCATCTCTGAAAAAAGAGAGATGGATGGTGTTATCCTACCCCTGAGTGTTATTTTCTGCACACACACATACATATCTGTGTGTGTGTGTGTGTATGTATGTATGTATGTATATAGCTCATCATAGTTATAAGGGAACCTCCCCTTGATGAGAGGAGAGATTTGTCCCCTTTTGATGTGGTAAACCTACACATCTGGCTGACCAATCTCCTTATGTTGTGGTTGAAGAGACCTATCTTGCCCATGAGTTAGCTGGTGACAAAATATTCATGCCAACAATTTTTGCCGACTCTGCTGGGGATGTTACATGTAGTCTGAAGCCTCAAGCTTAAAATTGAAGCAGTTCTTATTCCTTATCCATTTCCATTTTATATCCATAGCCTTATCTATTTCCATTATATAATCTAGTCTGTGAACCAGAGCCGCTGGGGATCAAATGTTTGACTTCTTTTTTCCTCTTTCCTCTAGATCCATGCCAACAGTTTTTAGTGACTCTACTAGGGATCGATGAGCATTTCTAGTCCTTTTCTAGTCCATTCATGTTAAAGCTTTTCATACTACTAGGGAACAATGTGAAGTAGGAAAGAACACTGCCAGCTTCATGCCAATAGTTTTTGGTGACTCTGCTGGGGAAGAGCGTGCAGTTTGAAGCCTCAAGCTTCAAGCTGAAGCAGGGCCAATTCTTTCCCATTTTTATACTACAGTCTAGCAAATCCATGCTATACAAGAAGGCAGAGATTCCAAGGTGTTGTTGACCCTATTTTTGAGTTGGTGCAGCAGGGAAATTTCAATTTGTTTCCTCCACAACTTTAAGTTCAACAAACTAGGAGTCTTCCTCCTACCAATACCAGGTCACCAATACAAGGCAGAGATTCTTTTTCTACTATTAGCAGAGCTTTGCTTATACTTACTCCACCTAGATTTATTAACCCCACTTTCCATAATCAAATCATTACTGTTCAAGGCCCCCAGGGTAAGTCTTTCAGCCCACTCAATTTAAGTCCACCTCTACATGAACTACCACGTAGTTCAAGGAAGAATTTCTCCAAATTCTTTGGTGATGGGAGAGTTCATCTTGATGAACACATTTTAGCCTTCAGCATAGCCTATGCTATGATAGGCATGGATTATGAGGACGTAGCATTCAAGTTGTTTGTGGAAACATTGCAAGGTGTTGTTGCATACTGGTTCTATCATTTGCAGGTCTAGACTGTGACTGACTGGAACACTCTCAAAACCAAGTTTGAATCAATGTTGAAGCCTGTAGAAAATGTGCATACCCTATTGGCCTAGCTCACACAGATGAATAAATAACCTCATGAACCTATGAGGGACTTCGTTGCCAAATTTGACAAGCTGAGGAACATGATTCCTATAATTGCTCAGCCAACCCCTGAGAACCTTACATGTTTCTTCATCAACTCACAACACCTAAAGTGAGTTTAATGTTGAGACGGGCTGGCCACATAGAGCTTAATGCTACTCAAGATTTGGACACTAAGGTGGAAGATGATCTCATCTTGGTAGGGAAGATAAGAAGAGATCCTAACAGAGGCAAATCTTCTTCATCTTTTGAGAATTCATCTATAGGCACCATTGATCAAATGGTGCAAAAGATAGCAAGTGAACTACTAGCCTTGAAAAGATAAGTGTCCCAAGGTATGTTTTCTCCTCCTTATCAAGATATGCCAAGGAGGACATTTCAAAACTAGTGATATCAAGGAAATACTGCCAGAAGTCAAGGGCAACCAAATCGTCTACCTCCCCCACAAGGAAAATTTGCCATTGAAGTAGCACTAGCCAACTCAGGAGTTGGATATCTTGAAATAGAACATGATTTCTCTTCCAACCTGAGTTTGATCAAGAAAATGACGCCGATCTTTTTGTAGTAGACCAAGAAGAATCAACTGGTGACTCCAACATTGGTTTCTTGAATTACCAAGATGAACCCAAAAGTAAAGGTGAAACATTTGATGGATCATACACTATATTCACTTGGTCCCAGAACTAGTCAGCCCAACAAGCTGATAAAGGAAAAATAGGGGAAGGATCTTAGCCTGCAATTTCAATTGCCAAATGAGGAACTTCTCTACCTTTCCAGCCAAAGGACCTGGTGATTGCTAAAAAAATTAAGTACCCCAAACATTTTTGCACCTTCAACTTCAATGTCATAGATCAGTCCTCCCCCTCATAAAAACCAAAAGGATGAACTACCTCCTCTTGTTCCTAATTCATTTTAGACATTTGACATAATCAACCATGTCAAGAAAACCAAAATCCAAATGTCTAAATTTGAATTCCTACAAGCCAACCCTAAGCAGTTAGACAGGTTGGTTGAGTGTGTGAAGATTAAAGCCATTCCTACAGGATAAGATGTTAAGAAGGTAACTCATGATCCCCCAAGGAAAATGTCCATCCCAAATAATCTTGTCATTACTTCTCCTGATACCCCTAGAAAAATAGAACCTTTCTATGTTTTTCTGTTGATAAATGGTCACAAGCTGAGCAATTGCATCATTGATTTCAGAGCTTCAGGCAATGTCATGCCTACCAAAGTGGCATAATCTCTTGGTCTCACACTGACCAAGACATTTGAGAGATGTTTCTCTATGGAGAATAGACAAGTGTCACTATTGGGACAAATCAAGGATGCCAAATTTGTATTTGCTGCCTTTCCAAAAAAGAGAATCAAGATGACATTCCTGGTGGCTAACATCCTAGCCTCATATGGCATCTTTCTTGGATAAATTTTTTGCAAGGATGTTAGAGGAGATTTGAGCATGGACCTATTTGAGGTGAGGATCCTTGTCAAAGGCATCATGAAGAGGCTGCTCCCTAAAAAGGAGGCAAAATATATTGTCACTCAGACATCAACACCTGAAGCTCAAATTCTATTTGAGTCTTCTAGACTGGGTAACTTTTTTCTATCTACAGAGGATGTTTATGTTTCATCAAATGAAAGTCTTGTAGATGGTGATCTAAAAATTTATTCAAATAAGACATCAGATGAATTGGTAGGGCGCAGTACAGATGAAAAAGGATCTTCCATTTGTAATGAAGAAAAATTTGATAGAAGATCAGTTTCTGATGACGTTTGGATCCTAAAATTTGATGGCAAAAATTCTCCTACCAGTGTTGGAGTTGGGATTGTGTTGATATCTCCTCAAAGAAATATTTTTCCTTCTTCATACAAGTTATAGTTCAACAACACCAACAACACTGCCAAGTATGAATGTCTGTTACTCAAGTTGAAAGTAGCTCAAAATAGAGGTGTTAAACTCCATGCTAAATGAGATGCTGCACT
The DNA here is from genome assembly GCA_037957365.1 of Torreya grandis. Taxonomy (NCBI): domain Eukaryota; kingdom Viridiplantae; phylum Streptophyta; class Pinopsida; order Cupressales; family Taxaceae; genus Torreya; species Torreya grandis. Next base: position 624,555 of record JARHVA010003373.1, on the reverse strand, counting down.
GATGGTTTGTCAGGTGAGGAACTTGTGTCAAACTAAGAACAAAATATTTTTCCATCACTACAATCTAGTATGGGACTGTATTGAATGTTTTGATGCTTTCAATATATCTGCAGTGCTTAGAGAGCTTCATAGTCATGCAAGTTCATTGGTTGTCTCTACAACCCTCTTGGTTCCTCACAAAGACTTTGAAGAATAGAAGTACACTATCAAGCTGGTCTTTCGACTAAGTGTGCCTAATAATTCTAATCATTGGTAGGTGTTTGATGATGACAATCAAATCATGTGCTAGACTGAACCAGAAGAGGAACAAGCTATGGTAGTGGATCATACTATTGCATGCCAAAGTCAAGAAAAGGAACTCTTCACCAAGAGAGCAAATATTTATGGTTTTTAGATTGGAGACCACACCTTGCCATGAGGAAAGAAGAGAGAACAAAAAGGAGTGCACAAAAAATGTGATTGCTGGTGGAGAGTTCCATTCGCCCATCACCGATTCTGGGGAGAAAATGGTTTCTTAATAGTTTATGAAGATGGCACGCCCTCTTCTCTGCCCCAAAATGGGTAGCATATAAAGCACTTCAATTCTTGAAGTATCATATAAGACCATCTATAAATATGTATATTTTTATAGTCTTTAGTTCTATTTTGTGTTTTTCATTTTCATTTTTGGCACCTTTTTTTTGCATAGCATGACTCTGTAGCCCAATGGCATACTTAAAGGCACTGAAGATTCTGGTTTCTACTCCCCTCAGTTGTTTCAAAATTTTGACTGAAGGAAGTTCCCCAATTAGAGCCAGCGATTATTCCCAAAATCTGTCACTCATTTTTGGGACAACATATGAACTATTTTGGTCTTGTAGGCCAAAATTCTCTCTTCCATTCTCATAAATTATTCTGAGCATTCAAATTCTTCATTATTCAATTTTTTTTAGCTAAAGGACTAGCAAGTTCAATAGCTTCAACAGGCGAGCTCTCTCAAAGAAACAAGTTCCAAATACTTAGGCAATTTCAAGATAGGTTCAATGCCAAGGTTCAACCAAAAATGTCCATCAGCAAGCTTCAAACAAAGGATTGAACCATTGAACCTCGCTTCTAAAAGGTTCAAAGGTTCAACAAGTTCAAAGGTTCAATGACATCGGCAAGCTTAAAGAGTTAAGCGCTTTGGCAAAAGTTAAAAGTTCAACTACTTCGACAAGTTCAATGGATTCAAAAGACTTAACCAAAAGAAGAAAGATTGAATCGTTGAACCATTAAATCTTGAACTAATAAGGTTCAATGGGTTTAAAGGTTCAATGCAGTTGGTTCAAGCAGTCAATTGAATGAGTGGAACACAAGATTGAACTGTTGAACCAAAGCTAGTTTAATAGATCAGTTCAATCGATCGGTTCAAAGGAGTGCCCCAAAGCCCAAAGGCCAAGTGTCCTTGTGGAGGGTAGTGATCAAAATCTAAGTGCCCTTGCAGAGGGTAGTGAACAAAAGCCAAGTGCGCTTGCGGAGGGCAATGAACAAAAGCGAAACGAGAAGATACCCTTCAAAAAGATTTTTCACAGATATTTTTACAAGGAAAATCATTAGGACAAAATGTCCGAAGGAATTCCTTCAGACATTTTATCTCAAGGAATGATCAAAGCCTGAAGACCGCTCGAAGGACCCCGAAGGGCAGGTACCCTTATGGGCGACTCTTAGCAGCTAGGAAATGGACCTTCTCAAGGCCCAAAGGGACACCTTCCCTTTGGGAGGTTCCAAAGACATTAAGTCAAAGGAATGTTTCTACGAACTCTATAGACCTATTTCTATGGACTCATTTTTACGAACTCTATAGACTCATTTCCATGGACTTTGTAGACTCATTTCTATGGACTTCGTAGGTTAGTTTCTATGGACTCTGCAGGCTGGTTTTTATGGACTCTACATGCTAGTTTCTACAGACTCTATGGACTCATTTATATGGACACTGTAAACTCATTTCTATGAAATCATTTCTATGGACTCTATAGACTCATTTCTATGGACTCCGCAGGTTGGTTTTTATAGACTCTGCTAGCTTATTTCTATGGACTCTTTCAAGGCTCGAGAGACTTAGAGAAAATAAAGGCTCGCAAGAAAGAGGATGAATCAATGAACCTTGAACCAAAATGGTTCAATGGGTTCAATGGTTCAAAGAAAACTCTGAGCAAAGGAAAGAAGTAGAAAATTCCAGAGACTAGTTCAAAGAGATGGTTCAAATGAATGAACCAAAGAAAAGACAGAACCAAGGAACCAAGGAGGCCACCTAAACCATTAAAACAATGAACCAATGATGTCCCTGTGGACATCAAATTTAGGGTAATGAAATATCCATTGATTTTCAAATGTGGCACGAAACTTGAAAATAAACTCAGAGACAAGCTGAAGAGGGAACCAAAAGGCCAGCCAAAAGGGGAAAAGATAGCTTGAGAGCTCAAATTACAACAAGAAAGAGGGAAAGATGAGAAATATCTATGTAGGAGTTATTCTAATAGGTGGAGCAGTCCACCAAGTAGATATCTGATCTTGCAAACATTAAAGGTGTGGCCTATTTTTCTCCATGAAGTAAAGGTGAAGTGGATAGCGACACAAATATCAAGTGAAAGACCAAATAACCCATGCTAAAGAGAAGACATTTAGGATGAATTGACATGCCACAGTTAAGGTAGACACCCTGTTCTAGCATGGCCCTCTTTGACAAAATTGAAAATGCATTCAAGGCATTGAATGCATCATGGGCCGTTTTATGGAACAAAGTGCCAATCCTTTCTTGGCTACTATATAATGTAATCTCTCATTTTATGCAAAGGAGATCTCTTTGTTATATAATTAAAACTCTACCAAAATTGAAAGGTGATTACTGAGACTTTGAGCTCAGATTGTTGATCATATTTCTTTGTTTGAATGAGAAAGCAAGTTACTTCCAGACTTTCTGCTATAATAGCTTGTGTCATTTAGGAGATTGTTCTTATGTCTATTTCTTGAATGCATTCTTGTCCATTTTATTGAAATAAGTAGAACTAGTGGAAGTAATCAGGAAGGTGTCCTGAAGCCAACTATGGAGAGACTTTGTGCTACCACACTTGCCTTTAGTGTGTTTGTCTATTTTTTGTTCCTATGTAAAGGACCTTGGGTTGACTTTGTGCCCTCATTGTCCTTCGTATTTCACTCTTGGGCAGTTGAGGTGGAGACTTTGTTCTACATCTCAATCTGTTGGTTACTACATCCTTTGTTACCAGTTACTTGTCACTCCCTGAAAGGACTCCTACTCTTTCCTGCAAGACAACTTCTGAAAGAAGAGAAGTGCCTTCAATGTTTCCATCATGGATTTCTCCTTTGTTGACGAACATCATCTCTAAAAAAAGAGAGATGGATGGTGTTTTCCTATCCCTAAGTGTTATTTTTTGCATATATATATAGTATATATCTCCTCATAGTTATAAGGGAACCTCCCCTTGATGAGAGGAGAGATTTTTCCCCTTTTGATGTGGTAAACTTGCACATCTGGCCGACCAATCTCCCTATGCTATGGTTGAAGAGACCTATTTTTCCCATGAGTTAGTTGGTGACAAAATATTCACCCAAAAGACATATTCATTTCATTTTTATATAAATATGTATCATTAATCAAATTTGATCTTTCACTACCTCCAACCCATAAGTCTTCTCCATGCATAGGTTTGTAGGTATGAAATTTGGATGTTTTGAGTATTAGGATCTAAGGTCACGTTTATCCATTTATTTTGAGATTATTAAAGGGTATAAATATTACATTTACCTCCATCTTTTGTTCTTAAAACCCCATTTTTTATTAAAAAAATTAAATATATTTCTCTTGAAATGCAAACCTATACGTCTATAGACCTGTAGGTTTACATGTCCATTCCTTAGGCCTCTTCATGATGCAAGTTTTGTATTGTCAATAATTTTAATGTTTCTCCATTTCCAATTTACATATATAATGTGTTTATTACCTTAATACACCTTTTATAAGTTTGTATTAAACATTCTCAAACCATATTTGAGCAAGTACCCTATACACATCCTAATTGGATGAGAACATAAATTATATATATAGGAATATGTACTAAATGGAAAGATGGTTTGGAAGAATTTAACTAAGTGAGAATAATTTTAAAAAATTGTAAAATCTCCTATATGCATTGAAACCTATCAAAATATTTCAAACCTTGAAGTACAGACCCTGTAATTTATCTTACATAGAAGCTCTTTTTGATGATTCGTTGTTCACATATGTAAACATAATGGAGGAAGATATGTAATGATTATAAAAACTTCCTAATATATGTTTTTTTATATCATTCCTACAAACTCTTTTAAACTACCATCTCAAGAAGAAAAATGAGTCTATGGGGTTTGTAGGATGTTTTAGAGCACCCTGGGGTCTTAATACTTATTCATAAAGGAGAGGATACCAATATGAATATTATGGCCATGTATTTTAAGTAAATTATGACCTAATGCTATATAAAAAAATTTAGTTTCTAATTCTCCTTGTGATTTATAGACCAAGCATGTGAATTTTGCCTTAATGAGTTTGTCAAGGGAGTGATGGAAAAAAATAACCATTTTTTGAATTATATGGACCTGTACCTGTATTAAAACCATGATTTTTACCTAAATAAGTTAAAATTATACTTATGAAATGTTTTCATCTTAAATTGGGTCTTTTTGATCCGTACAAGTGCATAAAACTACCTACTTTCTAGTAAAACTGACATGTTCTGATATGCAAACTACCACCCTTTCTCCTAGCAATAGTTTAAAAAAAAAAATTAAATATTTAAGAAGTGTAATTTTATGTATATTTAATCTTTAACATCATGACATACCCCTAGGATGCACTAGACTAACTTTAAAGTCATTAGAAATCTTGGTAAAGACACTACCTTAAGCAATGCCAACAAGACTTTTTAAAAGTGCATTTAAGACCTCAAACGATATGTAAAGGACTATGAAAAATGTGTACAATCATTAAAATCAACTTTTTATGTTATAAGGGTTAAAAATGTACTTGGGGGGTCAAAAATGGTCAATAAATTAGTAACTCACATGGGTAGCATTCCTGTAATGCTAACTATACCAATATTCTTTTCCTTCCATTTGGAAATGGAGTCATTTTCACTCAAACTCTAAGCTTATCAGAACTTGAACAAGACAAGACAATGAACTTGACCTCTAAACACACATAAAATAAGAATAACATACAAATAAAAGGAAACAAGACAACACACATGTGCTAGCTAAGTACATAGGGAAAATAAGACACAATCAAAGAAACTAGTATGTACAAATGACTTTAAAATATTTTATTCCTCCTTGATGAAAGGGTAATTTTATGAGATACATTTCTCCATGAGGTGGAAAATGGAATGAGGCAAGTTGCTTCTTTATCCTTGGTCTTATTGTCCTCATCCTTGTATTGATTGTCAATCCTCTTGACATGCATTCAAGTGAAGTAACAACCATAAACCAATCACATATGAATATAAACTCATCTTGTGCTTAAATATTCTTCTCATGTTGCTTTTTGATATTTATCCTGCCTCAAACATAACTATCTCTTGGATTATAGGATAAAAATCACCCTTAACTTCTAAAGACTCCATGAAATGATGTATTTGCTCTTGTATGGTCTCTTGGGTATCCCCACACTATTTCTCAAGCAAGAGAGAAGCCTCAACAAAATAATCAATCTATCTAATATGAGGTATAGTCCCTTGAAGAGCCTCAAATTTATAAGAAATATTTAGGTTCTATTGTCACAAGTCTTCATCCTTCTCTTGACATCACTCTTGATGAGGTACAACCTAAAGCACATCCTCAACAAATTTTTATGCCACTTCATCTCTCTTTGGTTCCATGTTATCAATATCATCTTGAAATGAATTAGTCTCCTAGAGTGGTATGCTTGGAGAGCTACCTTACTCTTTCTTTATAAAACTACCTTCTTCAATCTTCATATGAGATGATATATACGTAGTCATAACATAATATAAAAAGTAATTATAATTTGTACCTCTTTGATCATGCTCATGGGACTCAAAGCAATTTTTTTCTACCTCTAATGGATCCTTGGAAGCTTCTTTTTCTATTTTAGGATATCGATAAGCTTGTACTCATTCTTCAATATTTGCTTTTACTTTATCTTTGAAAAATGATTTACATTTTTATTCCCCAAGTGGAATACCAATGAATATTTATTTCCCATACACACTTGAATTATATTCATCATTTGCAACTACAACTTGATCTTCTCCATTTACTTCCCATAGGATATGTTATAATTTAAGAAGGGATATGGTAGGTTTGATAATTGATGGAGATTTCTTTAAACTTGATGTCTTGGGGATGGAAGATTCTTTTAGGAACCCTTAGAGGGAGAGTAAATTTAGTTCTATTATGAGTGCATCATTATTATCAAAAACCACTTCATTTTTCACTTAAATGCCTTATTTAGGTTCATTTACATCTTCAACTTGATTTCAAACCTTAAAAACTAGTAATTCCCTCTAATTTTAGATATCTTATTAAATAGACCTCCAAAATGGATAATATTTAGATTCTTAAGGAGGGGACATGCATCTTGAATAGGTAAAAAGTCCTCTTCAGCTTTAATTTCTAAATCTAGATGTAATTCAAACTCTATGATTTTCAATTCCAAAGATTCAATTTCCTTGTCAATATTCTATTGGAATAGTTCTTCATTAGGATAGTCGATCACTTCATGAGGATAAGGAGCACAAGAAGGTTGATATGGGATACAAGAGGGCCCTTGAGGAGGGATGAGATGGGATTTCATAGGTTCAGATTCTTCATTGACTTCAAATCCCAAATTTATGATTATCTCACTTTTCTTATCCCATGATTTCAAATTGTAATTTTAAAGGACTTCTTATGGGATTATCGAGGAATAACATTAGAGTTTTGTGTCAAGATAGATTCATTAAATTCCCTTGAATTATCAATCAATATTTCCAGTTATGATTTGTCTTGATTCTCAGTAATAAGTTTCTAAACAACCACTTCTTTCTTATTTTATATTTTCTATTAGATTAATTTCTAATATGGGAAGGCTTGAGAGGGGTGTGAAGGACTTATAACACTTTGAAGCTATGTTGGTATGGTATTTTGGGGAAGAATGGGTGTCACATAAAAGCGTTGAGTTAGTATAGATGAAGACACATGGGTTTGATAGTATTTTACCTAATGTCATTCATGAACTCTTATCTTATCCTCTATGTCTTCTATTAGGCCACTTATATGCATCTTCTCACTTGTGAAGCCTTGATAATTTGTTCTCTCAATAGGTGTTCATTCTATATTCATTAGTAGGAATTAGTATGTCACATTATGAGAGAGATGATTAGGGAAATTTTGACTACACTCCTTTTTGTGTGTTAAGCCATATCATATACCTATCATATACCAAGAGAGTTTTCTTTAAAATTGAAATAGACTTAATTGAATTGTGGCTATGTTGACTAGGGGTAGCATGGTCTTGAGAAGGTTGATCATAAGATCGATATGGCTCATGATAAGTTTGATTAATATCATGGTGAGACTGATATGGATCATTATAGGACTGATATGGTTCATCATATGGATGATAAGGAGTACAATAGGATTGATATGCTTCATCAAATTTGAGAGAATTGAAATCTACTTCAAACTCAACCATAACCATTATGACTTGGTTATCTCTGATCATTCTCCTATCTCTTGAAGAGTGGAATGGGTAATGGGTCAATACAAAGTGCCACATAATTAGTTCATATTGAATAGTTTTCTTCTAATCCATGTTAGTTCCATTCATCTAATTTACCAAATATTGAATTTGTCCCCTTTCCCTCCTTATGATACTATCTAGATTGAGTGGTGGAATGAGGCCATTATACACACCAACACTTTCCTTCACCACTATGGGAACAAGTTTTGTGTATAATAAAACACAATGAGGATGATACACTCATGGCATGTCTAAGGGTATCCTCCATATTTTAGATCAATCCTTTTGACACTACTTTGAAAAATCTTGCTACCTCACTGAAAAATAACTTTAAGGTGGTAGAAAGGCACCCTACCATAGGGGTGCAATTATGCACCAAGACACGTTGGCTCAAGGTTGGTAATAAGTTTTCCAAGGAATTATTCAAATACATCAAAGAGAAATAGATGCATGATAAAATTAAGGTCATCAATACAACCCAAGTCAATCTCACTTCCCTTCTTGACATCTCTTTGGCCTTGATTGATTGCTACAAGATAATGTTCTAAGTCTAGAATATTATGGTTAAAAGAGCTGAGGATTTATAGTAATGACTTGATGTGGTTTCTTGAAAGGTTAAATCATGTGACCAATGAAGATATAAATCTTCCCTAACCATCCAAGAACTCATAGACACTCTCCAATGCATGAGTAATGACAAAGCTTTGGGACTCGATGGATTTTAATGTGAATTTTATAAAGTCACATCGGAGATTGTTGGGCCTAACCTTCTTTAGGTTTATAAATAATACCTATAAAACCATTTTTTTAAAGATTTAATTAATCAATGTAATATTAAATTAAAATGCAAAGTGGGTGATCTAAAGCTCCTTGCTAGCTAGTGACACATTACCTTGTTAAATTCCTCATATAAATTCCTTGTAAAAGCTCTAGCTAATCAACTCCATTTTATTCCTCATGTCATTGTTCAACCTGAGAAAATTGGTTTCACTAAAGGGAGAAAAGTTTTATACAACCTTATTACCTATTGGGGAAGACATGTAATGAACTAGAATTTCTTGTCAGAGATCCATTTTTTTCATTATAGAAATTAGAAACCCTAATATAGGATCTATTTTCCTTTTATTCTAGCCATATTAAAGGTTCTTGGTTGAAGCTAGTTATTCATTTGAGTAGTTTGGAATTTACTTCTAGATGCCTCCACCTACCTCACCATTAATAGAGTCAAGTCTAATATCATTAACCTGCAATGCTCTATTAGGCAAGGATGTCCTCTAGCTATGGTGTTATATGTTCTTTCCATGGGATCTTTATGATATATCCTTACATATGGAACTGAGTATGGTCTAGTTTGTGGTATCTCTTTTTCTAACTACTCTTTCTAGGTCATTAATGGGTACTTTGTAGATGATACTTTCCTCAAGCTTGAAAAATAAGAGTGAACCTTATGGGAAGCTATGAAATTCATTGATATATTTTATTTTGACTTGAGATCTAGTTTGTAGTAGAATAATACATAATGTGTTAGTTAAAATATTATGCATATGCCCAAATCGCTTCTCCATTATAATTGGAAATAGATTGTGTGTGGAGAATAGTTCAAATTTATAGGCTTACCTTTTCCTTTAATATTTCTCCCACTAAGTGGTGGCTATATGTCACCAAAATAGTGGAGAATAAGGTTAAGTACTTGATTATCAAACCATTATCCTTAGTAGGGAAGTTAAAAATTTGTGCCAAGATTATGGCAACCACCAACATTCATTATTACTCTTGTTAGGTTCCCTCTAAAGTTGCTTATGAAAATTTAGCCAAAATTTCATGGATTTTCTATGGTCTAACTCCAAATCAAAGGGCTTCAATTTTGTTTCCTAATATATTTTTTGCCTCTCTCAGGACAAAGGAGGCATGTGAATTATTGACCTTTATAGTAAGAGTGTAGATTTATGTGCTAAATGGGTGGTTCATGCCATTGAAGGTAATGATGCTTGAAAAAAACCTACTAAGGCATTGCAACTCTTTTGAGCCCTATGGTAAGCCTAGTTGGAAAAATATAGGTTTCCATTCCTTTGTCATCACTATTGATCTTGTAAAAATTGAAGGCTCCTTTATGTCCAAAAGCATATGTAAATCCTTCAAAACTATCAAACCTCACATTAATTGGATTGGGGATAGTTTTCATATAATTTTATATATCAATGGACATAACATCTAGTGGTATCCTATGATGATAAATACTAGTGATATACTAGTTAAATTACCATGAATCAAATCCCTCAGGGTATTTTGAAAAGTTATTCTTGCCATTCATGATATGGTTTCTACTAGGGACTAGATTTCTTGACTTGATTTGAAACATAATTTTCAATAAAAAAATATAGATTTACCATTTGTACTTTGCATTGAATAGTGTCTTCCTTATGTTATGCTTTGTAATCTTGGTTTTTAGCCTCCTCATGCTTGATGGAAAGTTTGGCATTGGAATTGTGACCCCATTTAAAAAATTATTGTTTAGGATTTATTTATTAAGTCATGATCCCCTTCTCTCCTACTCTCTGCAAGATCAATGGGCATTAGGGACTTAAATCCTCTCTTGAAACTTGGATTGGAAAACTTGACATAATTTGGCAAGATGGAATCAAACCTAAACTCACCTACATTTTGTGTTTCCTTGTGTATCAAGGCTTCCCATTCAAGGATCGACACTCTCACATGAGCATTGCTCCACTCAAGTGTCTTGAATTCTAGTGGCCTAGGTATTTTAAACATTTATTATGGTTTTCCCACCTACGTAGTGTGCTTGGAAATGATACATAGCTTATTCCATCGTTATCACCTCGATCAATTTTCTTTGTGGCTTGCTATTTTTTGGGACTCGTCGAATTGGACAACTTTGATTACTTTTACATGGAAATTTTTCAAATCCAATAAACATGACTATTTCCAATAATGTAGCTTGCTCTTGTGAAATTAAAACTAACGATGTATTTGTTATATCTTTGGCCTATATGCATATTTATAGTCTAAAGAGATAAGGTTTTGATGGAGGTCCACCACCTCAAGGAATCCTTAAACCACTTAGGAGCACCCCTTGCACTATTAGTGGTGTGCCACTAGATGAGTCACTTCAGGGACCACCACCACTGCCTCCCAGAAGGTGCATAATCCGTTAACATAGTTGTGGCCACTTCTCCCCTTACTTTCATCCAGAAGGGTGGGGCTCACCGCTACTACATGGAAAATTTGACACATCTCCCTCTCACAATATCTTTCCTACAAGCACTGGTTCTCAAATGTAGCCTATTGATGGATGGACTATTGATATGACCAAGGATCCCTTGGACAATTGAATAGCACCAGATTCTCATTTTGCATATCCTTATGCTTGAGTGACTCTACCTCTCAATTTTATTTTATGCCCCTCCCTTGGGTGACACTTATTTTTCTTGATATTAGTGTTTGTTGTTGCTTGTCATAACTATTGTATCTTTATTTTTTGCTCCCACTTGTATTTTGAGCCAAGGCGTTTCTTCCGACATATAATATTAATCGTGAATACTAATCAACTACCTTACTCTGTAACTTTCATATATTTTTTAATATAAAATATCTTGAAAAATTACAATAATAATTTATTATCATAAAATTAATCATGTTTATAAAATAATAAGTTTAAAATAATGTAGTTTTTAATATATTTCATTAGTATCAAAGTAAGTTATTTTATTATAAATTTTATGCTTTCAAAATATATAATGTGTAATTTTTTATCTATGAATTATTTCAAACACGTTATTGAATATATAAAATAAATTAAATAAAATTTGAATCGAGTATTAAATTTTTTAAAAGAAATATATTCATTCCATCAAAGTTGGACTGTATATACGAAAGTCGGCAAGAGTTTTACCTTAAATTGTCACACTAAATCCATTTCAAATCTTGATGTTATTTATGAAAATAGTTGGTGGAAGCAAGTTACTCCTAAGAGGAAGATAGAATATCAAGCTCAAGTTGAGGTGTTGACAAATTAGTATTCAAATGGGTTGTCGGACAGGAGATGTATGTGGCGAGCTACAATGGATAGGTGGCGAATTGTCTACTGCGAGTTGAGCCACGAGTTTCCATGCCGAGTTCTGTATGTTTCTCAGAAAAATTAGGAGGACCCGAGATGATCTGTGAGAGAATGATGTTTGAAATGGCGAGTTCAATTTGTAAGAAAAGTAAAAGGCATATTTGAAAAATACGTCAAATAAACGTACTGGGTTAGAATAGAATGATAATATATCTGCAATGTATTCAACATGTCGAATATTTTTTCGACATGTGTGCTTTATTTTGCATAAAACAACGTTATTTTAATGAATTGAATTTAATATTAATGTTAGTTAGAGGCCAATAATTGCCAATGGAGTTGAGGATCGTATTGCACTAATCAAATATATAAGTTTGATGTCAGATACTTTTCCAAAAAGGTGTGTGGTCTCTTAAAATATCCAAATATCTTTAATGTTATTTAGATGTAATTTCATTTTAACATGAATGTTCTATGTTAAAGTGTTTTATAGGTGAACAAAGACATTGTTGGTTTTTATATTGAATAAAGATTTAAAGATATTTATAACGTCTTTTACAAATTTTAAAATATATTGGCGTATATTCATTATCACAAAAATGTTGATAATGTAAAAAAAAACACAATAATATTAATAAATGTAAATAAAAACATACACACGATTTGTATTTATAAATATAAAGAACATTTTAAAAAATTGCTTATATGAAGTCATCTCTTTCATCGTAATTCTATATCTTTTATACCTTAATCTATTAATGCCCCTCTAAATTTTAATCTTTTGTTTCCCAAAACAATTCTTGGAACTCATCTCAAAATTAATATCTATGAGTAATTAAAACAAATAGCTCTTATATATTTTTTAATATTATTTTTTTTTTAAAAAAAGAAAAAAATTATAAACCGCATTTCATAAGTCTGACACAATTTGTTAAACATATGCTATAATTATTTTTTTACAATAAACTATAATTTCTATGTAGTGGTTTTCATATGATGTACATTGTTTCAGCCACATATTCCACAATTGGAGACCATTGTGGATCTAGTTCAATGCTCTGGAAATCCGTTTTAATGAAACACCACATTATTAGTAGAGCTTGAACCTCATAACTCAATGCTGATATGAAAATATTTCAACACAGTTTCCCATGTAGGTAAGTGAGCAGGAGACTATGCAAAATTATTAAAGTAAATGATTTAGTTTGACATCACGTGTTCACTTTCCATATAATTAAGATAGCAAAACTATTTATTGGTTATTCAAATCGACACTAACAAGTGTATGCTACACATTATCTACAAATATTTTCAGGATCAATAAAATTCTGACCAACAAAAAATCTATATTATTCTTGCATTTTACCATGGAATGGAGTCTTGTAGTCAAATCCATTGTTATCCCATATTTTTCAATTTTGGTATAGCACTCAAAATCACACTCTTGATAATAAATTGGATGTAAATAAACGATAGAGATAATAAGTAAATTTTGGGATGAAATTGCTACCTCTATCACCCAATGGACAAGGATTGATGAACCTATTCAGGGTGTTGTCATGATAAAAATTAAGAGAAGGAAATTTTACATATAAAAAATTAAAGAATCAATATATGTATACTAAAATTAAATTTGTAATATTTTTTTGATACAAAATCATATTATATGTTTTGGAATTAATTGATTTTTATTAGAGATTAGAACAAGGAGCATATTAGGGTTTCAAAAATATCCATAAAAGTGTTCATTAATACTACCAAGGACAAATAATTATGAATGCAAAAATAAATAAATTAGTGTTAGTTTCAAGCACTTGATGCTAGTTGGATTTGATGCTAATTTCATTTGGCATTAATTTGATTTGATGCATAGTTGATTTGGTGTGAAAATCACTTAATACCAAGGTAGAACGGTCTCTATTTAATTAGGCATTATGATCCAGTTGAAATCAAAATCAAATATTCAAAAGTTAATGTGTATAATTAAAAATTTAAGATAAAAGATGAAAAATATTAAATATTAATAAATTAGTATCGAGTAATCTAATATTAAATAAATTTAATATAATTTAATTTAATGTTAAAAGTTTAAATCAATTTAATATCAAATCAACAATTTAATTTATGTCAAAATTAAATTATAAATATTTTAAAATCATAAAATAATATTATTAATTCTATCATTTAATTTTCAATACTCAATTAATTTTATTCAACATACTATAATGTAAAATAAAATAATAAATTAATTAATTACTTAATTTAAAAATTAATAATTTAAAAAAAAATCACAAAATAAATCATTTATCTAACAAATACCAAATTGATTGCATTTTTCTCAAGAATCATGATTTCATTTAACTATATGTACGCTTCAGTGGTATATTGTTTCCATTATTGTCTTATTATCATGACAAACAGGGTTTGAAAAGCCCTTGATTTATCTCGACATAACTTCAACAACAGTAGGTTTATACATCAACCACCGTTGCATCATCCTTAACCCCACCTTAAACACACGACTCAAACAACCATACATGTCTATGATACATAAATACATTTTCCATAGTGGAAATAACTTGCTAGGAAATAGTAATAGTTGTTTACGACTAAAAACAAACGGAAATATTACACCATCTTAAAGTATTACGCAAGTATAAATTAGTTTATTTTCTTACTAATCAATTTCCAAATTTTTAATAATATGTACCACATGCCTACTTTATTTTGTTTTCAACAAGTATTCACGTGCTTCTTGTTTGTCCATGATACCACTCAGTGTTCATGTTCAAATCATGGACTCAAATTATCCTTATTTCCTTTAAGTTTATGTAAACATATTTCTATAGGTAAAGTTCAAAAACATATTTTGAAAGGTTCTGTAGTCTTGTGTAATGTTAAAAATAATAAAACATAAAAATTCATTAGAAACATTTTTATTTACGAAAAATTATGGTCAAAACAACAAACAGATAACAAATTAGTTGTTAACTTTCAGACGAACATTCAACCTTCTTTCTACCAACAATCTAGGCATAGTCAACAAATAATTAACAAAATAACAATAAAAAATGTTAAAAAATAATCTAGAATCCAAAATTCAACCTTCAACAACCCATCCCAAAGACGCTGTTAAGATCAACAAAGAATTTAAATTACCCACAAGCAATCCATACAAAATATGGGAATTGTCAGCAACCAGTCTACAATCCAGCTTCCAACCACTAGCAAGATAAGAACTGCATGCTACCAGAGATCATCAAATCCGCCACACTATGTTTTGCCTCCATTATCTTCTTATTGGAAGTGTAACATCATATTTTTGGTTTGGGGGCCTTTTTGTGACTTCCCTTTTTTTCCTAGGTAGTTGGGTCCAATCCTCCTCTCCAAGAGCCCATTTTAGAAATGAATACTAATTTAATATATTACATTTTTAAAATAAAACCTTATCAACTTTCTCAATAATTATTATCTATTTTTATTAATAAAAACCTTTGTATACATTCCTCCTTAAATAAAATTTAGTAATGGTATATATTTAGTAAGGGTTACAATTGGTAGATAAACATTATAAAGATTTTATATAATATTATTTTTTTATTATGATATCTTTCAATATATTTTACATTTTTAATATAGTTTACATTTATTTATTTAAGATATATATGTTAGTTATTAAATAAAATTATAATATATTATAAAAATATGTAAAAGATATTTGTACATCGTATTTATATCTTATCTAGTTTTATATTTACTTTATTTTTAAATTGATCACACAATTAATATATTTTTAAATATAAAACGTTACTTATTACATTAATGAAATCAATAGTTTAAAATTAGAGTTGGAGGTGGCTTTATTATTGTTCAACTAATTTGATAAAATTATTAGAGGACTAAGTTTGATACATGTATAATTGTATTTATATTATTTAATATTAATACATTACTACTTTTAAATATATATATTTTTTGAAATAAATATATTCTTATTCTTATTCTTGATTCTTATTACACAAATGAAATCAATAGTTTAAAATTAGAGTTGGAGGTGGTGTTGTTATTATTCAACTAACTTGATAGACTCATTGAGGGACTAATTTTGATACCCATATAATTGTACTTTTAATGTTTAATCTTAAGACATACCGGTTTTATTTTATTTTTTTGAAATAAATAAATCTTATTCTTATTCTTGACATAATGTTGAAACAACCTTTTTCTTACCAACATTATGCTTAAATCTTATTAATCACCCAACAACTCATATACCCAAACCCAAACCGAAATTCCACATCCACATGAACTACAACCAACAATATATTAATGTGGTAAAAATAATTTGAAGAAAAAATGTGCACTGAAATTACTTGCCTAGATGGCATTTTTATGGCAGATCAAATTAGCATGCCAAGCAAACCATGAGTTGCTTAAATTAGTCAAAAACTTGTATATAACCCAATTACCTATCGTAGACTTGCCTAAAAGGATTAGAATGGGTTAGATTCATATGACCACCCACTTAACAATATTGATAATTCATTGTTTAATGTCCTCACCACATCTTTAATTTCATTTCACCTCAGTGATTGTGTGCTCATTTAGTGCAATGAATACAAAAGAGGGGAAAAATCCATGCATTTAAACCATAATTTTGTTTGTGTAGTGATTTTTTAGGTCTTCTTAAGAAATTCATTGAATACATTCTTTACCATATATTTTCAGATGTGATTTAATTTATAAATGTATTTCTAATGAATTTATAAAAAAGTGATAATTTATCTGTTGCTAATAATAATGGAGAATGAATAATGGTTGGGAGAGGATGATTATTGTAGGCACGATAAATGGAAATAGGTACGGTAGAGGATGAACAATTGTTGAAATAAATAAATAAAAATAAAAATACAATAAAAATAAATTACATAAAGAATAAATTAATGTATCGATTGGATACATCTTTCACACTTGTTAGATGGCAAGGAGCTCTACAAGGCCTCCATAAATTCTATCAAATCCACTAATTGTGCGAGGTTGTATCGATTGTCAAGGGATCCTCACTAAATGACCAAATTGTCAACTTGTTTATTATCTCAGAATGTATAGTTTCTCCTTCAAACATAATATATAAGTTGTATTGTAAAAAATAATTATATTTCTTTGTATATATAAACTTGGTATTTATTTACATACAAAATAATAATATCAGTCTCAAATATAATTCTTAAATAATATATATGTTGTATTGTAAAAATCAATAGTATTTCTTTTTATATATAAAAATTGCATTTCATTGTTGGTAGTTAATTATATCAACCTAATTTTTTTAAATAGAAAAATTTATAAAATGATAGTCAAATCAATGTCACAATTAAAAGTTAATACACTCCCTCTATTACAACCCACTACCACCTCCTAAAATATCATTACGCAGAGCGGTGTAACCTACAATGGCAGTGAGAAGTGTAATGACATGAGTTGTTCACTTTTATTTTTGTTAAGCTGACATTAATAAAATAAAATAAAAATCAACTGACTAAAAAATATGTGGTAACCATAATAAAAAAAATATTTTGATTTTTTTTGGTTCAGTTGTAGGGTTTTCTCTTTTGTTTTATTAAGTCCATTATTTTATGATTTATTATAGACTTATAAATTCATAATTTTATGTTTTATTTTCAAAATCCATAATAAATATGTTGATATCTATAATTATTTTTATATTTGTGTAAACTCATAATATATAATTTAGATTTCAATATTTTTTAATATTGTAATTATTTTTTTGTATACGTAAATTTATAATATATAGTTTAGATTTAAATATTTTTTAATATTGATTAATTTTACTTAAAATTAAAATAGAGTTATACATTTATTATATAATTATTACTATTTTATATAATTTTAAAAAAATCTATGGATAAATTACTTTTATTAATTGATATTCAAATAAATTTATTGTATTTTAAAATTGTTAGATAAAAGTTTGAATGCTTTATATATAGATGTATTTAAGATGGATATATATAATATATCTAAGTTGGATAGTTATACATACATAAATGAATCAAACTATATTTTAAATAGTTAATTGGTTAGTTATATTAGAATTATATATATAACTATTATATATATATATATATATATATATATATATATATATATATATATATATATATATATATATAATGCTTAAAGAAAACATGAGTATAGATAGTTAATTCATTAGTTACATTAATTTATCTTAAATTATTACATTTTATATTAAATATTCTATATAAAATAATATAAGATATATATCTCACGTGTAAAATGTATTTTGATTTATTTATAGTTATGTCTATTTAAGTAGTTATATCTTATTATTCAACCTATTTATAGATATAACTATTTGATTCATTAGATATAACTCTATAGAATCTCATATATATAATTAATTGGTTAATTACATTCATGTTAGATATATTTAAGATATCTATTCTATCTAGATGTTTGTAACTAAGATATTCATATGTTTATATTTTTCTATATATAAATGAAGCATAATGTGCTTATGGAAACTATGTTTTTATTATTTTCATAAGTACAATGCATCGTGGGCATTGAATATGAATGAATCAAAATTATTTCAAGACCTAAAAATAGGAGATAAAAAATATGAGTCTGTAAGAAATGATGATTGTGTAAATACACATATATAAAACATATTATAATTATGGAGAATAAATATAGATGGATAACCTATACTTTTAAAATATACGATAATCAATTATATTGCCAAATATGCGGTTAAAACTGAGAAGAGTTATGAAACTTATCATCAAATGTTATTGTAACTTACAAATATTGAAAACCGTGATGAATTAGTAGCTAGAGCATATAGAAGACTCCTAATAGAAACCCTTATCGAAAGAGACATTGGGGCACATGAGACATGTCATATGTTGTTGGAGCTTCCAATGGTAGAAATAAGTAGATTGTTTGTCACTTTGAATGTTTCATGTGAAGTGTTCAAATAGGTGACACATACTATAAAACAAGAAAATGACAAACCCTTAAAATATTTCACTGATGGATCAATGAATAGACCTTATAAAATGGAATTTTTTTAACTTATAGAGATAATTATATCATGGTCATATAATCCAAAGTGAATATGAGATAAGAAATGGGAGGCTAGGACTATGGAAACTATTGTGAGAGTATTCCCAATGTTTACTATAGTATCAGTGTGGGATTTAAATAGTTATAACTTATTATCCAACCTATTTATAGATATAACTATTTGATTCATTCGATATAACTATATATAATCTGCTATATATAATTAATTGGTTAATTACATTCATGTTAGATATAATTAAGATATCTATTCTATCAAGATGTTTGTAACTAAGATATTCATACATTTATATTTTTATATATATAAATGAAGCATAATATGCTTACAAAAACTTTTTTTTATAGGTACAATGCATCGTGGCCATTGAATATGAATGGATCAAAATTATTTCAAGACCTAAAAACAAAGATAAATAATATGAGCCTACAAGAAATGATGATCATGTAAACAAACATATCTAAAACATAATACAATTGTGCATAATAAATGTAGATTGACAACATGTACTTTCAAAACATATGGTAATCAATTACATTTCCAAATATGTGGTAAAAGTTGAGAGGAGTTCTGAAACTTATCATCAAATATTATTTCAACTTACAAACATTGAAAACCCTGATGAATTAATAGCTAGAGCAAATCAAAGACTCCTAATAAAAACCCTTATCGAAAGAGACATTGGGGCACATGAGACATGTCATATGTTGTTGGAGCTTCTATTGGTAGAAATAAGTAGAGTGTTTTACACTTTGAATGTTTCATGTGAAGTATTCAAACAAGTGACACATACTATAAAACTAGAAAATGAAAAACCCTTAAAAGATTTCATTGATGGATACACAAATAGACCTTATGAAATGGAAATTTTTTCACTTATAGAGATAATTATATCATGGTCATATAATCCAAAGTGAATGCAAGATAATAAATGGGAGGCTAGGACTATTGAAACTATTGTGAGAGTAGTCCCAAGGTTTACTATAGTATCAATGTGGGAATCAAAAAATGGGTTGATTTCTATTGGTCAAACTTATTGCTTTACAAGCAATTTTATATTATAGAAAGAGATATCAGACTTGGCGATGATACAATAACATCAAACTAGGATTCATTTAATTACAATCCTTGGCATGTGGAGTAGAGGACTATGCCAAATGACCATGAAAATCAAAGTGATGTTGAATATGATGATGTTCAATCTATTCATAAAAATACAATGGAACATGACCGAGAAATCATATCAAGGCTAAATCATGGGAAAATTATGGAAGTATCAAAATTAGGTATGTTGGTTAGAAGAGATCATGATAGACAAATGCCATGGAATCATGAATATAAAGGAGAATAATACACCACTTTAGCTATAAAATTCATAAGCATAATGAAAGACAATGGGTTACTCATACCAGATGATATAACAAGTAATATTTCATATGAAACCTTAGGTGTCAAACCAAAAAAGACACTTGATATAATCACGAGACATTTTTTTCATACTCATAATGTCATACCACTATGTATGATAATTCAAGGAACAATATGAACAATAAAATCACATCTAATTAATGCCATTCATGAACATTTTCAAAATGAATCATCAACTATGTATCATTTTCAATTTCTATTACTTTCACCAACTAGAGTTACAATGTTTAATATTGGTGCTTCGATAATCCACTCAACATTACGAATCCCAAATGCAGACATTAATGAATTAAAATGAACAAGAATCACAAGTTTTCAAGAAGAAGTGTGACATATAAAATACATATTGATTGATGAAATGAGTTTCATTGGAGAAAAAAAGTTATAGAATATAGATGCATGATTTTTTCAAGCATTTACAAAAAATGTAAACATGAGTTTTGGAGGTAGATCAATCATTTTAGTATGAGATTTGGGCCATCTACCTTCTGTGAGTGATAAAGCACCGTACAATAGTAATAGACATAGAAAAATATTATGGGAAGAATTCAAAATAGTTGTTACTTTGGATAAGGTATTTAGTCAAAAAGGATAAAGTGATGAATAAAAAAAGGTTGCAGCAACTGCTCACAAATATTAGAGATGCACATGGAAAATATTTTTTTATTTTCATACGACAGATATGAGAATTTGAAAATAGGAAAACAACTTTCCAAATAGAAAGTTGAGGAAGAGAAACTCAAGTTATTAGAACTATAATAATGTTACATATTTAATATCACATATATTATACTTATTTTCAAATTTTGATCTATATGTAATTAGTTTCTTTAATTATCATTGAATGTGATAAATATTTCTTTTTTGGATGTACATTAAATGATGTATTAATTGGTATTTATTTTTAAATGTACATGCCACACTTGTAGGTGCTGCTAACATAGATATCTTAAATACATTTATCTAAAATACGTCGAGAGATATCAATTTCGAGACACCTATCTAACCTATATTTCAATATAGATGTCTTGAAATTGATATCTATCAATATATTTTAACTAAATGTATTTAAGATATCTATACTAGTTATCAAATATCTATCTGTAGAATAAAAATAAATTACTATTATTATAAATAATTTAAAAAAAAAAATCATTCAATAATAATTGAAAAAAAACAAAATTTCTATATATTTTTTAAAGCTACAATATTTATATATAAATTAAACACGTCAATATATATAAATTATGTATAAATGTCAACTTTAATATACTCTTTATCAATAGTTTATGTGATATTTATATATTGTCACCTTATAGAGATTAAAAAAACATTTCAACTACATTTTCTAGAATAGGTGTATTACAAGTAATATGGGGCATGCTTTAGTATTATGTTATCCCAAGTTCCACTAGTTAAATTCGATGAACTACTTTGGCCATCATAATTTTTTTTAATTAAATGCTTGACACTGGCATTGATTTATTTTTTCAAATGTTACATTGACTTTATTTTATGTTACACTGACATTAATATTCTACAATGTTTTATAGTTAGAGTCGTGCATAATATTTTTAAGTTATTGGTTTGTTGTCGTACTAGTTAACGTGGTAATGATTTTTTTTCTGTTAGTTTTCGATTCGATTAAAAATCGGATGTTTCTGAATTTTGAATTTTTACGTTTTCTACTCAGATTAGTTCTTGCATCAATTAATTTTGAAATTGTTGCCTCGTTCATATTAGACTGCTTTTTAAAACCCTATGATTTTTTTTTTTACTCTTCCATTTTTAAATCTCTTTTAAATTCTACATCTACTTTCTTATAAATTCTTTTTATTTATCTTTAATTTGTCAAAAAGATACCAAAACTTCTTGTCATATCCAAAACTGAAATCCACATTAACTATTAAAAATAGATTTAATCTACCCTAAACATTTTTAATAAGTCAGTTTTTTTAACATATAAAAAATCTAACGTCTACAGCTTTAAATGCTATCTTGCATATTCCTAAAATATCTAAGTCACGTTACAATTTTTAGTTAACTTCTCAGATAAGCAATGAATTTGCATCCTTTCTTTTTAAAATGTCTTTGTTTTCTTTTTCTTATAATTTAATTATTTGATAATTGCCGTTGCCCTTGTGAGGAATGTAAGTTGACTATTTTATTCTTGAGATTTCGAAAACATTGGACTTTTTTTTTTAATTATATATATATATATATATATATATATATATATATATATATATATATAATAAAATGGAAGAGGAGGATTACTTTTTGCCCAAATAAGAATCGCAAAGTGTGGTCAGTTTTGTGGATTGGAAATTGTATTTGATTTTGAATAGTGTATTTAATTTTTTTTTAAATATTAAAAGTTTTATTATAAATTTTTTATAAATTGATTTTAATTTGAATTATTTAAAAAAAAATAATAATAATTTATTGTTGGTCGAAAATATTGTATAAGATGAGGTTGTATTCAATATTTTTGGAAAACTTCTTTTTACTAGAATAATTGGAATTGATTTTAAATAATAATAAAAATAATTACAATCAAAAAATTATAAAAATATTTTTTTAAAAACCAAATACTCATAAAAATAATTATTATTTTATACATTTACATTAAAATAATTTTCATTCATAAATAAAAATAAATAACAAAACTAATCAAATAATGTGTACTCTTTATTTAATTAATAAATGTATAAGAACACCCAAGAATATATAAAATACAAAGTACACAAATTAAAAGTTGAAATATTTGGAAACAATAAAAATGTTTCTACTAATCTCTTTCAATGCTAATTTTATAAAAAGACCATGTGAAATATGTCTTAAAAAAGTTATTAAATTATTATTACCATATCCTTTGTTAAAAAAGGGGATTTATATTCATCCGTTCTCTCAAATGCAAATTAGTGACGGTGCCTACCATAAATCTTATGGTTGGTGTTATGGTATGTATCAGGGAAACCATATAATGAAAAAAACTCACTCGAGAATAGAAATTGAAAAATTACAAGTTTATTTCTATATATGTCAAAGCTTTTAAAAACGATAGATACACAAGAATGTATAAAAATTAGGTAACAAGGTCAACTCTTGTATACACTTTATCAATATTTTCATCTTGTTCTAGAAGAGGAGGAATTATTAAATAGTTTTTGCTCAATAAGTCGTTTGTCACCTACAAAATGCCCAGTGGTATATGTATTAATACTTAATACTCAGGCATGCTTTACCATTATCGTATCCAAAGTTTTATAAGTAAAATATGATTTTCGACCCTCTCTATTAGTTTTGTTGGTGGGTTTAGTTTGTTTTAGTTAGTTAATTTAGTTTTGTTTTTAATTTGTTTTTAAATTATTTATTAATTAAATGAGTCATCTATTAATATTATTATATTAAAATTATGAATATTTATTTTTAAATAAGGGAATATTAAATATATATTATAAAATAAATAGTTTAAAAATATTTATATTTTATTTAGTTTTTGATTGTATATAATAAGATTTTTTATTTATTGAAAAGCTATTTTAACTAAATTGTAAATTAATAAAATATATATTTAATATTGCCTTGTACGATTTTTCATTAATTGAAAATCTATTTTAATTAAATTATAAATTTATAAAATATAAAAGATAATCATATAGAAATAAAATGAGTGGAATAAATCAAACTTCAAAATAAAAAGACAAGAGTAAGAGATTATTACAGTATCTTAATAAAAAATGAAAAACTATTCAACTAAAAATGTGACAGAACCAAAGAGATAGATTACGAAGTCACATGTAAAAATTTACAATAAAAATTAGAAACAATAATAAAGGATGAAGAAAGAGGCATTGGACCATCATACTTATCACCCTATTTTACCCAACCCCAAATATTTGGAGGGTATGTAACATCAAGGAAAGAACCCTAAACATATTATTCCTTTTTTATCTTTATATTTATAGTTTTCTAACTTAATAGGAGAAATAATAAGGGTCAAGTGAGTAAACATCGCTTGTGGTGGGGAAGACCACCAAGAATGGATAACACCACTACCTTGGCATACACACCAATACTTATGTTTCTACCATCCCATCAAATACAACTTGAACCTCCATGGCCATGAGTTTTAGATCTTAGATATGGAAAACATCTCTATGGAGAACCACTACAACAAATCATCTGTGACCAAGTCCTCCCCTATAACATATGTCTATGGTAAAATGGGAGAGAGTGAAAGAGGGGGGAAGGCCTTAGGGATTGCCAACCAAATTTGACTTTTAGGTCAAATTGGGGCATCGCTAGGTAAAAACTTGATTTTTAAGTGTTTTAGGGGTCTAATACATATGTCACAAGGTCTTTTATAAATTAATTAATGTCACTTAATGTTATTATAGCCTTGGTAATTATTAATTTTAGTATTTTTAGTCAATTTTGGGTTATTTTGAAGTAAAAAACTAGTAAGTTTCTCAGAAAAAGGTAGTTTTCTTGAAAAAATAAGAAAATGGCACTTGTACAACACATGAAGAAGTGTGACACATGTAAAAATCTCATATAATGTCCCTTAATCTTTCCCACACTCATTATAATGTTTCATTTGATCTATAAGTGTTACTTTTGGCCCAAAACCATTCTGCTCCATCTTTGCTTTTCTAGACATGCAAAAGTGACATTCATGTTTTTTTCTCAATGCGAACAACTAAGGAGGTTTCAATTAGAATCATTTTTTTAGGTTGTATTAAACTTAGATACCTTCATTTTCATATAAACATTTTTAATAGTAGTGGATTATTCTTCATGAACCATCCTCATGAAGTTGACTGTACGTTTTTGTCTGTTGTTTCATGCACCCTATATGTTTTATCTTGGCTTGAGAAATTCCATACGAACCAGTTATTAATTTTTATGATAGATGATTTTTAGCTCCTTATAAAATGATTCCCATTATTTTTTTCATGTTCAAAGTTTATTTGATGAGCCAATCACTTCAGGTTTACAAATTAGTCTCATGTGGGATGACAGACATGTCTCCAGCATTTTATATTTTTTTATGCTTTTCGAATGGTTCCAATGGATTTTTATGGTTTAATTTTCATGATTAAAATGTTTTATTTATCAATTTCCTCCATTATAGATCACACTACATCATGCTTGAAACAAACTTGTAGTCCACTATTATACTCAGTCAACTTCTTACTCACTCCTATTTGTAATTATGGTGAAATACGTGTATGTGCCCCATAAAACATGTTCACAAGGGTATATTAAAGTTTTTTAAGTCTTTGTGTATCATTTAACATCATTAAGTGGTGTGTCAAGCCTTCATTTGATGTAGAAAGGACTGTTGCAATCATATGCAATATTTTCAGTTAAACATCCATGAACATGCTCTCCTATAGGTGTTTGAGAACAAAAATCATGTTGTAAATAATTTTTGTAAATGAGAAGGGTCCTTGACAATGAAGAAAATCCATTTAGAATCCTTGAGATAGGACTAGAACTCAAATGGAGGCCAATTATAATGCTACTATCCATATTTAAACTTTACTGCCCATATACACTGAAATGCAACCTATAGGTGGCCCTTGATAGTAGGTTGAGGTGGCATATGGGGGATTGACATATGATCAACCTTCTCTTGGAGTTATAGGGTGTTAAGAAGACCATATAAAACTCATTTGAGGTGCTAAGTTGGAAAATGCCTCTAAAGACTTAAGGATTGTTTCATGCCCATTTCCCCTAAAATGGCAAAATAGAGTTCTTAGGGGTTTTGATGATATCTTGGAACATAGTTGAAATTCATTTTGAAACTTCTAGATGGTTATATCTTGTATTATCCACATAAGACAAGAACCATGTCAAGTTTAGGACATAGATGACCAAGTAAATATAGTAGTTTAAGTTCCTAAAGTGGTCAACAAAACCACTGAATTCCTCCATTAACATCTACAGGCTTGATCCTAGAAAATACCTTCTTTCACCAAGGTTACAATTTAGAACTTGCCTCCATGGTTAGTGGGTTATAATGGTTAAAATGATTTTTTTTACCCAAGAGATCATCAATAGGAACTATTATAATGTGTCTTAACTCCCATGTTCACCTACAAGGCCTTACAGCCACTGTAGATCACTGTGGAAAAACATAAAATTGAGACAATGTTTTTAGGTTATCATTTGAGGTGGGAAAGTGAATCATGTGACTTCAAGCATGTTCCAAGTGACTTAAAATAACCCTAAAGAGGCCCTTAAACATAATTTCAAGATTGAATCATTAAAAAACACATATACTAGCCCCACATAGTCAACTATAATTGACTGAGGGACATAAAGCAAGATAATTGGGTTCCTTAAGGTATTTGTAGTTTAAATAGGTAAACACTAAGTCCAAACAAATGATAGAAGAGCTTGTAAGGTTTAAACAGGGTTATACATTGATACAAAAGTTTATCCAGCCCTAATACATCTATAAATACCTCCCAAAATAGTTTAATATAATAAAAAGATTGTATATACAACCTGGACCAGATATAGAGAAATACTTGAGTTGATTGCAGTGTATAAGACATGGAGATAAATAAAATGAACCTAAAAAATGCCAAGTGAATCCTAAGTAATTAAAAAGGAGGTCTAAGAAAATATTTTGAAGGTAAACCATAAATTTATACTTATAGGAGTCATCTTTTAACCACAAAAGAAGACACAATCAACAGACAATAAACAAAGGATATATATTTTTCAGGTTGGCAATGCATAATATGGGGTGGATATATAATATAAATTATAATGTGAACAATAACACATAAGTAAGATCTTATATAATTTACCTCAAGGTTCAATTACTGAAAAATAATCTACAAGTATAAAAATATGTAAGTAGGCTCAAGTCTCGTAGGCTTGGTCGGGCAAGAACATAGTACAAGGTGTAGACAAGGATGTGAGAGGTTTATAATCAGAATGAGAAACTATATGATGATAGTGAATAAAATTGTATACTATAATTACTTTAAAACATAGGAATAATATGTTTAAATGTTTCATCACATAGCACGTTTCCTTAAATCAAACACACAATCAAAGATCCCCTCAGTCTAAACCAGTTAAGACAAAGCATTGACAATACAAAGTTTGGAAGAGGCCCAATGTTTACATGATCAAAATTGATCCCAAGACAAGTAGGAGTGTTACATGACACTATTTTAATGATTATTAAGTAGGTATAAATCCCTTTTATTGATTCACACAGTTCATTCCTATAAACCTTGCACAGTTTGTCATACAAAGAGTTTGTCTTAGTTTTTTGCAAATTTGAAAGGTTAAATGACCAGATCAAGAGTTGGAAATTTGTTAAAAGTGTCCTTAAAAATTTAAGAGGCTCTCAAGACATTTACATTTTTTAGACAAATAGGGGAAGTACACTCTATTTTGTCCAGATAGAGGGTACTTCCCCTTGATTGCAAAAAACTTATTTTAGTGAACAAGATGTAAATGGATGGTCTTAGGAGTTGTTTGAACCTTGGATAGAGATGTATGAGGTTTAATAATATATAAGTAATAAATAAAGACAATCATAAAATAGCGAAACCAAATGGGATGCTTTAAATCTCTAAAGTTACGGGCATACCTAGTGAATAAGGTTTAGACCTAGAGGCCAAATGGAGGGTAAATTCCAATTGTGACATGAGGTGATCATTATAACCTATAGAATAATATTTAGGGTGTCACTATATAAGTTTATAAACTATTTTGAAATAAGTAAAACCATGAAAGGTCATTTTGAGCTTTAAGGTGTACTCATGTTAACAAGCCATGGTGAAGCCTAAATTTCAAATGAGAGGCCATTTGCACTTATTACATGAGATATGCATTACAACATATTTAAAAATGTTTTTAGGGTTGATACAAAGTGATTAAGGTTTTTGAAGGTAAATAAATCATAAAGGAAACCAATTTTGACTCAAAGACAACTTATGCATGTACGAAAAGAGGAAAAAAAAATCGTTGGGTCATGTTTTAATGCTCATATATTTCATGAGGCATTGCATGGATGCCAAAGAATTTAGGGTATGTTAGTTGGGGTCTTGAAGGACATGTTTATGGAATATTTTTTAAATTTCTATGTCAGTGATTTATGAAAAAATCTTAAGATTCAAAACAGGCTTAAAACCCTTGCAAACTCTCAATCAAGACCAATTTGGAAAAATGGAGTTGGTTAGATAATCTAATGGAAAAGTTTGACTATGAAATACATTTTATCTTGAAAAAAGACTCTACCAAGATACTCCTCATGATTTTTATTTTTATGGAATTGTATGAACATGGTACAAAATAGGTTTTTCTTGACAATTTTGGCCTCTCAATAAATACCTAAGGTAATTTAATGTATCTAGGAATATTATAAGTGTTCAAAAATAATAGCTCTCAGTTTATCCATTCAAAACTGACATAATGGACAAGCTAGTGAGAAGGGTGGAAAACTTCAAGTGGGATGATTTTAAGGTGTGCCTAATGCCTATAAAACCATGGTGGGTATTAATAAGTGTTATCCCTTTATTTTCGTGTATTTTAATGGAAACATTATACACATTTTTAATCCAACTGTGAAAGGTACATGAAAGAGGAGGTTTTTGGACTACAGATGATTATAGCTCATTTTGGGACTCTCAATAAATACCTATAGTGCATGAAACATTTATGTAAGTATTAGCCATTTTAGCCATTATAACTCATGCTCCACCTGAGTATGGTGAAGCCCTGCTCATTTGCATAAAATTTTATCAATAAGAATACTATTTTTTACCTTTTCCATGACTATTCACAATGTGTTAAATTGGATGATGAATCTTTCTTAGTGAAAACTATGGATTCCTTAACATGTTATTTCATTCTCTCACCTGTTTAAAACCTCTTCTTTCATGGCATGTGAAGTGCTCTAGGAGATTTCCAGGTTTGAGTGAGTTAGTCTATTCATTAGTGCAATTCAAGTCCTCTTGTCTATTCCTCCTATCCTAAGACATTCATTCATAACCTCATAATCTAACATTCATGTGAGAAGACATAAATTGGAGAAGTGTATGTTTAGTTTGTCCCTTGATTTAATGTATAACATGCAGCGAGTTATAAGTCATCATATTATTTGGTGTATAACCCCCTTAAGATAGCTTAATTTTAGTTATCTCTCCCCAACCATCAATGGTGACTCCAAAGATATATCAACTAGACAAGCAACCCAAATTATTCTTTGAAGATTATTGGTAACATTTTACATTGTGTTCTTGCTTTCAATGGATTTTCATGGCTAAATTTAGTGTTTAATTCCTTTTTACATAAGTTGGTGAGACATTTCAAGCTTGTGCCATTCCCTATCAACAAGAGTAAGTTATTAATTAGCCTTGGTGTGATCCTTACCAGTCTTGTTGTGATCCATATCAACTACCACATGGTAATTATCATCTTTGTCATGAATTGTATTAGTATTATATCTAGCTTTCTCATTCTCTTACTCCAAGTCAACCTAGTCACTTTTCAAGTCCATCCATTTCCACTTTCAAACAAACACTTTTAGACTATGAGAGGTACATGTTGGAGCTTGATACTCTAAGGGGATGTGGTCAAGAGGTTCTAGTAATTTTATTCATAAGGTGAGAGATTTATTAGATTTGGTCAAAAGAGAGTGCGTACCTATTGAGAGATTCAATTGGTAAAGGCTCATAAGTGAGATGCTTGATGTGAGTGGCCTAGTTTTTTCCTTAGTGGATAGGCTAAGTTTTTATGAAAGACAACCTCACCAAACCGATCAGCCTTCATATCTAATTCCCAAAGTTTCCTATCAGCCATATTTGATCCCTACTCACAAGCCCAATTAATGATATCAATGTCATCCTTTTCCCAATCAATTGGAAGAGACAATTGAGAAGAGAAACCTTGTGTTTGAAGCTAACCCTGATAGGTAGATTGAATTGACTAATATGTATATGAATCAATTATTTTTAGAATCAAAGTGGAACTAAATCCCTCATTGCCCTTTTACATTGCATCCCCAACACCTAAAAAAGATAACTCTAATCCTAACATCATAAGTTGGAGTAAGATAGTGGAATCATGGGGAAATAAAGAAGATAGAAGCATTGTTAATTAGTGTAAGGTTGAGAATGAATTTTATCCTTTACAATTCACTACCACCCTTCCTAAAGAAGATTATTGTGTTATATGCTATCCCTCATGTATTCCTTATGATCATAATGATTCCTATGAAATTCGAGAGAGACTTTTCCAAGAGCACCTAGCCAAGCAAATTGAAGACTTAGAGTCAAAGATAAAGTTACTAAGTCAAGGTGTGTTGGAAGGTTTATAACCAAAAGAAGGCCCTATGCCTGAACACACCCCATCCACCCTTCCCCAAGAGAGTGATCAAGCTAAGTCAGATGTGAATGAAGTGATTGTCAAGTTGAAGGGAGAAAACCAATTTTTTTAGCCTAAGCTCAGTCTCCCCTTCTTCAAGAGCTTCTGAAAGAATCCCCTACATTCCATTCCTAATCTAATTTTGAGTTCTATGTGCCACCTCCACCAATTATTTCATCATGTCCTCACCCCATCACCATTTTAATTGATTGAACTATGGTATGGGAACCTAAATAGGAGTATTTTGTTGACAAAAATCAGAAATCTTGCTTGAAAAAAGTCTAGCTCTTTGGTAGCCTCATTGGACTAAGTCAAATGACTTTGAAATGCCTAGTCTTGGAATCATAAAGAAGGAGATTTATTATATTTCATCCCTTGAAGATAAATATTAGATTATGATAGTTGAGACACATTTTGAGAGCCCTCAAGAGGTCCTAAGTGTTGAATAAGAGGTGATCCCTCATGTTGAGTCTTCTTGTTTGGTTAACAGTGAATAATGCTTTTCTTGTGTTGAAGAGGAAATATTTGATGAAATCCTTTTGGATTATAAGGAAGAGGGTGAAATATATTATCTTTTTATTTCACTTCATGATGATAATCAAAAGGAGGATGAGGATTGTGGGAGAATTTTGAAAACATATGTAATGATTTTGAGTCTCTCAAGAGGTCTACTAGTTCTTTAGATTTGATTATAAGTGATGATAAGAAAGATGACATTGTCCAATATGTCATAGATGATCAATAAATAGTTCTTAAGTAGCCTTTGTAAGAATTTATTGAGGTCGTTAGAGCAGGTAATACTCCTCTTCATGGAGGCTATGAGCTAATCACAAATGGAGAAGGCAACCTTGGCACTCACGTAAGTATGCAAAAGAAAAGCAACCTTTGAAATTTGTCTTTTCAAGAAGAATATACATTTCATGATGATGTGTTTGAAGTCATCAAGTTGGAATATCTTCTTCTAAACTAGTTGGGATAAAATCATCATATCTTGAGTGATGAAACAAGCTCCTTTTGGCCTCAATCTTCTAAGGAACATGAAACTACTCCTCTTGAATCCATGTTTACTAAAGAGATACAAGTTGATTATGAGATGAAGAGTACGAAGTAGTATGAGGTATGTGTAAAAGTTAAAGAGAAATATACCTACATTGGATACTTATTTTAAGATGATCTACTTGTGAGAAGGTTAAGTGAAGTGATAAGAAATAGGACCGGTCTCCAAAGCATCCAATTCAGGGAGAAACATGCTTGATGATATGATCCATCTCATCAAGAGATGATTTAGGAAAGTTTTTTTGATCTTGGAAGGGAGTTATGCTTAGTTTTTTGTTCTACATAGTATTTTGTTTTCTAATTTTCTCTAAGTGGCTTGAGCATATGTATGTGTGTCTTGTTAGTGTGTTTGTTTGGCTTACGTGTGTCCTTTGTTTTGTGTGATTGAGGTAATTAGTAGTATTGTATTGATAAAAGTATATGGTAAAAGGTACTCTTATTGTGTCTTGAACTTCATATGAATCCCTAATCCCAATATACTAATCAGGCTACTAGTCTAGTTAGTTTAGAAGGCATACTACCCTTATGAGTCACCAATTTGTTGACCAAATTTGAATTTTAGGTCAACTTTGGGCACTCCTAGGTAAAAAATTGACTTTTAGGTATTTTATTGGTCTAATACATATGTAAAAAAGTGTTTTAAAGGTTAACTAATGTCATTTAATGTTATTATAGCCTTGGTCCTTAGTTATTTTAGTCCTTTTAGTCCTTTTGGGTCATTTTGAGGTCAAAAAAGGTGCATTTAATGACTTGTAAAATTTTCATGGGAAGTGTGAAGGTTTAAAAATGTGATTTCATGACCCATGTGTCCTATTATGTCTTAATTAATTGAAACCAACTAAAAAGTGGTAAGTTCCTTAGAAAAAGGTAGTTTTCTTCAGAAAAGAGAGGTAAATGGCACTTGTACAGCCCATGGGGAAGTGAGCCACATGTAAAAATCTCATGGAAAACAAATTCATCTTAAAAAAACATTGGATTTGATCTATAAGTGTCATTTTTGGCTCAAAACCACTCTACTACATCTTTGCTTTCCTATACATGCAGAAGTGACCTTCAAGTTTTTGCTTAGTACAGACAGATGAGGAGGTTTAAAGTCAAATTATTATAATAGGTTGTATTAAAATCAGATACATTCATTTAAATATAAATATTTTGAATAATTTTGGCTTGTGTTTCATGAACCATCCTCATGAAGTTGACAGTACGTTTTAGCCTGTTATTTCATGCACCTTATAGGTTTTGCCTTGGTTTGAAAAATTCTTACAAGATAGTTGATGAGATTTATTCTAGATGATTTTCCCCTCCATCTAAAATTATTTCAATTCTTTGTTTCATGTTCTAATTTTATTTGATGAGAAAATGACTTCAGGTTTGCAAAATGGTCTCATGTAGGATGATAGACATGTCTCCACCATTTTATGGTTTTTTCATGCTTTATTAATGGATCCAATGGATTGAGATGGTTTAATTTTCATGATTATAATTTTATATTTATCAATTCATTCCATTTTGGATCCCAATACATCATGCTTGGAATAAACTTGTAGTCCACTGCTATACTCAATCAACTTCTTGCTCTCTTATTTGTAGTTATGGTGAAGTACATGCATGGGTCCTATAAAACATGTTCACAATGTTTTGATTAATTTTTTTTATGTCTTGGTGTATCCTTTAACATCATGAATTTGTGAGTCAATCCTTCATTTGATGTAGAAAGAGGACTATTGCAGCCATATGCAAAATTTTTAGTTAGGCAACCATGAACATGCTCACCTATAGTTGTTTGAAAAGAAAAATAATGTTGGAAATAATTGTTGGAAAGGAGAAAGGTCCTTAATAATGCATAAAATCCATTTTGAATCCTTGATATAGGACTATAACTCAAGTGCAGGCCAATTACAATACTACTGTCCATATTTACACCTTGTTGCTTGTATACACTGAAATATAAACTTTAGGTGGCCTTTTACAGTATGTTGAGCTTGCATATGGGGGATTGAAGAATTATTTACCTTATATTTTAGTCATAAAGTGTTAAAAATACCATAAAAAACTCATTTGAGGTGTTAAGTTGGTAAATATAGGTTGGAAACTGCCTCTAAGAACTTAAGGACTATTTGAGGCCCATTTTCTCTAAAATGGCAAAACATATTTCGTAGGGGTTTTGATGACATCTTGGAACATGATTAAAATGACTTTTGAAACTTATAGATGGTTATGTATTGTAGCATCCACATAATAAAATAAACACATCAATTTTAGGAGGTATATGACCAATGAAAATTAGTAGTTGAAGGTCCTAAAGTGGTCAATAAAAGTAATGAATTCCTCCATTAACATCCATAGGCTTGATCCTACAAAAGACCTTCTTTCACTAGGGTTAAAATTTAGACCTTGACTCAATTGTTAGTTGGTAATAATAGTTTAAATTACTTTTTGTGAGCCAAGAGATTATCAATAGGAAGTGTTATCATGTGTCTTACCTCCCATGTTCACCTACAAGACCCTATAGCCACTATAAATGACTATGGATAAATAGAAAATTGAGAGAGTGTTTATAGCTTATCATTTGAGCTAGGAAAGTGAAGCAAGTGACATAAATAATGTGTCAAGTGAATTTAAGGAACCATAAATAGTCCCTTAAACACCATTTCAATATTGAATCATGAAAATCACACATACATGCCCCACACATTCCACTCTAGTTGACCGTGAGGGGCAGAGAGCAAGATAATTGTGTTCCTTAAGGTGTTTGTAGTTAAAAAAGGTAAACAATAGGTCCAAATAGTTGATATAAGAGATTGGAAAGTTTCAACAGGGTCATACATTTATTTAAAATATTATCCAACCCTAATCCATCTACAAATACCTACCAAAATAGTCCAATACAATGAGAAATCTGTGTATACAACCTGGACTAGAAAGAGAGAAATATATGAGTTGATTAAGGTGTATAAGACATGGATATAAAGCAAATGAACCAAAAAAAATTCCAAGTGAATCATTTGGAAATAAAGAGGAGGTTTTGGACACTCTTTTTAATATAAACCATACATTTATACTTACAGGAGTCATCTTTTAGCGAGAGAGGAAGACACAATAGACAATGAACAAAGGATGGATACTTTTGAGGTTGGAAATGCATAGTATGGGTTGGATATATAATATAAATGATAATATGAAAAATAAAACATTAGAAAGGTATTATATGATTTAATTAAAGGTCAAAATACTTCAAAATAATCTACATGTATCAAAATATGCAAGTAGGCTCAACTCTCTCAGGTAAAGTTGGGCAAAAACACAGTCCAAGCTATAGACATGGTTGTGAAAGGTTTGTAAGCATAATGAGAAAATAGATGATTATATTGAATAAAATTTTATACTATAATGACTTGTAAAAAAAGGAATAATATTTTAAACTTTTACATCACACATTACATTTCCTTGAATCAAAAACATAGTCAAAGATCCCTTCAGTCTAAGCCAGTCAGGACAAAACATGGACAATACAAAGTTTGGAAGTGGAAAAGTGTTTAAATGATAAAAAGTGATCCAAATATAGTTATGAGTCTTACATGACATTCCAATAGTGGATATTTAGTATGGATAAATCTCTTTTGTTGCTTTAGACATTTTATTCGTAAAAACCCTGCACAGTCTGTCATACAAGGAGTTTGTCTTGGTTTTTAGAAATTTTGAAAGGTAAAATGACCAGAAAAAGAGTTATAAATATGTATAAAGTGTCCTTTAAACTTTTATATTCTCTCAAAAATTTCACCTTATATGGAAAAATAGGGTAAGTACCCTATGTTTTGTCCTAGACAAAGGGTACTTCCCCTTGAATGCAAACTACCTATTTTTATGAACAAGACATAAATGGATGGTATTAGGAGTTTTTTGAACCTTGGAAAGATATGTATTAGGTTTAATAAAATACAATAAATCATGTAAAAACTATCATGTAAGATAGAAACGAAATAGGATGCTCTAAATCTCCAAAGTTGCAAGCAGGCCTATTGAACAAGGTTTAGGCCTAGAGGCCAAATGAAGGGTAAATTCCAATTGTGACATGAGGTGATAATTATAACCTATATATCCATGTTTATGGTGTTAATATACAAGTTTATAAACTATTTGGAAATAATGAAAATAATAAAAGGTCATTCTGAGCTCTAAGGTGCAGTCAAGCTTACTACGCATGGTGAAGCCTAGATTCCAAATGAGAGGCCATTTGAACTTATAACATGAGATATGATTTAAAACATATCAATTTTTTTTTTAGGGTGGATAAATAATTTATGAAACCTTTTTAAGTAAAATAAATAATCAAAGAAACCACTTTTAATTGAAAGACAACTCAAGCATGCAGGAAAAGAGGAAACCATGTTTGATAGATCAAGTTTTAATGCTTATATATTTCATGAGGAATTTAATGGATACAAAAGGAGTTATGGGAGGTTATTATGGGTATTTAAGGAATTTTTTTGTATTTTTTTAGTGTTGGCCATCAGAGATTTATGAAGAAATCTTAAGAGTCAAAACAGACCTAAAACCCTTGTAAATCCTCAATTAGGACTAGTTTGGAGAAATGGAGTTGATTATATGATATAATGGAATATTTTGAACATTAAAAATATTGGAACTTGTAAAGGAATCCATAAATATACTCCTGATTTTCATTTGTATGGACTTATACAGACAGCGTACAAAACTAGATTTTCTTGATAGTTTTTTGCATTATGCAGGCTAAAGGAGGAGTTTGAAGATGAAATAATGTTTGGAGGGAATATAAATAATTTTAATAACTAAATAAGGTAATTTTATTCCTTTAATAAAATTTTAAGGGTTGTAACAATAGATCTCATTTCAGACAGTCAAAACTGGTATAGTGGATAAGCTAGTGAGAAGGGTGTAAAACTTCAAGTGGTTGATTTTAAGGTGTGATTGATGATTATAAGGCAATTTAAGGTATTTAAATGTGTCATAAAATATATAAAAATTATTTTAATGAAATAATTCTTTCAATTTTGAGGCCAAGTGTGCAAGTTGCATGAAATAGGAGTGTTTTGGACTGCAAATGATGATAACTCATTTTGGCAAGGTTCTAGATGACCAAGCCTGAAACCAATACATGGAGAGGAATGAATGAGACACATAACCTTATTTAAAGTCATAATACCTATCCCTAATCATTTATAATATATTAAAATAGGTTTAAATCATGAAGGTAGTTTTCTAAGACAAAATAAGGAGTTTTATGCCACCTTACAAGAGTTTGATGAATTGAGTGGACACTTGTCCTTCTTGATCTTAGATGGTTTTCACCATATCCTCTTCTCATGCATAAGTAACTAATTTTATCATCTTGGAAAGTGTCCTTGTCACCCTTTAACTTATTTCTTCTCCTCTCCCTCTCAAGTTCTATAATAACTAGCCATTTTGGCCATTGTAATTCATGTTTCACCTAAGTATGGTGAAGCCCTATTCATTTGTACACCATTTAAAAAATAAGAATACTTATTTTTACCACTTATATTACTTTTCATAGTGTGTTCAATTTTATGATTAATATTTCTTATGGAAAACTATGGATTCCTTAGCATGATGTTTCATTCTCTCACCTATTTGTAGCCTCTTCTTATAGGGCATGTGAAGTGTTCTTAGGATATGTCCAGGTTTGAGTGAGTTAGTATATTAACTAGTGTCATTCAAGGCCTATTTTATATTATTCCTATCCTAAGGAATTCATCCATAACCTCATAATTTAACATTGATGTTAAAAGACATAGATTGGAGAAGTGTATGTTTAGTTTGTCCCTTGATTTCATGTATAACATGTAGCTGGTTGGAATTCATCATCTTATTTGGTGTATCAGCCCCCCTAGGATAGTTTAATTTTATTTATATCTTTTTCTTTTCACACCCAAACTTTAGGTGTAGTTACAATCTAAAGTGGTATATCAAGGGAGTTATCCCTATCTAGAGATTCACCTTAAGCTTAGGCTACCCATAAATCAAGATGTGTTTCCATTGTGCCACCTGGATGAAGAGAGATTTGGCATCTCCTCAAAGGGTGAAAACCTAAGTGAGAATAGGGACTATATGAACCACATAAAGGGTGATACCCTAATGATATATAAAGGTATGAAGAATGGTAAGATTTAGGCAAAACATCTTGGCCTGAAATTGAAAATGTAGCATAAAATTAGGTAATACATTAGTCTTGTTAGTAATGGAAAATAAATCATCTAATGTAACATTTTTAAAATTGGAATCATTTATGCTCTTGGATAAGTGAAAAACAATTTAAGCTTGAAAAGATGTTAAATTTGTGAAAATATTTTAAGGATCATGGTTGAGTTTCCTAAAAGCACCATATTCCAATTAAAAATATCATTATATAATGGTTGGAAGAGGGTGTGAATCCACTGCCAAGAAAAATTAAAAAAAAATATAAAATATGCTTTAAGGAATCTTGATTGTTGGACATAAATAAAACTAGGTGACCCATAAAAAAGTTCACTAGGAGAGAACTAATATAGATACCTTGGTGGATATTACACCATAATAAGTGTGTTTATTTTTATCTCAATTCTAGCCATACACACACAATGAAACATTTTTCTCCAAATGTTTTTTGTCGATTAAACTTTCAATTTGGTATTGTGAGTTTAAACATGTGGATATTGTAAAGAAGATTCAATACCATAACTAGGGTTTATAATATTTGAAGGGTCTCTCTACAATTCACTTCTAATCAATCCATAATTTGAAGTGAGATTTGAGTGAAATATGTGGAAATGGATATTAGATACATAGAATTATGAGTTTTTTTTATAGGCTTTAGCTCTCTAGCTTGCAATTGAAAATGATCGTATAAAACATTCCAAGGAGGTTTGTCTTTAGTTAAATTATAAAATAGGCCCCAAAAATAATTGATTCCCTATATAAATATTCAAGGACATTTACACAAAATTTACTTCATGATAAGTAAGAACTAGAGATGACCATAAAGACTTAGAGTTGAGAGATAGTTCATAAAGAAACCCATCTCCATACCAAAACAAATTCCTTTTGAGAAGTTCCCAAGCCTTCCAAATATTCTTATCCATAGGGTACAAAAAATGGTGGTAGGGACCTACGTGAGAAGCATTGTTTTAATATTCTATCCCTTGAAGGATACTTTTCACATGGGATTTCCTTGATTGATGTGATTATTGAGAAGTATTTTCCAATTCTCATTACCATATAAATATGTGATGACATACTTATCAAAAAAATTATGGCATTCGATATAAATACATAAAATAACAATCCCTCCTATGTAGCTTAGATTTCAACAAATAGATCAAGCTACTAGATGAAACCATCAAATAATTCAGAGTTCACAAATTAAATCATTTAGATTATTTTCTAATTTAGCATAGATAACCTTAGAGAAAGCCAAATAATATGAATCAAAACCATGAGTCGTAGCTAGTACCTCAGAGTCAATTTTAATTCTTTATACTAAATATGAAAGGATGGATATCCAATAATAAATTCCATATTATCCCCTTTTCCTGACATACTACCCTGAATCAAAGGGATAAGATTTTAAATGGAAAAGAGATACCCAATAATTTAAATTATTCTCCATGTTAAATCTAATTCCATTTGTACTATAATAAAAAAGTAATAAAAGGGTAGAGGGGCTATCTATAACTTTAGGTTTTAATCCACTGAATGGAGGATCTAGAATCCAAATAAAAAACCTAAAAACTTTCCATAACACTTTATACGTATTACTCTTACATATCTAATAGACAAAACTAATCATAAGAATAACATCCATTTTCCATTTTAGAATCAATGTTGGGAAGAGATATACATTTGAACAAAACTCAAGATAATTAATTACCCATAGATTAGTGGAAGAATTCAACAACTAGAACATAGAGGGAGGGATGAAGTAGGAAATCATGATGGATAAAATAAAATAGATCAAACTAGCTAGATTGAGGATAAAATAAAATAGATCAAACTAGCTAGATTGAACCTAATTAATATTGATGCAGATAATTGTAATATAAAAAGAAGTATTTAAATTATATTATCAAACATGAGGCCATATCTGAAAGCTTGAAGCATAGTCAAAATGAAAGAACATTCATTTTTTCCATAAGATTTCTCATACTAAATATTAACAAATAGATCCTTTTCCTAAGATGACCAAGTCCTTTTCATTCCTTCCAAAATGGAAATGATGTTTTCTAGGATATTTATTGTGGATTAACACTATCTGTTAAAAAAAAACAATTAGGGAAATAAGATATCTAACCTTAAGAGCAATAACTTCAGCAAAAAACTTATAGGAAATATTAACTAGAGTTATAAAATGTCAACTTTTTAAGAGATCCAAATCCCTTATTTTGCGAATGAACTTGATATACCTTGGTTAATGAGTTTACTAAGGGAATGAGTCTAAACAAATTCAAGATAGACTTTATGTGAATATAAACCCAATTTATTCTAAATAATTTGATAGATTTCATAGAGAAATTCATCAACACCAAAAACATTGCCGATAGCCATCTCCATGACTGCTTCATGAAGATATTCAATATATAAAAACATATCACATGCCACCCATTAAGATTCAAAAAATCTAAAGGAAAACACTTGGATGCATTTTTTAAGAGCATATTCCTTTTAAGGCATATATGTTTGGAAGACAACACAATGATAATAAATCAATAATACTAGTATAATATCAAGGACATGTGAAATTTGAAATCTAGTTTCTTGGTTGGGTTATCAATACATTTTTATTTAAATGAACTATATTTTACAGTTAAGATGGTAAATTCCATTTTTAGGCTACATAATTTAATAACTAAGATTTCATTACATGTAAAATTTCTTATACTATCTCGTAAATTCCTAAACATTAAATTTTAATTTTGATTTATCTTCTCATGTAAGTAATCAATGAGTTTCAATATTTTTTTTAAACATTATTCTCTTCTAAATTTTTACTATTTAATGATTAATGTTGTCCTTGTGACATATAAATCTTATTGTGATGCGAGACACTATTTTATTTTTGACCCTTTTAAAACATTGTGAGATAGATTGATTTAATTATTATTAATTGGAAAAAAAATAATGGGGTTGGGTTAATTTTATTTTAATGATTTTCTAAGTAGAATAACTAGGTAATTGTAAATAATGAATTGATTAATGTAATTCATCTGAAACATAATTTATCACAAAATTTAATTAGTAGTAATTGTTCTGAGGGTGCAAGGTATATTAGAATACATGTATATTTGTTTTTTCTATTTTTTTCTAGTAAGTGATCGATTCTCACATTTACAGTGTTAACGACTTACTTGATCTTATCATTTCTTGATGTTTAGGCCTAAAGAATCAATCAAAATTGCATAAGTTTTTAGGTTCAACCCCATCCATCTAATCCTCATGTAACAGTTCACATGATCCATAAGTATTCTGGTAAATTTATTATCCAAACATCCATCGAATCTCACCAAAGCCTCTTAAACATTTCCCCTCTCTATGAGTTAGCCACACATGCACATCACTTTCAATCAAGCCATGAGAGGAAAATAGGGTCACAATAATATTTAATAGATTTGAAGGACTATGTCCACCTATCATGCCACATGGCATGATCGCCTTTGATTTTGACTCAATGAGGTCGCTGGTATGTAATAGAAGCCTTGGGCCAAAAATTTAATACATACATACATGTGTTGATCATTCATGGAAACTGATATAGAAGGCTAAATTGGATAACATTGAAAGCTTTGATTGTCTAAATTACACAAAGTTATTTATATAGGGTTATTATGATTCCTAGTATAATATTGCTACCTCCCCTGCTTGAAAAACTATACAATCCTCATCAAGTAATATGGATTTTTTAGTCTCAAATCTTTATTTATACACAAATATTCCATTTTTTAATTCAAGATTTGAAAATATTATAAGGTAGTTGATAACAAGAGGTCATCTAAATTTTAGGGTATAATTGAAATTTAAAGACGATCTCACCTAATTTTTAAAATAATTATAATCATATATATATATATATATATATATATATATATATATATATATATATATCACTAACACAAAACATCCAATCTAAGACCATTTACCACTAGGAAGAAGGCATCGATTGAAAACAAATAGGTACAATATGAATGCAACCAGAACTATATATCACATAATTATAATCTGATGAAAAATAATAATAGGCATTTTTTAACAACAAATTAATTATTGAATGGTGGAAAAGTAACCAAATAATTGCACAGGTGTCAAACAATAGCCAAGCCACCTAACATTTATGTTATCAAATAGGAAAATTGTTATCAGTCGGTGGCTATATCAATTCCTGCCAACATGAATTTCACTCGATATTTGTGCCATATATTGACAAAATTATTTTCATTTAATATTTACACTACCAAAAAATAGTATAGTTTTTGTTTGATAACTATGCTTTTATTTGACAACACGCTACCAAATAACAAATGTGCTAGTTCCTAACAGTTCCACTATCGTTCAATGGCTATGCTGGTAGAAGATATACAACTATCATTCATCTACACATTTATGTTTGATAGACTTGATAATACAACTATCATCCATCTACATATTGATGTTTGATAGCCCTGCTACCGGATGGTAGCCATGTTAGTTGAAACAGATGGTCATCTGCAACATGCAAACATATGATTGGATAATGTAGTCTAATAATTTCATCCTATAGTCAATCCTAATAATTTGGTTGTACTATTATACACCTTCCAATATGATTCTCCACCATAGTGAAACTGATTCACTTAATGACCTCTAAATGTTTTTAATATAGATGATTAAAGTTTTCCCTACCAAAGAGGTTTTGTTTCACAATTTCTATGTATGAAATTTTAAAATTATATTAGAATATATATTATTTAATGTAATATTCAAATATATATTATATAAGATAATATTATTATATATTGTATAATATATAAAATATCGATAATATATAATATATAATTAATTTATAATATACACAAATATTATAATATATATAATATATTTTCTATATTATAACTAGTTTATTGAATCTAAGTTAGAAGTATATTTTTAATGTATTTAAGTAATGT
The DNA here is from genome assembly GCA_037957365.1 of Torreya grandis. Classification (NCBI taxonomy): domain Eukaryota; kingdom Viridiplantae; phylum Streptophyta; class Pinopsida; order Cupressales; family Taxaceae; genus Torreya; species Torreya grandis. The sequence goes on along the minus strand of JARHVA010003373.1, from coordinate 581,542 downwards.
AAATTCATAAATTGCCCTAAAGTCATGGCATATGTATTATATGGGCCCTCTTTGTAAGACATTACAAAAAATATTTCATCATTACCCCTCATCATCACAATTTAATAGATGTTTAAGCAAAGGTGATGGTGTTGGTTTTGGAGGTGGTGGTGGAATTGATAGAATTTTAGGTCATGCTACCAACTTTGGTGGTTGTTTATATATCACTACTTGTGGTAGTAGACATCGTGGAGGTGTTGGCATGGGAGCTAAATATTATTAATTTTTGGCATTTTTTTATAAGTGCTTTCATTTCATTATTACAATATATTCTGATAGAGATCATCTAATAAGGAGATAACACATCAAATTCTTCTACCCTTGATGTTAGATTAAACATATGTTGAGTTTTACACACAACATTAGTTGAATTTCCTTACTCGACACATGTTACAGTCTAATTATTTAAGCAAGTTGTGAATGAATAAGATGAACTCTATAAACTCAATGTATTTCCCCCACATCAACATGATTATATTTTTCATACGATCCAATAATCATATCCATAAATTAGAGGTCAAGTCTTTTCATGATAAAATATAAATTAGTAAATAAAATATGACAACATTGCCCTGAAATCAGGGCATGTGCATAATATGGGCCATCTATTGTAGGATATCGCATGAAATACACTATTATTGCTCCTCTTTATCATCAATGAATTCACTTTGAAATATTTCATCACATACAGGTTCTATATTACCTTATTGTTAATTTCTTAGGATTCTTGATACAATTAAATATTAATAGTATTTGTTATATATAATACTATTAAATGGTGACATGGTTGATGGATTACCTCTATTAAAATCATTATGAATCTTTAGGAATTTCTATTTTGAATTAGAAATAAATTTTCATAAACATTTTACAACTTATTATATACTTGTGTAACTTTTACCATACATATTAAAATGAATTTTTCCTTTGAAAAAGCTACAAATCTTAAAATTAACTAGTAAAACTTAGTAAAACTTACTTGTTATTTCCACTCACTTTATTTTATGACAAACTAACCTCCATATTCATACACAACATTTAAAATATGATATCCCCATAAATACATGTTAATGGGCTTTAAAAGGTTGTTAAAATCACCAATTCATAGTCTTTTCCCTTTGGCTAATATATAAGATTTTCCACCTAGGTTTCCTTTTAAAAGGGAATTGTTTTAATTTTGAAATACAAGTAATTATTTTACCATGTGGAAAATATATTTTAAATTGTGGATTCATGCAATATGGAGTAGGTTATTTTTGACTTTGGAAAGTTGTGTTTAACCATGGAACAAATTTCAAAGGTCAACTGCTAATATTTTTGAAAAGTATTTTTGTTTTAAAAGTACAAAATATGGTTCAATCCTTCAAATGATCAAACCCCTATTTTACTGGTTATATTTGCATCTAAAAAATTTTGAGGTGAAATTTTGGTGTTCACCTCATAATATAACACTTCAGACCTAGTAATACTAGCAGTTGACCAAATGTGCAAGGAAAGTTAGAGGAATTATTATTTATTTATTATATCTAATAAATATTAGTATTATATACTATATATTTCAAACATATTAACTTATTTATTTATTTATATTTTTCTAATTGAAATTAAATGATTAAATAAAATAAAAATTTGTATAAAACAAATCATAATGCAAATTGACAACTGATGTTAATTAAAATATTCTTGTAGAAAGAGTCATAAGAGAATTTTTATAATAGGACTAATTTACAAAATTACATTGTATATTGAATATCCTCCACAGATGTGTAGAATATGCTTTACTTATAGATGTGTATAATATATTCTTCTTATATCATTGTAATTAAATGATAAAGAACAAGAATAAAGAAAGTGTATTCAGTGATCCATTCAAACATGATATAAGTTCATTCATCATTATCTAAACAAGTTACATTATATACTATTGATTTAAACTATTTTTGATGAATACACAAAGCTTATAAATGTTAATGACATGAAATACCATTGATATGAACTATTTATGGTCATAGCCGAACCTTATATAAATTAATGACGCATAATCATATACAAATTTGTCCAGAATAAAGAATGTTGTCTCCCCAGTTCTTTTGAAGAATAAGCATAACGAAATAAAAGCTTACATTTTCCAAAAAATAAAGGGATTTACATACATTTACGTATAGTAAATTCATAAAGTTTCACATTGAATTTAATTATATATTTTTTATAAATCATAACTTGTATACTTATAATTATAAATAAAGTGAATTTCAAATAACACAAAGGATAAAAGAGCAAAAAGAAATAGCATTATGTAGCACTTACTATAAAAAGCATCAAGTAGGCTTTCATGGGCTTGTAAAAGAAATACCAAATATTGGTGTTAAAATTTGTATCAAAACTTGATCTGTAGGTGTTACATTCATGGAAAAGCAAGTTTATTCTTTCAAATAACCAAAATTAAATTCCAGGTAATATTGATCAATATTAGTATTAGCGGAGGGAAAATACACTACCTACAACCAAGTTGCCAGTTATCCAGTGATAGACAACCTACTGATTATCAATATCTACTTCATCGATATTGGACATGAGATCCTCTACCTTCGTCATCCCAACATCATTTACTAAGTTTTTCATCATGATCATCTTGAATCTCAAAAACCAAATAAAAAAATATTAAAAACTAAAGCCTAAATGCCACAACATAAACCTCTATTGAGCTATGTATTATTCTATAGGCAATGGAGGTGGTGATCTGAACACCTGGTGAGTTTCCTAGCTTGACATAATGTAACAGGAGAACCTATTGATTTAAAAACAAACCTAACAGCTCTCCCATCCACCCAAGATCGAGTGCCAATCGATGACATTTTCTCTCAACTAGTGATTCCTCTACGTCAACATTTAAATTGCATCATAGCTTTGACACTTATTTCAAAAACAAAAATGAATTACCTCCACTTCAACATCATTGTATTATTCATTGGATGTGTACATCATACATGGAGTCTTTCCATAATCAAATAAAAAATAGTCACTTAATGATTTGACCACCATGCAACCTAAAAAATCCAATATCTTCCCTAAATTCATGGCACATGTATATGATATAGGTCATGTTGTGTACAATAACATGTTCACCTTATATGTCATGATTTATATATGAAAAAGGGACATGTAAAATTGATGAAACAAACCTCCAGCACATAGGCTAAGCTATATGTTTAGCAAACTTTTCAATGATGAACAGAAAATCTCTTGTAGATAGGGATATAACATATGTCTTGACAAATTATTTCTTCCATACACAGAATATCATCTTCAATTTTCTCCTTTTTAGACAGTTTACTCATGATGCATAAAGTTAACAGCCCATACTTTCTTGAACAAGACAAAATTTTGGATTTAAAGATATAATACACTATTCTAGCAGATTCTGTATGTTTTAATTCGAATTGAAGTATAAAAATTCAATTAATACTCATATCCAACAAGTTTGGCGACTCACCTTCCCATGGTAGACTCATCCTTGTTTGGCTTTCAACTCAGTAAAATGCTTAGCATAGCTTCTATTCGTTGCAAAGAAAACCACGGTTCAACAGTAATGCGACCAACAAGAGATCATGCCCAGCAGCAATAGCAACACCCAATTCATATCAGACTATGCCCAGCAGCAATAGCAATGCCCCTTTCAGATATTTGGACTCATATTATTAAAAAAAAAAAAAACAACTCCTCCACTCAAAAGGAATCACACATTTTTTTTAAAAAATTTATTCAACAAGAAGACATACATCTATGTTTTATCTACGAATTGCAGATCCTTTCACACTGTACCCCTGCTCTAATTGCCAACACACATCCCCTATTTTACACACAAAATCCCCTATATCAAACTGTATTTATCAACTTAGATGCTTAATTCTATCCTGGGCCCCACATAACAACCTCCCAAAATGCATAAAACAACTCTCCTAACATAAGAAAATACAAACCACATAGAATTTCGCCCAACAGACTCGATTTCCTACCTAAAAATACTTAACCAAATTAATAAAAAATTAAAACTAAACAAATGGAGGGAAATAATAAATGCTCCTGCATCATTCTTCCAAGGAGCTGAAGAAGTATTCTTCACTTGTTGTTTTTCTGCATCAAATTTTCTAAGCTTGTGCCCAGCTTAAGGATGTCATTTGCAATCAACCATGTTGCATCTTCAGCTGGTAGATTCTTCCACTTAGTTAGATACTGGAAATATTCTTTGTTCCTTGTCTTTTTAACCACTTTCTTGTCTAAAATTCTCTCAATCTCCTTTGGCACTTCCTTTGGTAGTTGCTGCTCCCATTGGATAACTTTATCTACCCCTATTTCAGTTTCTTTGGCTGGTTGTCCTTCGTCTTTGTATGGATATAGATCTGCAACATTAAAAATTGGAGAGATTCCAATCCCCTTTGGCAATTCTATTTCATATGCATTATTTGAAAACTTCCTTATTACCTTGCATGGTCCTCTTTTCTTTACCTTCAGCTTGTTGTATTCTTTTTTTGGAAACCTCTCTTTTCTGAGATGAGCAAGAACAAAGTCTCCAACACTGAAATTGACCTCTTTTTTCTTTTGGTCTACCCTTAGCTTGTATTTGATGGTGTTTTCTTCAAGTTTCTTCTTTACCTGTTCATGCAAATTTTGTATAGCATTGGTGAATTCTTCTGCATCACCACTCCTTGTCTCCATGCTACTTATATTTCTTAACTCATACACACCTCTTGGATGCATTCCATACATGATTTGAAATGGACTCAATCATGTACTTCTATTAGGAGAATCATTATAGGAAAATTCAGCTTGTGCAAGTGCAAGATCCCATTGTTTTGGATGCATACTTACCAAGCTTCTCAAGATGTTGCCCAAGCTTCTATTGACAACCTCTATTTGGCCATCCATTTGAGGATGATAGGCTGAACTGAAACTCAATTGTGTTCCCAATTTCCTCCATAAGGTTCTCCAAAAGTGTCCAACAAATTTGGTGTCCCTATCAGAAACAATGCTTCTATGCAATCCATGCAATCTAACAACATCTTGAAAGAATAGATTAGCTATGTGAGTAGCATCACTTGTTTTTGAACATGGAATAAAATGAGCCATCTTTGAAAACATATTTACCACAACAAATATGGAATCATGGCCTTTTTGAGTTCTTGGAAAACCAAGTACAAAATCCATACTTATTGAATCCCAAGGCCTATTTGGAATGGGTAGTGGCTGGTACAAACCAGTGTTTTGACTGCTTCCCTTGGCATATTGGCATGTTTTACATCTTTCAACAAATTTCTTGATATCAATACCCATACCTGGCCAATAGTAATGAGCACTCAATTGTGCTAATGTCTTATTCTGCCCAAAATGTCTTGAAAAGTTGCCACTATGCTTTTCCTTCAACAAATTCTCTCTCATGGAACTCTTGGGAATGCAAAGTTGGCTGCCTCTGAATAGCAAACCCTCTTGAATCATGAAATCTATCCAAGGACTTCTATCAATCCCTACTAGATTCGTGCAAGTTTCATATGGTTCCTTGAAGTCTGGATCTTCCTTATATAGCTCCTTCAAATCTTCAAATCCCATAATGCTTACTTGAGACTCCTGCATGATCAGATTTCTCCTGCTTAGAGCATCTGCAACCTTGTTAGATTGTCCTTTCTTGTGCTTAATAGTGAATGTGAAGCTTTGTAAAAATTCAATCCATTTGACATGCTTTTGATTCAACTTATTCTGATTGCTAATGAACTGTAAAGCATAATTGTTAGTGAACAAAACCAGTTCTTTAGGCAAAAGATAATGCCTCCATTTCTTCAAAGCCTGTACAAGATCATAGAATTCTTGATCATAGGCTGAATACTTCTTCTTAGCATCACTTAACTTCTCACTAAAGTATGCTATAGGCGTCCCATCTTGGCTTACAACAACGCCTATTGCAGTTCCACTAGCATCACATTCTACTTGAAAAAGCTTATTAAAATCAGGCAAGGTTAAGATTGGTTCTTTAGTTACCTTCTTTTTCAATAATCTGAAACTCTTATCAGCAGCCTCAGTCCAACAAAAACTTCTTTTATCATCCTTGATTGTCTCTATCATTGGAGCAACAATTCCACTAAAATTTCTTATGAATTTCCTATAGAAGCTAGCCAAACCGTGAAAGCTTCTTACCTCATATGTGATCCTGGGTGTAGGCCACTCAAGTATATCCTTAATCTTCTCCTTATCCATCTTCAATCCTTCTTTTGAAATCACAAACCCTAAATATATCAACTCTGTTTTCAGAAAACTGCACTTTTTAACATTGATTAGCAATTTCTCCTCATGTAGCTTACTCAATACCATCCTCAAATGTTTCAAATGATCTTCCTTATTTTGACTAAACACCAAAATATCATCCAAATACACTATCACAAACTTACCAGTGAACTCCTTCAGCACTTCATTCATCAGCCTCATGAAGGTGCTTGGTGCATTGGTTAGTCCAAATGGCATAACTAACCACTCATAGAGTCCATCATTAGTCTTGAAGGCTATTTTCCATTCATCCCCTTCTCTTATCTTAATCTGATGGTAACAACTTTTCAAGTCTATCTTAGATAAATATGTAGCTCCACTCAAACCATCAAGTCATCAATTCTAGGCAATGGAAATCTATACCTGATAGTAATCTTGTTGATTGCTATGGAGTTTGTACACATTCTCCAACTCCCATCCTTCTTAGGACTCAACACGGTGGGGATAACACAAGGACTTAAACTCTCTCTTACTAATCCTTTATCTAACAAGTCTTGAACTTGGTGCTTGATCTCTTCATTTTTCGTTGGTGTCAACCTGTAAGCAGCCTTGTTTGGAAGATTTGCTCCTGGAATCAAGTCTATGTGATGGCTAATGCTTCTCAATGGTGGTAACTCATTAGGTAAATCATCTACCACAATGTCAATTTACTCATTCAACATATCTTTAATCTCTAATGGCAAATCAATCAACTTAGTACTAGTGACTACACTCCTTGGCTTACCAATTACATCAAAGTTCACCTTTTCCTTCTTCATTTGATGTAGAAACTCTTTACCACTCACTATCAATACTTTAGAATTTTGTCCAACAACAGCAGCAGCCTCTTCTTTCAATGGTGTGAGTGTATGCTTGATCCCATCCTTTTCAAACATATATGTATTCTGCCTTCCATCATGCATGGCCTTCCTGTCAAATTGCCAAGGCCTTCCAAGCAAGATATGATATACATCCATGGGCATGACATCACATAAAATCTGATCCTTATATGTTCCTATCTGAATATCTACTTTACATTGTTCACTTACCAAAAGTTTGTGTCCTTTTTGTAGCCAAGAAACTTGATAAGGTGTAGGATGTACCTCCTTCTCCAAGCCTAGTTTCTCCACCATCTCAGTTGACACAAGATTGTCAGTACTTCTGTTGTCTATGATGACCTTATAGCATTTCCCCTTACTTTTGCATGTGGTTCTAAATAAATTTTTCCTTTGAGGTGGTTCTACAACTTCTTTATTTGGCTTTAACAAAATTCTTTTCATCAAAAGAGACTCACCTTCTTCTGGGGTATCTTCATAAGCTATTGCAACTTTTACATTTTGTTCTTCACCTTGGGTCACATGTACACCCCTCTCATGGCTAGTAGAAGGGTTCTCTAGACACTCATATGCCCTGTGTCCTGCATACTTTTTGCACTTAAAGCATTTGCCCATGAATCTTCCTCTTCCTCTTTGATATCCTTGGTATGGCATTCCTCCTCTTGGTGTATAGCTGCCTCTTGAACTTTGTGAGCTGTTGGCCTCTTCATGAGATGTTTGCAGTTGTCTTCTACCTCCTTGAAATCCTCTACCTCTGATGGACCTGCCCCTTCCTCTTGAGAAGGATGTTTGTTTCCTTGCAATCTTCTCCTCAGCTTTCAAGGCAAATTGATATGCCTCCTCAACTATCTTAGGAATGAGAAGACTAATTTCATCTTGAATGGAAAATTTCAAACCATTGGTGTATCTAGCTACCTTCTCTATATCATCCTCAATATGACCTGATCTTATAGTCAACCTGTAAAACTCTTGAGTGTATTCTTTCACAGACATTTCTTTTTGCTTCAAATTTTGTAATTACTTAAAAAGATTTGCTTGATAATCTTTAGGCATAAACTTACCTTTTACTTTTACTACCATTCTATCCCAGCTTCTGATCTTTGGCTTTCTTTCCTTCTTCTTTCTTCTTGCATTCCATCCCACCATAGGGATGCATGGCTCCTTAGCCTTGTCATGGCATACTTGACTTTCTTATCATCTTCTTCAATTCCTTCATACTCAAAGTATTTGTCTAATGCATTAATCCAATCAATTAATTCTTCCACATTCAAATTACCTTCATACATTGGAACCTCCATTTTTGGCTTTGTGTTCACCTTCATAATGGCTCTGATCAACATCTCTTCAGCTGTTTCTTCTTCCACCACCAATTCATCTTCTGGTGGCTCCTCTTCTCTATCACTGACTTCACCCATGTCAGTGCCTCTTCTTTGAGCCATCTCTAGGTCTTGTAGCATAGATGTTAGGTTCCTAATCTCTTCTACCAGTGCAACCTGTCCTCCAGGTCTCCTTCCTCCAGCTCTGCCTCTGTTTCTAACTCTCATGGCCATCTTGCTTCTTCTTCTCTTGGATCTTTAGATTGTGTACAATCCCTTGTGCTCTGATACCAAATTGATGAAACAAACCTCCAACACATAGGGTAAGCTATATGTTTAGCAATTTTTTCAATGATGAACAAAAAATCTCTTGTAGACAGGGATATAACATATGTCTTGACAAATTATTTCTTCCATACATAAAATATCATCTTCAATTTTCTCCTTTTTGGATAGTTTACTCATGATGCATAAAGTTAACAGCCCATACTTTCTTGAACAAGACAAAATTTTGGATTTAAAGATATAATGCACTATTCTGGCAGATTCTGTATGTTTTAATTCGAATTGAAGTATAAAAATTCAATTAATACTCATATCCAACAAGTTTGGCAACTCACCTTCCCACGGCAAACTCATCCTTGTTTGACTTTCAACTCATTAAAATGCTTAGCATAACTTATATGTGTTGCAAAGAAAACCATGGTTCAGCAGTAATGCAACCAATAGGAGATCACGCCTAGCAACAATAGCAATGCCCCTTTCATATAAGACTACGCCTAGCAGCAATAGCAATGCCCCTTTCATATATTCAGACTCAGAGGGAAAAAAAAAACTCCACTCAAAAGGAATCACGCATTTTTTTTTAATTCAACAAGAAGACATACATCTATGTTTTATCTGTGAATTGTAGATCCTTTCACATTGTACCCCTGCTCTAATTGCCAACACACACCCCCTATTTTACACACAAAATCCCCTATATCGAACTATATTTCTCAACTTAGATGCTTAATTCTATCCTAGGTGCCACATAACAACCTCCCAGAATGCATAAAATAGCTCTCCTAACATAAGAAAATACAAACCACATAGAATTTTTCCCAACAGACTCGATTTCCTACCTAAAAATATTTAACCAAATTCAAAAAAGTTTAAAACTAAACAAATGGAGGGAAATAATAAATGCTCCTACATCAAAAATCCCTTGACCTTTTTTGGGTAAGACCAGTGTTAGCTAATCAAAGATGAATTATTTAGTATATAGAAGAGTGAGAAAAGAACACAAGGTAAGACCATAATTTAGAGAATGTGTATAATATTCTCATGTAAGAACATAATTTAGGGAACATGTTCATGGTTGTCTTAGACTTTAACACTCAATTTTGGTCACCTTAATGAGTCAATACACAAATTTTAATACCTAAAATATCAATCTAAATTTAGAAGAACACACATATTTTATAATACCAAGATTTGGATACTAAATTCACAGATATCAGAGACCCAGGGATACATTTAAGAATAACACAATAAAGTATTCCAAGTGAAACTCAAATTATAACAACAAGAATTGTCAGAGACACACCATACTCATATCAATGGATAGCCACATTGTGCATATAAATTCACTGAAATGTTGAGCATAAATACAGGCAATGCATGATGAGGTGGAGGGAATATTTTTTTTAGAATGATAATACATCTATGCCTTAGCTATTGTTATTGCTTACAACAATGATGAGCATCCATATATCTATATTTCCACCTAAAAGGATTTGTACATCATGGTCTTCTACAAATAAAAATGATAACATTTTATCAAAATAATATAAATTACTTTCTATATCTTGTTTAAATCCTTTGTGATTTCAAGCTACACTAATTCACATTAAATATAATGTTACATAATACAAGTTCATATTAAAACAAACTAGAAATGCATACTCTCTTGGCAATCAAGTTTGCCTTAAGAAGATGAGATCCATTTCTTATAATAACACCCATGACCATATTCAGGGAAGTCATTCTAATCACATCATGCCATAATATCAGTTTAGAGTTTTTACCATTCATCTATATCAAATCAATCTAGAAAGTTCCAAATCACTAAAATACTACTCTTCAGATGGCATAAAGTATTTAAACCATAGTATCTCAAAAGGAAATGATCAAGAAAATAGAGTGAATTTATACAAAATCTCTGGGAGGAATGAGTTTATCATGGACATAGTATAAACAAATACATTATGATTTTACATTGTCACCTACATCAAAAAATTAATTTTTCTTAAACATTTTGTGTACAAAACATTGGATTTGATAATCAATCATGGGTTTTGAGTGAGTTACGACTCTTTCACCTGAAAAAATAATTTGACACTAAAATAGAAAATTAAATCCTTTCCAATATAAATTCCACCTTTGAAACATGTTATTAATTTTTTTATTAAAATTTGATAATGCACATACAATGGTAAGCCCCAAAACTATAATATGTGAAAATGAAATGTAAAAAGTAGATTATTTAACTTATAAATGTAAGTCCACATCAAACCAAGGTGCTTAACGATGCCATGATGGGCCTACATATAACCATTCTATGTATTATGGGGTGAAGTCCCTCCAAATTTAAGCATTAGGATATCATTTCATTAGTTAGATAGATTCATTTAAATTATGATGTTGTACATTTGCAATAACTATTAAATACTAATTACATGACAAAAAAATACTTTAAATAAAACAAACAAACAATGTGCATGATAATGCTTAGAGGCCTCTCTCTTCCACCTGACTATAGTGGAAAAAGATCTCTTTTATCTTCTCAATTGTTCCATCTCTCCCCTTGCTGTGCTCTTCCTCTTATTTCTTGTCTCCTGGTTGCCTCTCCCATTATGATCACTATTAATATATAATATTAATTTATATATTAATATTATATTTATTAATTAAATATTATTTAACATATAATTATAATTTTATTCACACATGACTTTTGAAAACTCACCATGGTTTCACAGTTAATAGGTGGCTCTCCACTTTCAATGTTCTCACTGTCATCCCTAATTGCAGGTCATTTGTTCCACTTATTTGAATCTATGCATGCAAACTATGTGATTTTGAAAGTATATTAGTTTAAATTATATTGTCATTAGAGGCATACAAACATCTGAGACATAGAACCAAGTGGATTCATTTCAATCAATTTGTAAGGAATCAACATCATTGATTTTGGTCCTTCATTGGGAAATTTAGTTTTGATAGAAAAGATTGCATTGCCAATAATAAAAATAAGATTTTGGAACATGGAATCCATTGTGGAGACAGTCGTTGTGATGTTACAATAACTTTACAGTTGCTTGGATCTACTTACATTTTTCCAACTAATGCTGAAGAACATAATGCAGTTATGTATAACATGTAAGTATAGGATGGTTTCCACATCTACTTAGTATACCCTTCCATATAGCAAAAAAACTAGTTATATCAACTCATTATCTTTTGGTAGAATGTCTCCCCAAATAGGTATAAATTATGATGGGTAAACTGTGTATAAACCTGAGTCATTAGCACCTTTGTAAATGGTAATGGTTTATTCTCTAAGCTATAAGTCTGAATTAAATGTCTCCATCCCCACCTTTTGTATGCTCTGTTAATTTTTCTCTAGATTAGAGGATTTTTTCAATCTACATGGAACACAAATGTATGTAGATTGAAATAAATGAATTGACTCAAATTTTGGCATGCTATCAAATATCTATGCCCATCTCAAAGCTAACACTCTTTGTTCTAAAATAATAAACTGAGTTTGAATGACTAAGACATCTAGGTATGCCATCACAAGGTGTGTTTCTAGAATGGAATCAATAGCACTGAGACATTAGTTGTAGCACTACTTTTATTTCTGTATAAAAACAAATAAGTCCAATTAAAATACTACGTTGTGCTTTTTCATGATTTTTTTACTTTGTTTTGCCATAAGAAGAAAGGCAAAATACTTAGTTGGTATCCATACAATTAAATTTGGTTTATTTCTCGCTTATTCTCATGGCTTATGTTGTGGCTAGATTGTGGTGCTTAGTGGAAAATTGGCATAATAATATTTCATGAAATCATATGTTAACATTACACGAGTAGTTTCATGACTCCTTGTGTATGTGGATTTCTTGAATTTTGAGCACGCAACAACAAAAAAGAATGTACCAATCTTAATAAGTCTACGATTGACTTTTTCATTCTTATTGCACATTCCTATTTTATTCATTGACATAATTTTGCTCAAAGAAAAAAATAAAAAATAAAAAATACTTACAATGTCTTTTTCAATGCTCTACCTATTCCCTTCTAGATATTTCTGTTATACATTACACACTGAAGTAGAATAAGTAACACTCTTATTGTTTGGTATTATTCTATAGCAATAGATTGGAACTAAAAATTTAGCATGTCAGCCTTGGAATGGGACAAATAATAGTTTATCTATTTTGTCTCTTATGAGACGAATCCTAGGACTTCGCCCCATCGTATAAACCTCTGTCTTAAAAATTATAATTGAGATGAGTCTAAATGAAAATTATATTAAGAAAATAAGCAAAGTACACTATTTGATGGATAACACATTAAAATGCATTTTAGTCATGAAATAAAATGAAACAAAATAAGGTGTAAATTTATTTGTACTAATAAAGTTTTAGATTAGAATATTGTTACTAAATAAAAAAGTCGCATTATACATCAAAATTCCATGGTTGAATTATTTATAAAGGCAGTATATATATCATGACTTCCATTTACATTTTAATATAAATTTATATATGTAATATTAAATATATTTATAAGAATTCTTATTTTAAAGTTAGTGTAAGATATGTAGATCAGGGAAATTAAATATCTCGATCTTTTTAGTACTTTCTATATGTAATACATGTCCTCTTTTAATTATATTTTATTATTTTATATTTAAAATCATGTTTAATTTCTATATTTTATAATTTAAATTACATTCAATTATCTATTTTAAATAAGGTTTTACAATCTACATTATGGTAAAACACTGCCTAAAATTAATATGGTTAGTTAGGTGGCACTTTTGAATTATACAATACATGAGGGAAGGTTTGAATCCTCATCTTATTAAACATTTTTGACAATGATATTTCGCGAGGAATTTCATTCATCTTGTAAAAATAAAAATAAATTAATTAATAATTATAATTGTGTCTTTGTATATATATATATATATATATATAATTCATCAAAGATCAACATCATACATAATCATAATGATAAATAACTTATCATAAATATCTATTAATTATTATAGATATTATATTCAAAACTTAAGTCTTAGATTTATTAAAGGAAGTGTCTCACCCCTCTAATCACAAGAATCTATTTTACAAGCTTTGTTGTACATATATGCAGTTCTCCTTATTCATTTGAGTTGAATAAAAGTTTTATTTCTTTTTACGTTGAATAAAAGTTTTATTTCTTGTAAGTATCAAACTTCTTTTATTTGATTATGTGTTGGTTCACCCTCCACAAGCTAACATAGTAAGCACTCTACATTATAGTGCATTTATCCGTATGCACAACGTTTTCCACCTCGGACAAGGTCCTAGGCCTCGTGGCTAATATCGTAGCTATATTTATGACTTTAAATATGCGAGCACAGATAGATAATGAAGTTTGTTTGTTAGTTATATGAGCAACTCTCACATGTTCAAAATCTCATCACAAACATTTTGGAAGCATTGCACAACAGAAAAAAAAAGTAGATTTCTGTTGCAGCGAAGCATAATTAATAATAAGATAAATGAAGGTATTTTATAGGTTATATTAAACTAGAATCTTATTATTTTGTTTGGATGATTTGATAATGAAATTATTCATTACACTATATGATGTATAATATTTTATAATAAAATAATTTATGTAAATTAGTTTGTTTTGTTTATTCTTACTAATCAATGTAATTGTGAAAAGCAATAACTTGATAGCATAACTAGCCCTGTGTATGCTGATATTTTTCATGAGTGAAATTCATAAAGTTAATAAGAATTTAAAAAGTTTAATGTTGTTTTCATAATTTTAATGTTTTAAATATTTGATTTTAATATCTAAAATATTTTATTTTTTAAATGGAAAGATGTAATATTAATGGAATAAAATTTTCATCTAAATACATATGTTGTATCATGTTTCATAAATATTGAAAAATATTTTTAATATATTTTATTTAATGAGTGTTTTCATTTTATATTTAATTATCCATATTGTCCATAAAATTTATGATAAACACCTTTAACGAAATAAACATTAAAAAATAAATAAATATTTTTATAATCATTTATAAATATTTTTATTATCTTTAAAAAAATTTAACAATCCAACCAAATTTAATTGTTTCTTTTCATAAAATATTAAAAATTAATTTATTATATACTACATTCATATAACCATCAAAATTATTTATTACAAGTTATAAAATATTCATCTAATCTATTTTTTAATAATTAATATTAATTAATGAAAATAAAAATCTCTCTTATAACTTTTCATCACAAAAAGACCCTCCAAATTAAGTCAATGTTACCATTAATCATCATCAATAGTCCGTAGCTACCAATTCGGTGGCACTTAATCATATCAAAACAATTAGTATCCACCTAATCGGTGGCTGTCTCTCATGCATAATGGTCTTTGAGTGGGATGGTTTACCTGTTGTAGAAAGCAGCACAAAGTCTTCGCCAAACAACGATGTGGCGCTCTACTACTCCAAAAAAAGCACAAATGGCCAGGGCAGCCGGAGACACAGACATTATTGATTACTATTTTTTCTACAGCGTACGATCTTGCCAACTTTGGATCCGTTGGAAATAAATTTATAGTACGTAAAAATGATTGGCTATGCTGACACTGCTTACACGTGGGGGGGAGGGGGTGAGGGGGCAAAAAAAAAACAAAAAAAATGGCTTTGCTTACACATGGGGGGGGGGAGGCAAAAAAAATGATTGGCACTGCTTACACATCGGGGGTGGGGGTGCCCAAAAAAACAAAAAAAAAATGTTTTAAATGACACGTTGCGCAATATCCATGACAATATGGTCCTTCGACATTTGTGTCATAAATAATGCGGGTTATGCTTTAGCATTATACATTCCCAATTTGAAAAGCTTTTTCTGCTATATTGTATGGCGAAGGTTTGTGTCCACGAGAAGGATGACCGGTGGAGGGGTAGCAGCTACTGGTTCTGTGCTGAGAAGGTAATTTTATATTTTTAATCTGTAATTTAATTGTTTTTGATTTAACTGCTTAGATTTGAGACAATTTATACCAAGTTTCTCTGGGGCTACTTATCTCTATTATGTTGTAAAGTGATGATCAGGGGTTACAGGGTATTTATCCTATTATTTTTTTAAATTGGGATTTACAATGATAAAGTGAAGTTACTCATTTTAATTCTACTTCAATTTAGAGAAGCTTAACCATAGGGTTTCTTCAAAATTCAATTCATTGTCAGAAATAAAGAGAGGATACAAAACAAGAACTTAAACAAATAAATAAGAACATAACACAATTGCTACAGCAATTTTTTGAAGAATAAGATTTTATTGATCTTCTATTTTTATTATTTACAATGCTGCACCTAAGGCGTCTTTAAAAAGAATATGAATCCAAAAATAACTGAAACTAAATTGATTCCTAACTGTTTGTTAACGAACTGAATGTTAACTGCTTCTCTAACAATTTAACTAACTGTTTGATAACTGACTGATCTCTAATTGATTGTTAACTGTTGCATGCATGAGGAGTGGAGAAATTAACTCCAGTGTCCAACACTCCCCCATAGTTTCTACCACAAATTACTCAGCATTTACAATGCCTAAATTTGTCTTCTCATGCAGAATACACCGCCTTGCGAAATACCACTGTTCAATGAGCGTTCACTCAGCGTTTAAGACTGAGGAGTAGCCTGTCAAAAGGCTATCAACATACATGCTTATGTCCAACACTGCAAGCTTCGTGCTTGCTTACCTTTCTTTCACCCGACGCGTAACTACTCAGGTTTCCTCCTAGGACTCTGTTGGGTTCTTTCCACGTTGGTCTAGATTTGCCAACGATCAGTGTGATCTTCAGACACTTTGACAGCATCACTTGTTGTTCAACACACACACTTTCACAGCTTCACTCACTGTGTAACACAAGCTCTGCGGAGCTCTTACCATCTCTCATGTGTGCCTCTTACGCTACCTTCTTTCTTCAACTGTTCCGTTGCTTGGCTCTTTATAACACCTTCACAGCTTCTTGGATATAAATCCTCCTTCTTTTCTTTTCTCTTCTTCTTCTTTTTTTTTTTTTATTTCGCCACATTCTTTCTCCTTCGCCAAATTGGCAACTACCTTCTCCTTGCTGCTCTTACTTCTAATGCTAGCAGCTCTTCCTTTGACCTTCTTTAATGGTCAGCTCTTCAACCTGAACACTATTTCTTGCCACAAGTTGACGAGCATGATCTGCCATTTTGGTCGCTTCAACAGTGTATACTTTCCTTACACCAGCTTGTGCACACCAAATCACCAAGATGCCACTACCTGTGCCTACATCCAAAACAGTCTTGCCTTCAAAGTGATGTTTGTTTTCAAAAATAGCATGGTAGTATGCGTCCATCCTCACTCTATCAGACAACGTTTCCTTCTGGTGATATAGAAATGCATAAGTGCAAAAATAATTGGCAAAGTCTGCACCTTCATCCACAACACCACCTCCTCCTGTCCTGCTTGAGGACAAAGCCTACTGCTGCTCAAACCCATTGGGTGTCTCGCTCATCTTTAGATAAAATAGAACTCCCTTGCAGTATTAATTTCTATGCAGGTTTGAGATGAATATAGACGAAAAAACTTGGTGGGTGTTGTCCCTAAAGCGAAAAAACACTGATAAATGATTTTAGTTAAATATACAATAAATAGAGCACACTCAGCAGCTGCTGCTGCTTCTCCTTTCCTACGATCTGCTTGCGCTTTACCTTGTCTAGCTGTGTGCATTCTCCCTTCATGACTTGCATGCATACTGCTACTGCTATGACTGTTGCGCGCTCCTCACCTACGACTTGTTACTTCTCACCTCATGCTAAACTGTTGATAGCTCTCTTCAAGACTGTGCGTTGACTGTTGCTTGCTGGCAAGGTCTGCGCTTTCAAACTGCTTCTTCCTGACTGCACTTTTGTTGCGTGACTCTAACCTGCTAGGTCCTGTGCTCTCTTTTCCCACGGCTCTTTCTAACATGCGTGCTCTACTGGCTCTTCTAATCAAGCTCCTGCAAGTTGCGCTATTTTCCAATGACTTTGCTATTGCTGTATCTCAAACTTCAATCTCTATAGGATCATATCCTTAAAGCTTTGATACCAATTTGTCAGAAATAAAGAGAGCATACAAAACAAGAACTTAAACAAATAAATAAGAACAGAACACAATTGCTACAGCAATCTCTTGAAGAATAAGATTTTATTGATCTTCTATTTTTCTTACTTACAATGTTGCGCCCAAGGTGTCTTTAAATAGAATATGAATCCAAAAATAACTGAAACTAAATTGATTCCTAACTATTTGTTAACGAACTGAATGTTAACTGCTTCTAAAACAGTTTAACTAATTGTTTGATAATTGACTGATCTCTAACTGATTGTTAACTGTTGCATGCATGAAGAGTGGAGAAATTAACTCCAGTCTCCAACATCCATTAAAATTGGTACTGTATTTACTTGTTAAGCTTCCTTTGATTTATTATTGTGGATTAAAATTTATTTAATTTATATGTTAATGTAATTTTAATTTATATGTTAATGTCCACTTGGGGTTTGTGTCTGAGATCTTTCAAGGGGTGGATGACTTCTAAAAAGCCCTCTCCTGATGGTACGTCGTAGGTTGCATTGTTGTGGTTTTCCCCTTTATCTATCTTTGCCTATTTTTTCCTTGGCCATGTTTGTGTTCGTTACATGGTATTTGGATGTCGCTGAAGTGTTGCTTGACATAGTTTTTACTTTCTCTATTGCCTGAGTTGTATTTTTGTGCTTTTTTTTTCTCTTTCTTTCTTTCTGGTTCATTCGGTATTAGACCATGTTTCTAGGCTTGGGTTTTATAGTTATATTTCTATTTTCGATACTATGTACTGGTGAAGCCCTATAGATCTTGAAACAAGTTTATTGTTGATAATTGATGCTGATCGTTTCCATCTGAAGAGGCGTATATCATGCAAGGAGTTAGATTTGTTTCCCCACCTTTATGTAGAATTTAGACAGTCCATTTTAATTATAGTTTGCAAGTTTAAGCTTTAGTTAATATATTTTTATTAAAAATAAATCTTTGGAAATGTTAGAGTTAGTTTTAGTTGATATTACATGCAAATTGTTATTTAAATAAATTTAGAATATTTTATATATTAATTAGAAAAACATGTTCATATGCAATTCTATTAATATATTGTAATTGATCTTTATTTTCAAGAAGAGGGAAAATGATTTGAATAATTTGAAGAAGTATTTTTATTTTGGTAATTCCTATTTCTTTTGCATTTCCTCTGTGTTATGAATATTGTATATATTTAGTTGAGTTTATGGTTTCTTCCTAGCTGTAGTTTATTTTTATATAGTTATAATTCTTCATTTGGTATCAGCGCAGACATTTTCTTTCTTAATAAATAAAATATTATTAATTTATTTAAATAACAATTTGCATGTAATATCAACTAAAACTAACTCTAGCCTTTCCAAGGCTTTATTTTTTCTAAAAATATATTAACTAAAATTTAAACTAGCAAACTATAATTAAAATTGACTGTCTAAATTCTATGTAGATGTGGGGAAACAATTTGAACTCCTTGCATGATATACCCCTGTCCAGATGAGAACGATTGGCATCAATTATCAACATACTTCATCTTGATGCCAAGAGGGCTCACAATATGATATCTGAGTATTAAAAAATGATCATTTGCAAATGCCTTAGTGAAGATATCTCCCAACTATTCTTTAGTGTTGATGTATTTCAATTCTACTATCTTTTTCTACACTAAATCTCAGATAAAATGATGTTTTAAATCAAATTTTTTTTGTCCTGATGTGATGGAATGGATTTTTGGCCAATTTGATGACACTAATGTTGTCACAAAAAATGACTATAGGTTGGATTTGTATCTTTCCAAAAATTTTAAGAAGTTTTCTAAGCCATAATGCTTGTGTACCTATCGAGGTGACTGTAATATACTCTGATTTTGTAGAAGAAATGGAAACTATACTTTACTTCTTTGAAATCCAAGTAATCAAACCAAAATTAAAAGAAAAATATTTCCCAGATGTAGATTTTCAATCATCCAAACTACCTCCCAAATCAAAATCATTATAACCAACAAGATTGAACCTTTTAGAAGTGTAGTAAACAATACCAAAATCTATAGTGCCTCCCACATATCTCAAAATTCTCTTGGATGCCTTCATATGTATTTCAGATGGCTTTGTCATGTACCTTGAAACAAGTGAAACTAAATAAGCAATATCAGGGCTTGTGTGATTTAGAAACATCAAGCTTCCAACAATGCTCCTATAAGTTTTTTCATCAACTATTTTAGTACCATCATATTTACACAACACAACTCCATGAACAACTAGAGTGGAGACTAGTATACAATCAACCATATCAAATTTATTTTATATATCTTTGTCATACTTTGTTTGACAAATGAAAATTTCATTCTCACTTTGAGAAACCTCCATTCCTAAAAAAATATTTTATGAGACCTAAATCTTTCATCTCAAATTCATTCATCATGGAAACTTTGAATTCATCCTTCATCTTAGAACGGCTACCCATATACAACAAGTCATCAACATACAAATTTAAAATAAGAATATCATTACCTTCTTATTATAGTAAAGGGTAGGTTCACTCTTACTTCTTTGAAATCCATTCTTTTGAAAATATCCATCAAACCTAGCATAGCACGCTCTTGGTGCTTGCTTGAGGCCATGCAAAGTTGTCTTTAACTTGTAGACATGATTTTATTTTATTTTTACTTCAAAACCATATGGCTACTCCACATATACTTCTTTTTATAAGTACCCATGGAAGAAGACACTTATCACATCCATATGATGGATGATCCAATTATTTTGAGTTTCTAATAAAATCAACATTCTAATGGTCTCTTGTCTTGCTACTAGTGCAAATGTCTCTTCATAATCAATGCCATACTTCGGTGTGAAGCTTTTAACAACTAATCTTGTCTTATACCTTTCAACACTTCCATCACTATTACACTTAGTTTTATAGACCCATTTGGTACCAATCTTCTTCTTGTCATGTGGAAGCTTTGTAAGCTCCCAAGTGTCATTCCTGTGAGTAGAATCCATCTCTTCTTGCATTGCTTGCATCCAAACCTTATTAGTATGTGAATCTTCAAAACATGATGGTTCAAAATCAACCTTGGTAAGTAAAGCACAATTCACTATCTCACCTCTTATATTTTCTTCATGTGCTTGATTTGTACTCATTTGATAGATGTCACTCAATCTACTTACCTTCCTTATAGAAATAGGACCTAACTCTGGACTTACACTTAGAATTGAATAACTAGATGAGGGGCTACTTGGTGGATTTTTAGCACTTGGAACAAGAATATTAGTGGGCTTCCCATGATCAATATCATCCATAATAATATTATTTAAAATAGATTTTGACTTCTCTATATGGCATCAAAAATCACATCTGTTGACACAATAATCCTATTATTGAATAGATTATATAATCTATAAGCCTTACTTTCCTAACTATATCTTATAAAAATACATGACTCACTTTTGGGATCTAACTTTTGTCTCTTTTTATTAGGAGCATGAACATAGGCTAAATAACCAAAAACTTTGAAATAATTAACATTTGGATTTTTCTCATACTAGGCTTCATATGGAGTCATCTTGTCAACTGCAGTAGTGGGACTCCAATTGCGAATATATATTGCTATAGCAAATGCATCTCCCCAAAAAGAATTGCTTAATCCCTTTGTTTGTAACATTCTCCATGCCATCTCCACCACTATACGATTCTTTCTTTCAGCTAAACAATTTTGGTGAGGTGTGTATGCAGCGGTGAGTTGTCTTCTGATGCCATGCATATAAAAATAACCTTGAAAGACTTTTGAATAAAATTCTCCTCCATGATCAGTCCTTAAGCATTTGATTTTACACCCTTTTTCATTTTCTACAAGGGCTCTAAACCTCTTGAATGTCTCAAGAGCTTCACCTTTGGTCTTCGAAAAATAAACCCAACACTATCATGAGTAATCATCAATAAAAGTAATGAAATATGATGACTTACCCAAACTCTTTGTATGTATAAGACCATAAATATCTGAATGAATTAACTGGAGTGGATAATGGGCCCTCCATGCATTGCCTTTTGGAAATTTCTCTCTTGCATGTTTTCCTTTAGCACATCCTTCACAAACTTCCTTGTGCTCTTCAACCTTAGGCAAACCATAAACTAATGATTTTGATGTTAGAATCTTCAAGCTATGAAAACTTAAATTCCCATACCTAATATGTTAGAACCAAATTGTATGCTTATATGCCATATTTTCAAGACTGTTGTTATGTTGATCAAACTTCAATGGGAACATCTTATTCTTTATCATAGGCACAACTGTAACCACTCTATTGCCTTGATTCTTATGATAAATTATACATTGTTGATTTTTAAATACCACTTTATAGTTGTTTTCACACAATTACCCAATACTTAATATATTATGCTTTAATTGTGGAGTGTAATAAATGTCTTTAACACTCTTCATACCTTCTTTTATATGAGCTTCCATAGCTCTTTTTGTACCTCCAATAATTTGTCATCACCAAGCTTGATCTTGGATTTAAAACTTTCATCCATTATAGGAAAAAGCTTTTCATTCCCCTACATGTGGTTAGAACATTCTAAATCTAAATACCAAACATCTTTAGAAACATTTTTAGCGTTGTCATAAGATAAGAATAGATTATCTAGAGGATTCTCATCAGCTTCTTGAGCATAATGAATGTTTTTATTATTATTACCTTCTTTTAATTTGCACTATTTTTCAAAGTGGCCATACCCGTTAAAATGATAACACTAGACATTTCTTTTATGAAATCATCCTCTTCCTCTCAAACCACCTCTTCCTTGAAAACCACCTCTCCCTCTATTTCCTTTTGAGTAATTCTAATTTTGACCTCTACTTTGGCCTTGATTGCTTTTGATGGTACTATTGACATCTTCATTCTTTATGATTTCTAATTTGGAGGAAAATACTTTCTCATCACTATCTCCAAATTAATCTCTCAATCTTTCTGCATGAAACATCAAAGATCCAGCTAGATGATCAAATTAAAGGGTAGACAATTTTTTGCTTTCTTCTATGATTATGGAAACATGGTTCCACCTTGGTGTGAGAGTTATTAACACTTTTTATCATTATTACCTTCTTTTAATCTACACTCATAATTAAAGTGGCCATACCTATTACAATGATAACACTTGATATTTCTTTTATCAAATTGGCCTCTACCTCTTCCTCAAAAACCACCTCTCTCTCTATTTCCTCTTGAGTAATTCTAATTTTGACCTCTATCTTGGCCTTGATTACTTTTGATTCTAATATTGACATATTCATTCTTTATGATTTGTAATTTGGAGGAAAAATATTTCTCATCACTTTCCCCAAATGAATCTCTCAATATTTCTTCATGAGACATCAAAGATCCAATTAGAAGATCAAATTGAAGGGTAGACAAATTATTATTTTCTTCTATGATTATGGCAACATGGTTCTACGTTGGTGTGAGAGTCCTCAACACCTTTTTTATCACAACCTCATTGTTCACAATTTCAGCAAGTGTAGTCATTTTATTGACCACATCTTTTACTCTGACACAATAGGTACTCACACTTTCAGCTTCTTGCATCCTCAGATTCTTGAATTCTCTCTTCAATGTCTCTAACTTGACAACTTTGACTTGATCACTACCTTGGTAAGCTTCTTTTAGAGTCTTCCAAGCATCCTCTATTGTCTTTGCTCCTGCAATTCATGGAAATAGGCTCTTATCTAGAGCTATTTGAATATGAAATAAGGCTTGATCATTCTTTTTCTTATCCTCCTTCTTAGTTGTTTTATCATTTGTTGTGAGGGCATTCCAATCAACTGGCTCTACATAACCTGATTCAATAAACTCCCACAAATATTTTCATATCAAAAAAGTCATCATTTTGATACACCAATAATCATACTCATTTCCATCAAATTCTGGAATGGGCAAGGAGTTAGAATTTGGCATGATAAATTTTTGGCAAAATTCCAACTACTAAATCTTTAACCCAAAAGAAAAATACCTGCTCTGATACGAGATGTAGAATTTTAAATAAAATAAAATCATAGCCAAATATATGCAATATTCATAATACAAAAGAAATAACAATCGCAAAAATAAAAAAAAATACTTCTTCAAAAAATTGGAATCATTCTCCTTTTTTAAAAATAAAGATAAATTACAATGTATTAATAGAATTGCATGTGAACATGTTTTTCTAATTATTGAATAAAGTATTTTAAATTTATCTAAATAATAATTTGCATGTAATATCAACTAAAACTATCTCTAGCCTTTCTAAGGCTTTATTTTTTCTAAAAAATATATTAACTAAAAATTAACTAACTGTCTAAATTTAGCTCCACAAAACTATTCATGAAAACTAAATTTACACTAATAGTCTAAAAATAGAACTGAGTGAACTGCACTTCAGCATCACTAAACTGCACTTTAGCATCACTTTTCAACACATCTTTGGCTATCTTTGCTCCTGCAATTCTCAAAAATAGGCTCTTATTTAGAGCTATTTGAATATGAAACAAGGCTTGAGCATTCTTCTTCTTAGCCTACATCTTAGTTCTTTTATCATTGACTATAAGGGTGTTCCAATCAGCGACATCTACATTACTTTATTCAACAATCTCCCACAAATATTTTTCTATTAAAAAAGTCATCATTTTGATGGACCAAAAATCATACTCATTTACATCAATTCTGAAATGGGCAAGGAGTTTGAATTTGACATGATAAACCTTTGACAAAATTCCAACCACTAAATCTTTAATTCAAAGCAAAATCCCTGCTCTGAGATCAAATGAATAATTTTAACTATATAAAATTCATCATTTACTTTGACTTATAAATATGAAGCATATTCTAGTTGTAGGTTCTATTACTGTTAAGGTTTTGGTTTAATGTTGCAGAGGTAAAACGCAGATTGCACAGAAAGGTTGCAATAATCACAGGTGGAGCATCAGGCATTGGTGAAGCCACTGTTTGCCTTTTCACAAATCATGGAGCCAAAGTCATTATGGCTAACCTTACAGATAGGTCTGGATCAAAAATAACAGAATCTATTTCTCCTCGTGTGACATTCATCCACTATAACGTAAGCAAAGAGCAAGACGTGAGCGCAATGCTCGATTTAGCCATGGAAGAACACGGACAACTAGACATTATGTTCAATAATGCTGGAATCGTCAATGTCCAAAAGGGAAGTGTGGCAGGGTATGACATTAAATAGTACAAACTTGTGATGAATGTAAATGTCCAAGGAGCTGTTAGAATGTATTAACACATGAATACACACAGATAGAACACACACAGATAAAAACACATTCAGATTGCTACAACAATCAGGGAACAAGATTTTTAATAATCTTCTTGATCTTTTGATCTTCTTGATCTTTTTCTTGATCTTGTTCACATTAAAATACTGCCCCATGGGTGTATTAAATAGATTTGGAAAACTAACAATAATTATAAAAAACAAACCAAAGACTAATTTTAGTCTTTACATGCAAACTGCAACTCTAACATTTTAACTAACTATTTGTTAACTAACTGATAGTTAACTATTGCATGCATGAGGAGTGGAGAAATTAACTTCAGTCTCCAACACTCCCCCTTAATTTATACCACAAACTATTTCAGCATTTACAATGCCTAAATTTTGTCATTCTATCTACCAGCTTCAGCTAGGATGCTTTTCTTTTGCAGAATACATTGCCTCTCATGCGGAATACACCACCTTGTCTTCATACAAAACAAATACAATTGCTCAATGAGCGTTCACTCAACGTTTAAGACTGAGGAGTAGCCTGTCGAAAGGCTATCAACGAACATGCTTATGTCCAACACTGCAAGCTTCCTGCTTGCTTACCTTTCTTTCACCCGACGTGTAACTGCTCAGGTTTCCTCCCAAGACTCTACTGGGTTCTTTCCACATTGGTCTAGATTTGCCAACGATCGGCCTATTCTTCAGGGTCTTTGATAGCTTCACTCACTATTCAACACACACACGTTCACAGCTTCACTCACTGTTCAACACACACACGTTCACAGCTTCACTCACTGTGTAACACAAACACTTTCACAACTTCACTCGCTATGTAACATAAGCTTTGTAGAGCTCTTACCAGCTCTCACACGTGCCTCTTGCACTACCTTCATCTTCAATTGTTCCACTGCTTGGCTCTTTTTAACACCTTCACAGCTTCTTGGATATAAATCCTCCTTTTTTTCTTCTTCTTTTGAGCAGCTGTACTTCTGCGCACTGTGCTTCTCATGATCACGCCTACAACTAGCCACCACGATCTGTCTAACTGCACTCTTTTCCAAGCAGGTGCTTCAAACCTATGATCTCACCTCTCCCATGGCACTGCAGTGCGTTGACCAAGTTTAACTTCCTGCAAACTTCTTTCTTGCTACGGACTTCTTCCTGTCACCTTTGGCTGCGCTCTAAACTGCTGTGTGCTTTTCCTTATCTGGCTACGCTGATTGCGATCTGGTCTGAGCAAGGCTACGGCCTTTTGTCTTTTTGACTACTGTGACTTGACCGATCTACTATCTCTCCCACATGTTCTTCCTCACGCCACTACTACGTCCAAGGCTGCGCTTCACTCCTTCGGTCTCTTGCCTTCGCGCTTCATTCTTAGCTGCACTTCTGCCCACGGCGCTCCCATGACCTTGAGCTTCAATGAACAGGTTGCACGATTCCTTTGCTTTGTCTTTTCTTGAACTCTGCTAGCTCTGATACCAATTGTTAGAATGTATTAAAACATGAAAACACACAAATAGAACACACACAGATAAAAACACATTCAAATTGCTACAACAATTAGGGAACAAGATTTTTAATAATCTTCTTGATCTTTTGATCTTCTTGATCTTTTTCTTGATCTTGTTCAAATTACAATACTGCCCCATGAGTCTATTAAATAGATTTGAAAAACTAATAATAATTAGAAAAAACAAACCAAAGACTAATTTTAGTCTTTACATGCAAACTGCAACTCTAACAGTTTAACTAACTGTTTGTTAACTAACTGATAGTTAACTGCTGCATGCATGAGGAGTGGAGAAATTAACTCCAGTCTCCAATAGGATTAATGCACGGCATTAAGCACGCAGCCCGCGTTATGATCCCAAACAAAAGGGGCTGCATAATTTCTAGAGCAAGTATTGCAGGAATGGTAGGAGGGATTTCACCTTACGGATACACGGCGTCAAAACATGCAGCCATAGGATAGACAAAAAATGGCACAGCCGAGCTGGGGAAATATGGTATCAAAGTAAACAATATTTCCCCTGGTGGGTTAGCAATAATCTGGCAATAAAGTCCCTAGAAAAGAATCGAACAGAAGAAGCGTTGGCGGAGGTGGAGGCTTTCGCTAACAACATATCCAACTTAAAGGAAGCCACCCTTAAAGTAGAGGATATTGCAGAGGCTACTTTGTATTTGGCGAGTGAGGAATCAAAGTATGTCAGCGGTCATAATCTCATTGTGGACGCAGGAATCACTGCAGTAAACAAGGATTGGGGACAATACAAGTGATCGGAGTTAAACATATCTAGTTCTGTGTTTAAAATTGTTAGTGTGTGGAAAGTTTGTTTTCAAGAAATCAGAGTTATTTGAAAATGATTATGTAGTGGTTTGGAGTTGTTTAATTACTAATTATTAAGGCTGGATTTTTGAGTGTTTTATTTGTTGCCAATTCATCACATTTTGAATGATCTCCTCTTTTTTTGGTAATTAATTTGCATCCAGAGTTTTCCTTTTGGTTGGACTGCCTTGCCGTATGTTGTTCCTTTGAGAACATGCAGAGTTATTTTTAATTATTCAGTGTTTTCTTGGATTGGTTTGTTGGTTTACCGTATGTTGTTCCCTTGAGAACATGCTGAAGATATTATGTCTTAGTTTTTAATTAAATTTTTTTATTAAGTATATATTTATTATGAATAATAAAATTGTTCTCATTTATTTATTTTTTTAATTTGTTTGGTTTTGTGAGGTGATGATATGTTTATATAAGTGTAGATATTTATAAATAGTTTTTGATCAATTTTATTGGGTTAATTGTGTACATATTAATTATTGGTATAAATTAAATGTTAATAATGTGATTTGATGATATTAGATAGTTTATGTCTTTTTCTATCCTTTTTGAATTATCATATTTTTTTTAGATTTTACATTATATTTTAGGAGTATTTATTAACATTCAGAATTTTTTTGAATGTTAGTATATGATTTTGCAAAACTTATGTGGTTTCTTATGATTAGACTATGTTTGCATTCTTTGTTTTATATTTATTTATTATTATTTGATTCTAGTTTGCACATTACTAAAACCATAATTGGTATTTAATTTTTTTATAAATATATTAGTATTGTAGTTTATTTATACTTATAAAAATCAAAATAATTTATTTTATTAAACATATCAATCAATAAAATATTTACAAGTATCATAAAAGAAATCAAACAATTATTATATCATTCATTGAACTACAAAAATTTGTGTCTATATATCTATCTCAGCACTTTTTTCTTATATTTATTTGATAATTGATTTTTTTTCCAATAATTTTTTTTTAAAAAGTTTAATAAATATTAAAATAATTAATTTATTTTATATCCAAATACATATATTATTATTATTTTTTTAAAATTTGATATTTTTAATTATAATAACAAATAATAATCTTAATTTACATGTGATAAAATAGAATATTGGGAAACTAAAATAATTTTATTTTTGAAACTATAATAAACCAAATAGATTTATATAATTAGATTTTCACCATCTTTAATTTTGTCCTGAATATTAGTTTATATAGTTTCAATAGTTGTGAACATAATGTGTGATCCACATCGTATGTAATCAACATCATTTGATAGATTTAGGTTTTTATCATGTTGTGAGTGTGCATTTTTATTTTAAAATTTTGACACTTTATATCATATGAAGAAATAAAAGGAGATAATACTAAACATTTTAAGTTTTTCTATTTTTAAAATCAATTAATTTTGATTAATTATTAATTTTTACATATTTTATTGAGTTTATAATTTATATAATTATTAAAATTAATTATTATTATTTATTAAATTTGTATTTAAATTTAATTAAAAATAATTAATTTATAATAATTTTTTGTAAATATAAATAATAGGGTTAAATATTTCACCATTTTATGATAGACTTTAATTGTACTGATAGTTAAATATGAATTTAGATAGTATTAAAATATACATTTAGTTATTTCTTTCTAGGATCTATTCTAGTACACATGCTCATAGATATACTAGTTTTAGCTTTTTTTTTGGATTCCAAGCATTAGATTATATTCAATTTATTTGATTTCATTATCTAAATTTATTTAATTTACAAAAGTGTTGTTTATAAGTAACAGTTAAGGTTCTTGTTTCTAAGGTGTCATCTAGATGTTAGTATATATTCATCAATTTATGATACTTTCAAAACTTGAAAATAATTCATGACACAACATATGTTAGTGTAAAATTTGCCGATGTGCCATGAACTCTCGATTTTTATAAATAAGTAAACAAATAAACAAGTAAATAAATAAACATCGTTATCTCTACCTTAAAACATATCATTAATGTAGATTAGAACGAACCTTTACATTGTTGATACAATTACAGATGAATTATTGCATCAATATTTTTGTTGGGCATTATAAATATAAAAAATATATATTTTCCCATATGAAATTCACTTAAATGATATTGAGAATCACTATAGAATAAAATCAATTTATACAACAATTTATTTATTTTATCACTAAATAAATAAATAATTTTATCTATTTATGTTTTATTTTTAAATTAAAATAAGTTGAAAAAACAAATAAACCTATTTTTTATCAAAATTTTAAATGAAAATCAAGGTGTGTAATCCTATGAAATAAATTTATGTTTCTAATCATAATTTTTAACAAGTGCCATGGACGGCTTTAATACTTGCCCTACCCATTCTTTTGTAGTCTACAGACTTGACATTGGTAATTTGAAACTATATGTACCTTTGTATTTTGTAGATTCAATATTGAAAATTTGAAACTAAAATAAAAATATATTAGGCCAAGGCAAAGAGGTAAAATGTATACCACAGTATTCCCCTTGTTTTTGTCAATCGTATGAAAATTGTGTTAGTGAAATCTAGCTCTATTTTACTATCTCAAAATGTGACCTATAAATATTGTTCACAGTCACACCCTATGGTTATAGTGAGAAATTTAATTTGGTAAATTTCATTAAAAAATAAACACCAATCTTACCAAAAACATAAAGTTTCCTTCAATGCTCACTGTGCCTAGAGTTAGGCTCTATTCCAAAGAAAACATATCTTTCGAAACATTGGTGATATGGCTATTTTAAAAAACTAAAAAGAACCCTAGACTTGAGCACCTTCACTATGATAATAGAAACCC
The DNA here is from genome assembly GCA_037957365.1 of Torreya grandis. Lineage (NCBI taxonomy): Eukaryota > Viridiplantae > Streptophyta > Pinopsida > Cupressales > Taxaceae > Torreya > Torreya grandis. The sequence goes on along the minus strand of JARHVA010003373.1, from coordinate 551,213 downwards.
AATTTATTGTTAGACAACATTGCAAAGTTTTCATCATTGTAATACACAATATAGAAAAGGAGGATGCCTATGGAAGTTTGATCCTGATAACATGTCAAATAAAAATTTGAAAACGTCAATGACAAATTTGTGTGTATTTAATCATGACATATTTTGATTGTGTTGTCTATGTTAATTATTAATATACAAGGGCATGCTTAGTTTTCAACATCTAAAGTTATTTCATTTAGAAAATTTTATAACATTAGGAAGGTTTTTTTTGTACCTAATATAATATTAGCAAGGAACATATGCCTTTGTTCAGAAGCTCATCAATTTTTGTTTCAGAGGAGCCATGATTGATCTTGTACATGGTGCTTCTTCCATGACCCTCTGAATATGCAATTCTCTATACTCCTGACAAAATGCACAAGGCTAGCACATCTAGTACATAGGCCAAATTTGTTCCATCATATGGTTACATACTTAGTTGCGTTTATGAGGTGATTTTTAGATTGATAAGAAAGCAACTTAAAACATTATCTGATGACTTAGTGTGTGTAATTATCTTTGACCATAGTGCAGAAGTTGCTATGAAAGTGCAAGACATGAGAGAAGATATTGTTGATTTTCTTCTACAATACATTGTTGATGGTGGAACCATGTATTCCTCTATCTTAAAAGAGGCAGAAAAGGTAATTATTTAATCACCTATGAACCTTGAAAGTAATAAGAAAAATATGTTGATAGTTTTCTTTAGTGATGGTGACAACATGGAGGTGGAGATCCTCTGTATTATGTGGAAAATTTGAAAAACCTGGAGCCTACAATAGAAATTCACACTATCATGTTTGGCTTAGATCTGATGAAAGATTTTGATGAAAATCACAAAATCTACTGATGGGTCATTCAGTAAAGCCTTGATGAAGTGTGGCTCGCACGTATTTTTAAGAATTTATAAAGTTGTCTCAAGCCTAATGTTACAAATTTGATATAAGAACCCAATTTGGTCATTTTTCTAAGGCAGTATATGCATATATTTAATTTAAACATGTTTTCTCCCAATGTTTTTCTTTAATTTTGTTTCTGAAGACAAACTGATGAAATATTTATTGGGCCTCTTCAAGTTTTTTTAGTTAGCAATTAGCACTAAATTGAATTATAAAAAAGCCACATGTTGGTTTTGTGAATATATACATAGATACATTACTATTCTTCAAGTGTCTTTATGAACACACTCAGAACAAAAATGAATTCAATGTGTTAGATTCTTGGCCCAAGATGCACATATAAGTTCTGTAGAAATAGGAAAAGTCAGGGAGAAGCCAACAAATGGGGTGGTAACATGAAATAGGATAGTTCTGCACATAAAATTGGCTCTGACTAGATGAAGAAAGAAGGAGAAATTATGAAGATATCCATAAACATGACCATAATGGGTTAATGAGAGTCTAAAAGTATAGCCAACTTAGATTTGACAAGATGAGCATTCTAGGGAGCTATGTAAAGGATTGGAAAACTAGGAAAAATTGTTCATCAATAAAATATATGGTGTGAAAATAACCATCTAAAAGAGTACAACTCAATGTTAATTATCTTGTCTAAATCCAAAGTAGTTCTTAAGAAAGGTATAGAGTAACAAAGAAAATCCATTAACTATAATGTAGCAACCATCAACACCTAAAAGTTGAAAGTAGACCTAGACAATTGATGAAAGTTGAATAAAAGCAAGTTAGCAACCCACAAATGTGAAGAACAAAGATATCTTTCGGCAGAGTGCGATTTTATTTTGGGTATTACCTAAAATAAATTTACTCAATAACCATTTTATTCTTATTTGAATTATTTGTATGTACTAATGTTATGTACTCTTGTTGTTGCCCCTATAAATTATGGGTATGGCTGGATTTTAGGTGAGAGTATATATGTAAAGCAAGGAAAGATGGCAAATATCATTTTGGAAAAGAAAGTGGGATGTGGATTAAGATTGAAATACTAATGATAGGTCCATAAGTTTTTTATGGTGTATAATTGTAAGGGTGTGTAATTTATCAAATTTGAAGTTATCCTTTACAAACTACTTTGACAGAGCAAGTTTTGATTAGGCCATGTGGATGTAGTAAATATGATGCTAGTATAATTTCTAAGGATTTCTTCATGTTCTAGATTTGTTTATATATTATTTCAGTTGTTAGCTATTTGTTCAAATGCAAAGAACTTAGGGGTAATGAAATTTTGTGCCAGCGTATGTAGTTTTCACATTTCTATGGGTATATTAAAAAAATACTTTATCGATTGTTATTGAAGTCTTATAATAATTTTTTAGCATATAGCATAGCCATGACTGCTCTTTCCTCAATCTATACAATGATCTTCACGCTTTTGTTAATTCCTTATTAGGGTTTCATCACCGTAGTTGTTCCATGAATTTGGGTGTACTAAATTCTTTTGTTGGTTTAATATTAAAAAAGCCCAACTAAAATCCTCTAGCATCCATATAGTTTGAAATGTCACATTTTAGAGTTTTTTGATGGGTAAATTAGCATAATTAGGATACCCTAACACACTACATGATTGCTTGGATTGATATTTACTATTATCCTGATATGAAATGTATTTCATAAAAAATTATATGCCATCAATTGAAGGTGATTCTATGATTGCAAATAATGATGTCCCTAGTTCGGCTACTTTCTTAGAGACCACAAAAATATCCATGATACAAAGTATTATCTTAGATTGCATTTCACTATTAGGCTAGCATACAAAGTATCTTAATATTTGATACAATGATTTGTGTAGACTTACAAAAATTACTTGCCATGGATTTAAAGTGATTCTCTGCTTGCAAATCTGATGTCACTAGCTTGTTTCTTTCTTGGAACACTAAAACTTATTTTAACATCTATGGTTTTTGCTAAGTATACTATTGTGAATCTATCTTCAGGGGAGAAACGTTAGGTCATGCTACTTCCACCGCCACTTGGTCTCCCCTCATGCCAACCTTCTACCTTCTTCCACCAATGTCTACATTTCTAAGAGATCTGAGATCACATGCAGGCTTAAAGGCTTCTTTAGGTACATATTTGTTGCATCCTTCCAACTACATGTTCCCTGCCAACACATCTAGATAATTGACCCTACTTTTTACATCAGAGATGGGCAGAGGCTACATAATTCACTTGTTGAGCGGTGTAGTAGCAGGCTTGCCCGTAGTAAGAGATTTCTCTAGGTTAGGGGCTGGTATGAAGCTATAGGTGAAACAAGCATTTAGTTCTACCCAATACATGTCAATTATCCCTACCCTCTATAACAACTTGCTTCCTTTCTTGGCTTGTCAAATAAGAATGAGGAATATATTATGGGTTTGAAATGATGTTATTCGATGCTGGTCAAAAAATTAAATCATTGGTTAACTGTAACTAGTGAAAACAAATTAAATATTAGCAGCATCTATCAAACACTGGAAAATAATTTTGTTTTCTTTGAACAACATTTGATGATTGGAAGAGAATTGTAGGCAAGACTGATTAATATGATGAACTGAAACATATAGTACTAGGTAGGTACTAATAATGTCACTAGGCTTATATATTTAATATGTGATGAGAAAAAGAAAAGATTTCAATAGTATTAACATTTATACTATTGACATTTCAATAGTATGGGATTTAGGGGTTGGAGCATTGTTTTATGTAAAATTGATCTATGTTAGAAACTTTATATTGAGGTTTTATTTATGACTATACACATTTTGACATGTGAAGTTATGTGTTTTATATCAATATCAATGTCCAAGAAAATGATATTTACATGTTTAAGCCTCTATGTACATTCATATATGATAAGTACTTTAGTATTTAGAATAAATTGAGACATGTGAAGCGAATGACTGATTGTTTTTGTGTGCCATCGATAACCAATTAACCCAAATAAATAATTATTTTTGTATTTTAGATATGGATTAATGCATATAAGGTCATGGTAAATAATTTGTAATTATAGATCCAAACTACTAGTCTATCTTACAATTTTTGAATTATATAAGTTTATCTTATGACCCCCATAATCGATAATTCCTATCCAAGTTATTATTGATAAATCTTATGTACATCTGGAAATAGAGTTATTCATCAAAGTGAAATTAAAATTTCTCACAAACTTGTGGACAACTAACACATAAAATAATTTCAATTGAAATGCATTACATTCACAAAATCATATAGTATAAGATCATTGATATTAAGTATTATCAGATATAAGATAAGATTGTATACTTATTTACAAGGTCCTCGTTTGAATCTCTTTTTTTCATCATAGGTATTTTATATGAGGGAAGGAAGATGTCATTAAGGAGGTAGTTATGTGATTCCTTCATACTTCTCTTTACAAATTCCATGTTAAATGGGATTTTAGTATATTTAATAATCATACACTATTATATTATTATAGAGTCACACTCTTATTACAAATACATTTTGTGTGTGGATGTAACTATGATAAGATAGATGTGAGTGGATGAGGATGGTTAAAAAATAATTGGAGGAATTATGCCAATAATAAATAATGTTGTCAATATTCTCAATAAAATACAGTAGTTGACATGGATTGATGAGATAAGAATCAACAACACCATACAACTATTTTTATATTTGATTAAATATATGTTATGTAAATTTATTGTGAGTATGTATTTTTTGGGGTTATACCAAATTCTAAAATTGTTTCACATGGGATACATATATTTCACCATAGCAACCATTTAACCTTATTAATATCAAGAGAAGTGATAGAGATAAAATTATTAAAAATATTGGTGGGGGTTTGTGGAAGCAAAATAATGAAATCGATGAGGGCATTCTTACTCATTTAAATTCTATTTCATTCAATAAAGTGTAATTAGAATAAATCACACAAGGTCATATGGATGTCATATTTAAATTTTACCTTATTAAGTAACATGAAGAAGTGATCAATTCTAAACTCAATGATATTAATTTATAGATGCACATGGGTAGGATGGAAATTCCTTTTCAAGCATAATGAAATAAATATGGTGGATGAACATACTTCATTGTTACAACTTATGATTCCATAAAATAAGATGTTATAACTCCAATTTTTTTAGTTGAGAGGATGTAGATAATATTTATTTCTTACTACTTTAACATTCCCTGAATTGAAATAAAATTATGGTTTTACTAAGACAAGTGTTAATGTAATTTTTAAGTTATTAAAATATGAACTTTTATTAGAAGGAAACACACTTCCAATTACATAAAGAGATTAAAAAAAAAAGTGTTTACTTGTACCTATGTTTTAGTTACAACCAATAATATCCTTGTATAGATGATTTTGGATATATAAGGAAGACTATGAGAATGCACCGGCATGTCACATTTTTATGGAGGCACACTTTAGTGAAAGTGTGAATGGACACACAATCTTTAAAAAGTATTTGTTCAAATTTTATATTATATATGGATTGAATCATATATTTATTGGTGCATACGATTGCCTTAAAAACTGGGTTATAATTATGATAAAAAAATAAATAAAATGTTGTAATGGGTGTAGAAAATTATTACAAAGGGATAAAGATTGAAGAGGGTCTCATGAATAATTTCATTCAAAACCATATACTGTTGAGCTTCATGCATCTATGGATGGAGTCAATATATTCAGTAACAAAGTCATAACTTATTTATTATGGATAGATTTTATTGTTAACAACAATAATCTTCCATGGTTGATAATATGAAAGGATCACTTCATACTTTCATTATATCTCCATGGAATAATCAAGTGGAAAATGTGTATGTTTATCTTACACCACTTATAAATTTTAATTTTTTTCTTTCAAATGTTGTACACGTGTTTGATGTAAAAAAATTAATGGGTACCAAATCCTTTGTATGTTATACAATCTATGTGGGTGTATTCCAAACTAAGAAAAATTTATAGTATCTTTTTACATATAATTATAATGACTAATTTCATGTAAATTAGTTTTAAAATTACAACACATGCACACACGCACGCACACACACACACACACACACACACACACACACACACACACACACACACACACACACACACACACACACACACACACACACACACACACACACACACACACACACACACACACACACACACACACACACACACACACACACACACACACACACACACACACACACACACACACACACACACACACACACACGCACACATTCATAAATTTTGATCTCATAACCCTTATCAGTTTATTATTTTTTTAAATAAATATATCAAAGAGATATATGAGGATGAAAGTTTCTCTAGTGTCGTAGAAACTATATTGACAAATTGTTTAGGGCTAAATCAACCATGTCGATGTGAAAATTACTTTCTTTCTTTCTTTTTTTTTTTTTTTAATGTTCTAGATCTTATAAATTTTTAATTGAGAGTGAACATAAGTTAAAGTCACCCTCAATTTCTGCTAATACATGTAGATAATAATGGAAATTATTAGGTCCATATGAGATTCATGTAAAGGTTTCTACAAATATAAACTACTTAATATGACATGTTCAATTAATTTTAGGTGAAAAAATTATTTTATTAGCTTTTTAGTTATGAATAACAACTCTAAATTAATGTTTAGATATATTCATATAATTATATATATATATTTATCTAAAGATAAATAATTATAATAAATTTTTATCTTCTGCTTAATGATTATCTTTGTGAATTCTATTTTCATTCTTTTGTGCTTATTTGATTCATCATCTAGTATCAAAACATGTTTATATTTGTGCATTAAATTTAATTTAATATTTTTGGTCAATTATTTTTTAGTTTTAAATTATTTTTTGGATATAGTTATGTTTTAAATAACATGTTCAAGACAAATGGAGAGAGGATGATGAGGTTATGCAAAAATGAACAAGAATATGAAACAATTGCAAAGACAAGTGGAAGAGCTTTAAAAAATTATTTCCTATCAGTTACAAAGGAAAATATTAGATGAAATAGAGGAAGAAAAATAATAAGAATAATAAACTCAACAAGAGGATGAAGATCCACTATCAAGTAAATAGATACTAACTCAATTAATATAATGAAGGAGTAAATGTTGAAGTTTAAGAATATGGAGACATTTTAAAAATATAAGAGTTGATAGATTATTTTAATGGCATGGAGAACAATTTTAAATGGTAAAATATGGTAGAAGAGAATAAAGTGAGATTCTCATTCACAACATGGAATGGGTCATGCAATGATATTACTATATAGTTTACATATGGAAAGGAAATGAAAAAGTAAGGATAAAATCAAGGCCTTGAGAAACATGGATAAGAAGTTGAGAGGAACATTTATTCCTATGGATTATGCACAAACCATATATAGATTATGTCATAACCTAAGGTAAGAGGAGCACAATATACTATATTATATAAATCCATTTTATAAGCTTCCCAGTTAAGTATGAAATGAAGACATAGAAGAATAAGAGGTTCAAGTCATGTAGATGCTTTATTTTCTTACTCGAGATGAGATAATCCTAAAAATAATTATTAATAGATAATATGCCTTAAACTATACTTAGAAGGCAAAAGAGAAGTGAGCTAAGTAGTATTTTAACAAATTACCAAAGATATATAGAAGATAGTAATTTATAGTAAGGGGTAAAGGTGGATTTAATCCAATAAGAGAAGAGTCATTATTTGCAGTGGATAAATGACAACATACTAGATTTTTTTTCAAATTTGACAAAGAAAAGATGATTTCATAGAGTTGAAGGCTATGTTGGAGGTAGAGGATGAAATCCCTAACAAATAACTTATGTTTAGAACATATGTGGTGAATAAGGGAATTAATAATTTGACTATGCCCACCATCATTCCAAAGAAAGGACGCAAGAGGATCAACTAAAACTGAATTTAGCTAAGTCTAAGGTAGAATTAAAAATATAAATTTTTAGCAAATGTAATGTAAAATCAAATTATGCAAAGAAAAATTATTTCTTCAAGAAAAAAGAATGTGTAGTATAAATATAGTCATGAATGATGGATGCATACAAAGATATTTAGAACAAAGTGCACTTTAAAAGAGAATGTATTTAAAGTTATCATTCTCGATAGAAGTTGTGAAAATATGTTTTATAATAAAATTATGAATAAAACAAGTCTACAACTTATAAAACATCCTTATCCTTACCTTATTTCATAGTTTAAAAAAGGAATCAATGTTATTATTGATAAGAGGATTTTGACTAAGCTTTTAATAAGAAAGACTTATAAGGAATATATATGTTTCGGAATTATCCTAATGGATATGTTCCATGTGACATTAGGAATACCATTGAAAAATGACAAGAAAGAAAGCCTTGATGAAAATGAAAACATGTATAACTTTTAGATGGATGGTTCAAATGTTGTTATATTTCATCTAAAGAAACAAGGGTAGGAAGATAATTGTTTAACCTTAATATGAATCTAGATTGGGGTTATATAAAATGTTAAACGGTTATATAGAAATGAAATGGCACAATGGTGATAATCAGATCTATAGCAGTCAAGTTAGATGTTAAACTCACATATAAACATACACTAAATTTGGTATGTTGAAATAGTCTAAAAATCCTCATATTCTAGATTTGATGCCTCAGACTCTGAATAGTATTATTAGCTTGTGATGGTTGCATTGATGATATTTTTTGGATTCGACACTAGTGTCCTATATAAAATATCTATTGAAACATGATGTGATCATCAAAATGATTTTTTGGTTTGATTCACCTTCAATCTATACATTTAGATCTAGGTCATAGGCACGTAGTGTAAAAATGACCCTAATGAACCCATTTTCAAAGGAACTACATACATATCCAATACTTTTAATAAGGCCTAATACTCATGTAGTTCTCCCATACATGTTGGCTTAAGTGCGAATTGTACAATATGTGGAAAGTAAGTGAATAGTGACTTAGTTTGTAACTTGACAAATCAAGCTCTTGAACTTCTCCTTTAGTACTTTAGACCTATAGATGCATAGTCCCTATTATTTATATGGAAATAAGAATAAATATGGAAGCTTTGTTTAATTCAATGTTGTTTATATGCTCTTTTTTTGAATGCTAGGTTTTCTCAAGTAGCGAAGGAATGGTGATTGATATTGTATCTATATAAATTCCTTTAGAGTAATAACTCACATAAAACAACTTCTTATTATGATTAGGATGCATTTAATTTAAAAATTGGATGACCTTAGGTCATTGGAAACTTGAATCAAGATAAGACACTAACATCAATGTTGTTGTGTAACATCGATGTTGTTATCTATTCCATACATTAGTGTCTAGGGAGTAGTAGAGTAGGTGTAGGTTCAAAAAATTTAGATATGGAGGATAAGTATCTTTTAAGGATTTTAAGTAAGATATAATACATATATCATCAATATAAGATTGGTCAAACTAAGAGATATAGGCTAAGGGGTATAAAGATAGACCAGTTGTGAGACATACCAATGTGGAAAAGTTGAATAATCGAGAAGAAAATACAAGGTATGAGTTTGATAAGTGTAAAAGACTGAGGTTCCATATAATAAAAAAATATCCTCTGCATCCCTCCTTTAATCTAGTAATTAGAATGCTAGTTTAAATGAAAGCAGTTTGTATCTAGATGTATATGCACACCTTGTCTTTGTGTGTGCCCACCTTGAGTGAATTTTTTGGTGAATGACCTACAACCAAAATCATGTTATAGTCTAAAATCATTTCATATAATCTAGGTTGAATTTTATTAAAATATATTGACATTAAAAAAGTAATGTTTTAGAGTACACCTATCTATTAATGTAACTACCTTGCTTATTGGCATGTTGTTCTTAAAAATATGTATCGTTTTAAGGTTCTAAAACTTAGATATATATATATATATATATATATATATATATATATATATTAAAGTGAATGCTCCCCAAACTTTGGATAAAAATTGAATTTCCACCTAGCAGTTGAGACTAACTCAATCGTACAACCCAATAATACTTATAGACTGGTTAAGTTGGATGATTAAGTACAACCTGAAAACATGGAAAGATTCAACGATTTAATAATTTAAACAATAAAAATAATGAAACAAAATAGAATATTAGTAAATATTTACATGGTATCAGTATAAAAGATTCAACGACATGGCAACAATCAATTAAATAATTTTATAATTTGAAACTAGTTTGAATTTTATAATGTTAGTCATATGTTTTAGACCATATACACCTTATATATGTCTCATGATGAAACTATGTATAAAAAATGTATCAATCTATATAATTATGCCACAACTATGAATAGAAATCATATAACAATGTGTTTTGGCCAATTTGGATAACTGTATGTGGAAAACATGATTCCAAAGCATACCCCCACTATATCTAGAGAAATATGAAGATTGATATAAGTACCAATGTGGATGACATATTTCCAAAGAATTCCTTTACTATAACTTATAGATGGTGAGTACTAAGTATTTATGTAAAACATGATTTGAAAGCATGCCTCCATTGAATCTGAGAACTACAAATGTGTGGAATCCATGGCCATATGACATGACCCCATTGAACTATAAACTAATATAATTACCATGTAATGAATAAAGTTTTATATAATGATTCTAAATCATTCCCACACTTAATATGAAAACTATGATAAGTGTGGATAACATGCCTCTATGACATGCTATCACTAATATGCCCCCTTTTGAGCTGAGGGAAAGATCAGAACTAGTAGTTACCTCACCTCAAAAGGATAAGAAAACTTTATAATCTATGAATGTAATAATGTATCATATATAAGGGAACATTTCAAGTAATGGTAGGCATAAGATGCATGATAAATATCATGGAAATGTTTTGACAGTAATAAGATAATCTCAACAAGCAAGCAAACACACACATAACAACACTCAAAAGAAAGTCAAAAGGAAATTGTTTAAAGAGTCTTCAAACAAGGGGAATTTTATAATGTTGAACACTCAAAGGGACATGACTTAGTTAAGTGTACATAAAATTGAGGATGACATATTTCAATGTCCATACAATAAACAATGACATATGCAAATTTCAACGAAAGCATACACAAGCATGAGGGTCATAAGGAAATGGGCATGTTAAAATTATCAAAAAATAAAATACAATAGTAAGGAAATATATTCAAGGAAGTACATAAATTAAATCATAACCAACTAGCATAAACATGTCATAGTACTTATATTAGTTTGGATTGTTTGGGATAATACTCTTCTATTGTGTTAGTAAAATTAAGTCAAGTTCATAAAAATGGAGTACATTGTTTAATATATAATCATGGATAATAGGCATGTGAAAGTACATATGTGAGATAAAACATTATAATTTATAACGGTAATTGAATCATATAACATGTATGTATTAAGATCAAAGAAGTGAAATGTTGATATGACAAGGGTAGAGGGAAAGCCCAACATTTGGAATTGTAATCTACCACGTATCTATGTATGCCTATATCACATTGAAGTAGAAGTGTGACACATATGTGTATTTAGGAGTAACTAAGTATGTCATCCATCAATATGGAAGTGACACATGGATTCTAAGGATCCAATAGAATATGTAAGTGCCATTTTTTTGATGTTTTTATTTTTTTATTTTTTTTTGAAATATTTGAATTTTGCATATGTGATATATTTAATAAAGTGCATAATGTTAATTTGTATTTTTAGATGTGTTCCTTAAAGTGTATCAAGGCAGTATACACATTTTACTAATCTTTATTTAACTATAAATGGATCAAACCAATTTGGTTTGATCTTTCCTTTTTTTATTTTTATGCATGGGTATTCTTTTGATTTTCTTTTAGTACCAAGTCACCCATATTAAAGTCACAGGACCTAAAATTATTTTTATATACTAATTTTACATTATCCTAATAGGCACATAAGTGCTTAGGATCTTGTGTTTTTTTCACTTAACTTCTCTAATTGATGCAATCATTTTTCATGGTATTCATTGTGTTTGATGATGTACTTTAAAGAGAAATAAAAATAAGGTATACCAAGTTCTATTGGTAATATGATTTTGATAACATAAACTAAATAATAATGTATGGTATGAGTAGGTGTATGATCAGTAGTTCAGCATTCCCATACAACATATTACACTTGTTGGTCCCAATAAGTATTGTATCGCTCAATTTTTTCAAAGTACTTTGATATTTTTTATTGGTTGCCTTTGTCTGGCATTGGCCTTTGGGTGATAATGTGTAGAAAGGGTATGCCTAATATTGAATTTACTACAAATTCATCTTACCATCTTGTTCTTAAATGATTTTCCATTTTCAAAATTAATTCTTGAAGGTATGTTGAAATGAAATTTGATGTTGGTCATTAGAAAATTGCATATATCATCCCCTATGATAAACTCAAATGGAATGTCTTCCCAATTTGTAAAATATTTTGTACCTATATTGATAAATCTATGTCCACCAGTAGATACAATATTTACTTTTTATATTAAATCAAATTACCATAATAAAAAGTGCCATGTTGAAATAATCGATTATAACTCATGTGATGAAGCATGATTCAAATTGTTATATTTTTTACATTTTAAACATATTTTTTAATGTTTGATACATTTTTGTTCTATTTTTGGCTAGTAGTAACCTTGGCATAATATTTTTTGAGACATGGCACATCTACTAAAAGGCCCACCACACTCTTTGCCATGCATTTTTAAGAGTGTAGTGTGAGTTTTTCATCTTTGCTTAAATATTAGGGAAATTATACATAAAACTGCATTTGAAAAAATCATTTACAATAATAAATTAATGAAATTATTCACATTTTAATTTCCATTTATCTTTTCATGAAAAATGGTTTGGTATATAGTCTTGATTAAAAAATAAAAAAATATAGTGTATCATTTTGTGTTTATAGTACTAGGAGTAACAAAAAGAATGGCAATGCATTCATTTGATTAGAAGAAATGGAAGAATTTTTTAGATATCATATTGTAAAGTTTATATAATCATTTTCAAATGTTATCAAGGATGTTGTGTTTTCCGTAAGATTTGCATGGTGGTTATCTTTATGTGGAATGTTGTAGATAGAAAATGTGTCAAATGCTTGTGTGATTTTATTTCCCATTTCTTTATATGGGAATATATGCTTTTCATTACTTTGGTAATTATTAGTAGCCTAGTTAATAACAAAATTGGAATCAACAAAAACCTAGGTGTCTCTTATATCAAGATTATCTTCTATGCAAAAATCAATGACTAAGGCCTCAATATTGGCTATATTGTTGGTGCAAGAAAAAGCTAATTTTTAAGATAAAATCATGTATTCGCCTTTAAGGGTGAAAAATAGAATGCCAACACCCACTCTTGTAAAAAAAATGATGAATAAAATAAAATTACCCATGGTGTGGAAGGTAGATTATATGCATCGAGCTCATCCCAAAAATCCTCATTAAGTGGAAAATATTTTGGGAATGGAGATGCAACAAATTGGTTAGCTATAACTTACCCATTTTTTGACTTTTTGGCTATAAATTTCAGGTCAAACTCTATAAGTTACTTCACTCATTTAGTTATGAGACCAGTTAGGTGTGTTTTATTCACGAGGGACCTTAATGGGTGTACTTTATTATAACATGAATCTCATTATTAAGAAAATAATGTATTAATTTTTTGGTAGCAAAAACCAAATTCAAATATAGGTTTTCCATGGATGTATATTTTAATTTGTAATAAATAAGTTGGAGACTGCTATGATATATTGCCCTCTCTTTTTTATTATCATCAAATTATACTAGTAAGCACCCCATGGACTCATGGATAGCCGATATATAAAGAAATAATGGTCTATCTAGAATAGGAGACATAAATACTGGTGGGTTTGATAAAAAGGTTTTATTTATCAAAGCTTTGTTGACATACCTCATCCCATATGAATTGTGTAATCTATTTTAGAGAATGTGTTAAAGGGATATTTTTATGCACCAACAATGAAACACCAAATAGTTTGAATTCATCCCTAGAAACATAATAATTTTTGTAGATTGGTTCGTGGTGGAATTTATACGCTAGATTTTACCTTTCTAGGACCAACATTAATGCCTCACTGAGAAATAATGTATCCAAGGATTTTTTTTTAAATACCCCCAAAACACATTTTTGGATATAATAAAATATTGAACTTGCGTAGGCACTCGAATATTTTTCATAAATTAGTAGAATCATCTCAACAATGTTATGATTTTGAAATTAAATAATCAATATAATCCTCAATAGTTTTTGTGTATGGAATCATGAAATAAATTAGTTGTGGCTCTTTGATATGTGGCTCCTAAATTTTTAATCTAAAATACATAACTATGTAATAAAATGTCCCCAAGGAGTCGTAAAGATTGTATTTTATTAGTTTATAAGGTTAATTTTGATTTTTTTATATCTTGTAAAACCATCAATAAATTAAAATGTCTCATATATTTTTATGGAATCTATAATCATGCCAATATTAGGTAAAGGGAAGTCATCTTTAGGGCAAGCCTTGTTTAAATTACAATAATCTGAACAACATCGAATGTCACCATTTGGTTTTTTAACATGGAAAATGTATATACCTAGATTTTCTCACTTTATTTAACATCATTAATATTATTATTACTTGACACTAACATCACTAATTTCATCTAATGATCACTAATCCCATCTAAATTTATCTAAGTCATACTTATGAATCTTCCTGGTCTTTTGTCTAACATCCATATTCACTATTATTCATCATACTAACTTTACCTCACCCCACAAATAAATTAATCCACTTAATCTCCTATTATCCACTAACTAATCCCACTTGTATAATATTTTTTAATTTTAAATTCCCATGACCCACCTACCGACATACCTACCCTTAGACTTTCTTACAAGCCTAGCCACTAATCCTTACCTGATTCCCTTATATTCCTTAATTACTTCTAAAATAAAATTAGAGGCTTTTTATTATATAGAATACTCCCTCAACCTCCATATATCCATTTATAAAGATCTCTATATAATTTTAAATTAATTAAAATTCCCTCCTTTCTATACTCGTCTTCTCTAGAAAACATTAATGAATTTTTAATGCATTGGAAATTCTCCCTATCTAATCTATTTCAACAAGTCATTCCTCCATTACCAAAATAATAAGGAACTACATGACCAAACCATGAATCCGCCTAAGTCTCTTGAATCAAGATATGATCATGTTACAAATCTGAGTCTACTTGTGATCAATCTTCATCCTTAATCCTTTAGTCTTTTTATTGTTTAAATCTTGGTTTAGAGCAATTAGAGTCTAGGATCTAATGCTAGTAATAATGTCTCATTTTATCTTTTGTATTTTATTTCTAAATGGCTCTACATATTGATGGTAAATTGAAATTCTGGATATTTGGATATAGTTTGCATAATCAAATCGAATTGCTTGAAATTTCACCTACATTTTGCAAGAAATTTTGAGCAATTAGATTCGATTATGAAAATTTTATCAAAATACCCAAAGTGCCAATCTATAGAAAATATTAGGTACCTAGTTGAAATGTGTAATGATTATTACAAAGATGATGTCTAAGAGTTTTTATATTTAATCTTTTACCAAAAACTCCACTTTGTGATTAAATTTTCACATTTTTTTTATTTTACCAGCTTTGCATATGGGTGTAATAATATACTTTTGATTACCATTGATGGATCGATCCCATGCATATATGTATAATCCCTAACAAAGACTTAAACAAAATCATGAAGGACCTATCAATAGGTATTTCCTTTGTCTTTTTGTTGTTGGAGTCACATTTGTCATTGCATCAAAATATTGACCTATTAACACCTAATATAAATGACAAATAAGTATGCATAGTAGGTTGTTAGTCCATGTAATAAATCATTAAGGGAGATGCTATAAATTAGTCCAATAATCACCCCTCAGCATTACCCAAGGGGATTTGAACCCATGACCACAACTTTGATACCACTTATTGGAGTAAAATTTATCATTGCATCCAAATATCGACTTGTTAACGCCCGATACAAATGCCAAATAAGTACCCATGGGATAGTGTTCATCTTTGTCATGAATGCCTAAGGGAGAAGTTGGTGATTAGTCCAACACTTGCATCATTGAAACAAGTAAAACTGGTTTAGGGTCCTTATGCATTTCAAAGTTATATTTGATTATTAATTCATTTAACAAAGTAGATTTATCTATGATAAATGGTGTTGTAGGAATAGTATTTTATACATCATTTTAGATATTTGGATTATCATTCTCACCAAAGTAATCATGAGTAGAGGTATCACGAGGAAACTTATTCTTTTGATATAAGGGAGATCCTCACATGCACTCAAGTATTCTAGTAATAATTCGTCATTGGAGAACTCATCCATTTTTATAATTTATGAGGAGGTAGTGTCATCATTTAAGTGATGGTTGACCACTTTGATCTTGGTTGTGGATATATTCATGCATTGTATTTTGGCCTTTTGGAAACAAATTCTACTTCGAGGGATATGTTTATGTTTAGTAATTTTATTTAAAAAACACAATCCTTGTTGGTTTGTTTTATTTATAGTAGAAATCTGCTTTGGTATCCTTAATCCTATTTACATTACCATTGTCTTTTGTACTCGTATTTGACTAAATATTAAAACCAAAATAAGATTTATAAGGTTGTGGTACAGTATAAATGGGTGATTAAACTATTGCACAATGTTTGAATGGATTAATATCGATTTGGCATGTGTAAATTAATCCTTGAGAAGAAAGTTTAAAACATGCATGAAACATGGCGGTAACCGCATATATATCATGTATCCATGGTCATCCTAGAAAAATGTTATAATTCAAATCATTCAACATAACTTGCAATAAAGTGGGCAATGTATGGGGACCGACTATAATTTTCAATGTTATATGTCTCAATAATTTTTTGTGACATATTCAAATCCATTGATACCCATATTAGATGGTTCTAAATTTGATGGCCTAATGCCCCTTAGAGAAATAAATGATATGTTTCAAATGTTGAGTCTAGAGCCATTATCCAAGGGAACCTCTTTTACCATTTTGTTGAGAACACATAATTAGATATATAATGGAAAATAACTATTTATAATGTGTTTTGGTGGCAAATCCTCTTTTTCAAAGGACATATTGTTACATATGGTGGTTCAACATTACAAAGGAGTAAGGTCATATGTAATGCATTTAAAATAACATCCTTGTAATGTGAAGAATTGTGTAACAAGTCTAGTAGTTGGTTTGTTGTTTTTTTTAGTATGTTTGGATTAAGAAAAAACATGTCCTAGAGAGGATGATTGCTTTATGTTCTACCTTTGGCACTTTGTAGTCAGAGATAAAAGCTCATTGTAAACATTAGAACAAGGGGTTTGTAGGAAAACAAGTTTTGAGTCTATTATAGATCGAAATGAGTCTATGGTAATTCTACACATGCATCACATTCGATTTTGGATCTCTATGAGCACCTGGGAATTATTTGGTTTTTTATCCAATTTTAAAGGCAACATCTTGCAAAAACCAACATGTTTCCCACACAACCTCTTCCCTTGATTTAAATTTTTGGTGACTCGTGGGAGATCTCTAGAAGACACTTCTAGGACTCCTAAATAGTTGTATTCTGACTATTTGTTGGATTCTGATCCACTCGGTAAGAATGCTAGTTGGATCAGTGTTTGTAAGAAGCGGAGAATAAAAAATTTAAAGGACTTCAAGACTGCAAATATGACTCTTCATTCTGTTAATAAAATTGGTTTTGATGCCGAAGTGAGCTAATCCCTTTGGGTTCTCTCTTTCTGATTTTCTATGGTTTCCTTCTCTGTCAGGGTTATGCAGGTTTCCTGGGTGGTATCATAGCATTCCCCTGCATATCTCAGTATTTTTCTTGTCGTTGGTTTGGTCACTATAATTGTATGTACGACCTGGACCCACTTTTTTTTCAACACATGATGTTTACAGTCACTGGCCAATATTCGAGTGTCCATGATGGTTCTTGCCATTTTTTGGCTTTGTTTTGGGGTCTTTTCATTCTTTCTTACTTTATTTATTTTGTTTCTGGTTTACTAGAAGGGAGACACGGGCCTTTGTCTGTGCCCGAACTAGATTCGACACCACTTAAAGGGAGGTTTATCTTCATTTGTACAATAATTAATTATTTTAAAACAGTAAACTCTTCATATCGGAATCAATTACTAAATAATTATAAAGACAATTACAATCCACTTCATTTTAAATGAAAAATTAAATCATGAAATTAGAGGAACATCTATTTTATGACTGGACATGCACCAAAAACAATTATTATTTTGTTGTATCCAAATTAAAATGCTTTTCATTCGTGAAATAAAGTAGATTAAAAAATCATTTTTGTATTACTATATATTGAAAAAAAAACAAAGAATATATAAAATATAAAACAGAAGTTGAAATATTTGGAAACAATAATTTTTTTTCCACTAATCATTTTCAAAGCTAGGTTATGTGATGGGCGATGTAAAATATAGTTTAAGAAAGTTACTAAATTATTATCATCGTCTCATTTGTACAAAATGAGGTTTATATTCATTTGTTCTCTCAAATTCAAATTAGTAATGGTACATTTAGTGAATGTTATGGTTGGTGTTATGGTTGATGGGTATAGAAATTGAAAAACTAGATAAATAATTTTGATTCCAGAATAGAAATTGAAAAAATAGATAAAGTTATAATTTTTAATTTTTAAGAAGCTATAATATTTCTTCATAAGTCATTTAAAAAAAAAATAGATACATATTGATATATATAAATTAGTTACAAAAGTCAACTTTTATATACTTTTTATCAATAATCTCATCTAGTCTTAGAAAAGGAAGAATGACTAAATAGTTTTGATTTAATAAGTCATTTATCACCTAAGACAACATGTTCAGTGGTATATGTATTTTACTTAATAATTGACAAGCTTTTGCCATTATTCTATTCCAAGTTTTGTAGATTGAATTTGATGGTCGACCTTTATTATTAAGTAATTTTTTTTAGTGACAATCATATATTCAACGTTGCCATTTTAAAACTATAAATCTTTGTTTTAAAATAAGGAAATATGATAAAATATAAAAATATATATATTTCTTATAAATTAAATAATCAAAAAATATTAATATTTTATTTAGATTTTCATTTTGTTTAATGCAATTTTTTTTTTATTGTAAACTTGTTTTAATTATGTTATAAAATCAATAAGATTCAAAAGTTATTCATACAAAAAAATAAGTGAAAGAATTCACAATTCAAAATCCATGACGATGGGTACTAGAAGATTACATCAACATCTTAGCAAAAATTAAAAACTTCTCAAACAAAAAGGTGATAAAACCATAGGGCCATATTAAAAAACCACATCACACAATTTAAATTAAAAAGTAGAAGCAATGGTAAAGGATAGAGGAGGAGGAGGTATGGGACCATCATGCTTATCACCCCATCTAACCCAACACCCTATAGTTGTAGGCGATGCAACATCATATAAATAAAACCAAACATATTATTTAATTTATTTATCTTTCTATTGAGAGTTTTTTGACCTGATATAAGAAATAACTAGGGCCAAACAAGTAAAAATCCCATGCAATGATAAATTCCTCCACCAAGAATCTCTAACACCGCCACCTCCACCATCCACACTAGTACCTTAATTTGTTCCATCCCATCCAATACCATTTACACCTCCATGGCCACGATTTTTGGATCTTAGCCATGGAAAGTTTCTCTAGGGAGAACCACTATAATGCATCTTGTGTGACCAAATACTCTCCATGACTTGCATCTATAGTCCAATGGCGAATTGTGAAGGAGGGGGACTCCAAAGGGACTATACTAACCACATAAGGGGCGTCGCCCTGATGGCAAAGAAAGGTTTCAAGGATGATAATCTTCAGACAAAAATTATCGACTATAAATTAAATCTATAGAAAAAAATGACATAAGACATTAATTCTATCAATAGTGGAAATTAAATCATTCAACATAGCATTATTAGAATTTAATTCATTTATACTCTTTCATAATCGAAAAAATAATTCCAGCTCAAAAAGATGTCA
This sequence comes from Torreya grandis, assembly GCA_037957365.1. Classification (NCBI taxonomy): domain Eukaryota; kingdom Viridiplantae; phylum Streptophyta; class Pinopsida; order Cupressales; family Taxaceae; genus Torreya; species Torreya grandis. The sequence goes on along the minus strand of JARHVA010003373.1, from coordinate 531,061 downwards.
AATTTGTAAAAATATTGTGAGGATCATGTCAAATTTCACTAAAATCACCATCTTACAAGTAAAAATAGCATGATGGAAAGGTTAGAAGAGGGTGAAAATCCACTACCAAGAAAATAATTAAAGATTACAAAACTATAAACTATACTTTCAGGATTCTCTATGTCTAGACACAGATAAAACTAAGTGATCCATATCAATGTTCACTAGGAGAGAACCAACATGGAGACCTTAGTAGAGATTACACCATAAGAAGTGTGATTTTTTTCTCAATGTTAAACATCTACACATGATGAAGAATTTTTATTCAAAAATTTTCTGTTGAATAATATTTCCATTTGGTAATATGAATGTTTCTACATGAAAAGATTATAGAGAGAGGAGTTGATAGCCTAACTAGGGTTTATACTATTGGAAGGGGAAATATAAAAGTTAATTACAATAAATTGACCATTTGAATGGAGTTTTTATGATAATCTATGAGGATGGATATTAGGTATGGAATTATGAAATTATGTGATAAACTCTTGATCACTAACTTGTAATTGAAATTGATGGTGTATAATATGGCAAGGAAGTTTGTCTCTAGTTTTATTATAAAATAGGTCCAAGATAAATTTGGTCACCTTTATAAAACTTCAAACACTTTTAATCTAGGACTCAAAGGCAAACTGTACTTCATTATAGTTAATAACTAGAGATGACCATAAATACTTAAAGTTGAGAGATAGACCATACCAAAACCCATCACCATCTAAAAATAAATTCCTTTCGAGGATTTCCAAAGCCTTTGAAAAAATGTTAGCCCTAATGTACCGAAGAAGTTGATAGAGACCTGAGTGAGACACATAGTTTAAATATTCAATCTCTTATAGAATCCTTTTCCTATGGAATTTGCTTAAGTGATGCAATTCTTGATAATTATTTTACAATTTTCATTACCATCTAAAGTAATGGTAATTTATTTAGCACACAAACCATAGCATTGGATATAGATAGATAATAGATCAAGCCCTCTGAGATAGTTTGGCTTGAAAAAGATATACCAAGCTACTAAATGGAACTGTCTACTACTTCAGATTTCATCCATAGAAAATGCTTCAATTTTTTCTAATTTATCATAGGAAACCTTAGAGGAAGCCTAATAAGGGGAATAACAATCATGTGTGGTAACTAGTACTTTAGAGCAAATTTGATTTTTTATTACTAATGATAACATGCTGGATATCCCTTAAGAAATTTCCCTTTCCACCATTTGAACCACATACTTCCATGAATCATAGGGATAAGATTTATATGCAAAAGATATGCCTAACAATTTGAACTATTTTATAGGTTAAATCCAATTCCACTTGTACTGCAATAACTAAGTGAAAAAAGGGGATAGGGACTATTTGTAACAATGGGTGGAAGATCTGCAAGCCAACTAAAACACCTAAATTTTTTCCATAGAATTATGTATGGATTACTCCTATTTATCCAATATAAGGAAATAATCATCAATAGATTGTCCATTTACCATATTAGAGTCATTATTGGGAAGAGATATACATTTAAACAAACCTCAATAAAATTTATTCACGTAGATTATGTTAATAATGAAATAACTAGAACATATAAGAAGGGATCAAGTGGGAAATTTTTATGGAGAGAACAAAATAGACCAAACTGGTCAGATTGAACCCCATTAATGGTAATGCAGGCACTTGCATTTTGACAAAGTATTTAAACTATGATATCAAAGATGAGGACGAATCCTAAGACTTGAAGCATTGTCAAAATGAAAGACCATTCAATTTTGTCTTAAACTTTCTCATAATAAATATTAATAAATAGATCTTTTTGGTAATGTGATCGAACTCTTTCCATTCCTTACAAAATGACAATTATGGTGTCTAGGATATTTATTGTGGATGAATCCTATTTGCTCAGGGAAAAAAATGAGGGGAAGAAGATATCTAACCTTAAGAGAAATAACTTTAATAATAAATTTATACGAAGAATTAATTAGAGTAATAAAATGTCAACTCGCTAAGATATTTTAATCCCCTGGTTTGGGAATGAATTCAATATTACGTTGGTTAACAAGATTGTTAAGGGAAAGAGTTTAAACAGTTTTAAGATAGACTTTGTGCGAATCTTGAGCCATATTATTTTAAAGAGTATGATAGATTTGATAGGGAAAATCAACAATACCTGGGGCTTTATTGATAGCCATCTACATAACCACTTCATGAAGATATTCAGTTGATAGAACCCTATCACATGCCACCCATGGAGATTTACGCAATTTGGAGAGAACCACTGGAATGCATTTGTTAAGACTATATTCCCTTTTAAAACATGAAAGGTTGGACTGCAAACACACAATCATAATAAGTCAAAAGTGCTTGTATAAGGAAGATGTATAATATGAAAGCCAGATTCTCTGTTTACCGATTATTTTTCTTTAAAAAAAATCAACTAAACTTTACAATTGAGACTCTAAATTACATATTTAGGCTATACAATTTAGCGACTGAGATTTCATAACGTGTAAATATTTTTATATCTTGCATTTTCCTAAGATATTAAGTTTTATCACAGTTTAATTTTATCACATTTTGATTTTATCTTCTCATGTAAGCAATCTATTGGCTTCCGGGGTTTTTAAAACATTCTTATCTTCTAAAATTTAATTATTTGATAATTAATGTTGCCCTTGTGACATCTAAACCGTATCGTGATGTAAGACAGAATTTTATTTTTAAAGGCTTTTAAAACATTGCGAGATTGATTTATCCAATTATTTTTAATTGGAAAACATTGAGTGGGGTCAGGTTAATTTTAATCTTAGCCTTTTCTAAGTAGAATAACTAGATGATTTTAAACAATGGATTCATCGACGCAATTCATCTAATAACTAACTTATGTATAATTTATTGATAATAAATACTAAAATTACAATCGAGTTGAGTTCAAATTCTAAATTATATCATGAAAATAGGTTAAGCTTATTTAATTTAAGCGTGCACACAAAACAGTTACCATAACATATTAAAATGCATTTTAGTCGGGAAATGAAACGCAATAAAATAAGGTGTAACAATTTTTTGTATTTTTATTTTTTCGGGTCACATTATACATCAAAATTGCATTGTTGGATTATTTATAAATGCAGTATATCATGATTTCCATTCTAAATCTTAAAATAAATCTATATATATAATATAATATATGTTTTCAAAAATCTTAATTTTACATTTATTATCAGGGAAGTTAAGCATTCATGTCTTTAATATTTTTTATATTCAACATATATTATTTATTAAATACATTTTACTATTTTACATTCAGAATCATTTTTAATTATCAACATTATAGTTTGAATTATATTTAATTATTTATTTTAATTAAAGATTTCTAGTTCAAAATGAAAAAACCACCACCAAAAATTGATATGGATGATCAGATGCACCTCTGAAATTTACAATACAAGAAGGAAGCTCTGAGTTATCATTCCACTAAATAGTTCTTGAAAACCATGTTCCAAGAGGAATTTCAATCATCACGTGGAAATAAGATAAAATAAATTTGTCATCTTAAATAATTATAACTATTTTTTTTATATATTAATGTATAAATATATATCATATACAACTCATCAAGGATCGACACCATACACAATCCTTATGATAAATAGCATATACTGACTATGTATAAATTATTATGCGCATTATATTCAAACCTTAAGTCCCAGGCTTATGAAAAGAAGTGTTTTGCCCTTATAATCACAAGACTCTTCTTTGTTAATCTTGTTGTAGGAATTACATCTTTGTCGTTCTCCTTATTCATTTTTATTGAATACAGAAGTTTTTTTTCTTGCAAGTATCAAACTTTTGATTATTTGCTTCACAAGTTAACATAGAATGTACTATTCATTATAGTTCATCTATCACTAAGCACAAGGTTGTCCCACACACATAAGGTCTTGGGCCCCATGGTATAAATAATTTATATAATATATTTATGTCTTTAAATACATGAGCTCGTAGAGATAATGAAATATATTTTTTTTTTATTTTTTTTAATTGTATCATAAACAATGCCCTATAAGAAATACGGTTGTTCACACCGAGAAACATCCTGAGACATTCCCACACACTCAAAATCTCCCAACAAATACTCTTGAAGCACTGCATAACAAAAATAGATTTTTGTTGCATTGAAAATAATTAATATTAAGTTGAACGGAGGCATTTTATAGGCTATGCTAAACTACTTTTTTTTTGTATTATTCTATAATAAAATTATTCATTACATTATAACATGTATATTTTTTCATAATAAAATTTAGTTTATGTGCATGTTACATTATGACATGTATTATTTTTTATAATAAAATTTAGTTTATGTGCATGGGTTTATTTTGTTTATCTTGACTGATTGTTTTAATTGGGAAGGGTAATAACTTGATAATATAATTAAACTTGTATGTACTAATAACTCTTATGAGTAAAACTGAAAAAAGTTAATATTTATTTTCAGAATTTTAATATTTCATATTCAATTTTAATATCCAAAATATTTATTTAGTTAGATGGAAATATGTAATGCCAATGGATGAAAATTTTATTCCAAATATATGTGAAATACATGTGTTGTATCATGTTTCATAAATATTGAAAAATCTCTTATTTATTTTATAAAATATATTTTGTTTGATAAATAATTTAATTTTATATTTGATCATTAACAATTAGATTATTAACATTGTTCATAAAAAAATTATGACACACATTTTTAATGATCTAAACACTGAGAATAAATATATAGTTTTATAATTATTCTTAAATATTTTTATAATTTTTATTAAAAAAAATCACAGTCCAACCAAACTTATGTGTTCCATTCTATAGAATATTTAAAACTCATCCACTATATATTACAATTAAAAGGTAGATATACATTCATAAGAATATATATATATATATATATATATATATATATATATATATATATATATATATATATGAAGGTATTAAATGTTATTGTTGAATTATTTAGAATATTGGTATTTCAATTTATATTTTGAAAATAAATTTATAATGTTGAGTAAGCATGTTTTTAAATTAGTAAGTTGTTTTGGTTAAACAATCATAAATAAAGGACATCTACACCATCAAAATTATTCAATATATCATTTTGTCTTTAATTATTTGACTTTTTCTGTCAAATATTTAGAAAAATTTATACCTTAATGAATAAATATAAACAACTATCATCTTTATTAATTAAACTACACATTTTTCAATAAAATATATATTTAATTTATTTTTATTAATTAAAATATAATTATTTCTTACAACTTTTAATTAATGAAAAAATAAATAAATAACCCTTCAAATTAAATTGGCATTACCATGGGTTATCATCAAAACGATTGGTGCAATATTGGTTTTTGAGTGGGACGGCTTACCTGTTTTTCAAAGCAGCACATGTACTAAAGGTATAACTACGAATGGCAACAAAAGTCGCCCACAAACAAATCTTGAAGTGGCGCACTCATCCTCCGCGTAAACAGCACAAATAGCCCGGCCAGCCGAACAGGCATTATATTTTTAAAAAATATTGGCCTAAAGCGTACCGTTTGCTCTAAAATCTTGCTGGTAGGTTTGGATTCGTTGAAAATAAATTTATATAAATGCATGATACGTAAATTTATAATATGTAAGAAAACAATAGCTCTATTTCCACGTGAAACAAATAGATAAAAATGTTTTAAATGAAACGTTGCCCAATATCCATGACAGTACGGTCATGACATTATGGCTCACGATATTTGTATTATAAATAATGCGGGTTATGCTCTACCATTATACATTCCCAATTTGAAAAGATTTTTCTGCTATATTGTAGGGCAATAGTTTGTTTCTCCGAGAAGGATGTCCAGTGGAGGGGTAGCAGCCGCTGCTTCTGTGCTGAGAAGGTAATTTTTATATTTATTTTGTAATATAATTGTTTCTGGATTTAACTGTTTAGATTTGAGACAATTTATAGCACGTTTCTCTCTGGCTACTTATCTCTATTCTATTATGAAGTGATGATCAAAGGTTAGAGGTTATTTATCCTGTTATTAATTTAAATTAGTAGTTGCATTGATAAAGTGAAGTCACTCATTTTAATATTACTCCAACTCAGACAACCAAAGGGTTTCTTCAAAATCCAATCCATTATGAAAGGTACTCATTTATTTGTTAAGCTCCTTTTAATTTAATATTGTGGATTTAATTTAGATATTATTGTCCACTAGAAGTAGGAGGACCTGCTGGGGCTAGTGTCTCAGTTCTTTCAAGGGGTTACGGACTTTTTCAAAGCCCTCTCCTGATGGTACCTGGGAGGTACGAGTGTTTGTGTTTTTTCGCTGTTTCTATCTTTAGCTGTTTTTTACATGGACGTGTTTTGTTCGCTACATGATACAAGGATGTTGCTGAAATTTTGGTAGACTGACATTATGTCAGGTTATTTTGTTTTCTCTGTTGACCGAGATGTGTTTGTGCTTTCTTTTTTAATTTTTTGGGTTCGTTGGGTCCCACAGTGCCTGTTTCTAGGCTGGCGTTTTATATTTATATTTCTATTTTTCAAACTATGTAGTGATGAAGCCCTATAGATCTTGAAACCAATATACTTTTACATATAAATCTGAAGTATATTCTTGGTGTATGTTGTTTCCCTGTTCAGGTTTTGGTTTAATGTTGTGGATGTAAAATGCAGATAGCAAGGAAACGTTACAATAATCACAGGCGGAGCATCAGGCATTGGTCAAGCCACTGTTCGCCTTTTCACAAATCATGGAGCCAAAGTCATTGTGGCTGTGTTAAAATAATATTTTTTGCCCCTTACCGAACTCGTAGAGAACGACAGGGCACCAAGAGCATTTAATATACCCCCTTTCAAATTTCATTTTTGGAGCTCATTTTGTTTTAGGGGGAAACGCTATAGAGTAGGTGAGAAAGCTATCAGAGACACAAAGGAAAAAAAGGAATGTGCCGCAGAAGATAGATGCATGAAACAACAGTTAGAGAGAGTTTGCAGTAGTAAAAAGGGGAAAAAAGAATATCAGTAGAAAGACAAAGCAGCAGCCTGTAGGAGAAGAGTCAATAGGAGAGCTTTTAGCAGCAGTGAATAGCAAAGAAGAATAGGAAAGTAAACACAGTCCATAGCAAGGGTGAAGGAGCAGCAGTTAAAGGAAAGTTTAGTATGTTATTTTTGTAAGAGCAGCATCTATATTTTCTAATTATGTAAAAGGAGTTTTTTTAAAATTTAATAAATGCAAGATTTAGTGTTTATTTCTCCATTTTCTCCCATGTTTTGTTTCATCTTGTATTGTCTATTTGTTGCACAACTGGGCCTATAAATTATTTTTATTCTCTCTCTTTTAGACAGCGAATAGTGCTTTTAGTTTTTTTTCCAACAACTGGTATCAGATCCATTAGTGAATGGAACCCAAGTTGTAAGTGCATTTAGACATTGCAGTAAGAAGTTCAGGGTCTTGAAAGCAACCTCCCATGTTTGATGGAAAAAAATATGTGTGGAGCATCAAAATGAAGAAAATATTCAACTCTCAAGAGTTATGGGAGTTGGTTGAAGCTGGATACAATGAGGTTGTAGATATAGAGCTTTCAATACCTTAAGCACAAAAGAATATGTTAAAGGAGAATAGGAGGAAAGATGTCAAATCACTTAGCTACATACATATGGCTTTTGCTGACTCAATCTTTCCTAGGATATCAACATCTGTCAATTCTAGACAAGCAAGAGATATATTACAAAATACATATCAAGGGAGTAACAAGGTGAAGATTGTCAAGTAGCAGCTCTTAAGAAGAGACATTGAGACTTTACAAATGAAGGAGAATGAGTCAATAATTCACTTCTTCACAAGAACTATGACCATAGTAAATCAAATTAAGATATATGGTGATACCCTTAAAGACCATAGGATCATTGAGAAGGTATTGAGGAGCCTTCTATTAGATTTGACCCCATGGTGGTTACTATAGAAGAGTCAAAAGATTTGAGGTAAATTGTGGTTGATGAGCTAATGGGTTCTTTGCAAACCTATAAACAAAAATTGAATAGGTCAGTCACCTCCTCCCATGATCAAGCATTCAAGACCAATGTCAATATGAAAAGACGGGGGAGAGGATCAAACAATAGAGGAAAAGGAAGAACTTGTAGCAGTCAAGAAGGTGGAAGAGATGGTCATCAAAAACCACATGGAAGAGGAAGGAGCAACAACACTTCTAGAGGTAGATCTACATAAATGTATGATAAATATAACATCTAATGTTATTATTGCAAAATGTATCGACATTATGTTAGTGAATGTATAAAAGAGTACGAAATGAATAAGCAGAATTCTAATTTCACTCATACACAAGATGTTGAACCAAATAAGAATGAGAAAAGAGGAAGCTTATTTATAACATGTAATATTGTAGAACAAAGTGGAAAAGAAACATGATATTTTGATAGTGGTTGTAGTAACGACATAAATGAGAACAAAGAGATGTTCAGCCACAAGAACAAGACAATAAAATTAGAGGTGAAGATGAGAAACAATGATAATGTTCTTATCATGGGAAAGTGCAGCATTTCAATCTGTACCAAGCAAGGTGACAAAAGAGAAATTCATGATGTTTACTATGTACTCAGGTTGAAACACAAACTTATCAGCATAGGAAAACTTATGCAAAAGGGATACAAGGTCAGATTTGAGAATGATGAGTGCATCATCTTCGATATGAGTGGCTATAATAAGAAAATATCAGTAGTTAAGATGACAAGCAATCAAATGTTTTCATTGAGAATGTAAATTGAGCTCACAACAACGTTCAAAATAGTGATGGTAAATGAATGCACTCTTTGGCATCTTAGGTATGGGCATTTGAGATTTAGAGGGATAAACCTTCTTCAAAAGAAGCACATGGTAAAGGGGTTTCCCCTTATAGAACAACCAAACAAGGTGTTTAAAGGATGCATATTGAGGAATCAACATATGAGTGAATTTTCTCTGCATAAGGTATGGAAAGCTAGAGCTCCATTATAGCTGATCAATTTAGATTTGTGTGATCCAATAAAGATCCCCTCTGTATCCAAGAATATCTATTTCATGACATTCATAAATGATTACAGACGGAAGATATGGTTGTATTTTTTGATGAAAAAATTGGAAGCATTTGAGACCTACAAACATTTCAAGGCCATGGTGGAGAAGCAAAGTGGGAACTACATCAATATTTTGAGGATGGATAGAGGGGGAGAATATATCTCCAATGACTTCATGAATTTTTCCAACAATCATGCCATAAAGAAACAATTTACAACCAAGTATACATCACAGACAATTAGTGTGTTCGAGAGGAAGAATAGAACCATATAAGAGATGGCAAGGAGCATGCTAAAGTTAAAAGGTTTGCCTAATGATTTTTGGGTTGAAGTTATAAAAACGACTGTGTACTTGTTGAACATTTATCCAATGAAGAGTGTAAGGAATATGATCCCTCAAGAAGCATGGAACAATCAAAAATAATGTTTTGAACACTTTAATGTTTAGTTTTGTGGCATATACACATGTGTTGAAGCAAAGAAGAAAAAAATGGGATGACAAATGTGAGAAGTGTATTTTCATAGGGTATAGTGACAAATCAAAGGCATACCAGCTATACAATCCAATCACCAAAGATCTCATAATCAACCAGGATGTTCAATTTATTGAGCATGAAGATTGGGAAGACAGGGAGAATGAAATGTTGAAATAAATGATGGTGGACCCTTTATTGAATCTAAAATAATATGTGGTACAATCATATATGCACCTAATTGGCCCCATATTTCACATAGGGTTGATTCATCTGATGACATCAGCCATCATGGAGGTCAAGAAGTTCTTCAAGAGTCTACATCATCCTCCTCTAACTCAAATCAACACCAAGCAAAGACAAGAAGATTGCAAGAAGTCTATGAGCAGTCAAGGTTTGATAAAAATGAGGATGAAACAACGAATTATGCACTATTTCTATTATGCACTATTTCTATTAGGATGAAACAATAGTCAAGGACAATATGAGGCTATGAATGAAGAAATGCATGTCATAGAGAGAAATGATACATGGGAGTTAGTTGACCTACCAAAAGGAAAATAGGTCATAGGAGGTAAGTGGTATACAAGACAAAAACTACTATCGAAGGCAAGATAAAGAGGCATAAGACAAGGATAGTGGTGAAAGGAAACAAGCAAAGGCCCAGACATGATTACAATGAAATGTTTACACCCATAGCAAGCCTAGAAACCGTAAGGATAGTCATAACCATTTTTGTCCAACACAAGTGGAAGGTGCATCAAATGAATGTGAAGTTGTTATTATTGAATGAAGTGCTATAAGAAGATGTCTATTTGGGATAGTCACCTAGATATGAGATTTTCAAGCATAAGAACAAAGTATATATGTTGAAAAAAGCATTGTATGGACTCAAGCAAGCCCCAAAAACATGTTACAACTGTATAGACTCATACTTGTTAAGTAACAGTTTTAGCAAGAGTGCAAGTGAGTCCACACTATACATCAAATCATGCAAAGAAGGTATGTTGATTGTTGTATTGTATGTGGATGATCTAATATTCACTAGCAATCCAAATCAGTCCATTGAAGAATTCAAAACAACCATGAAAATTGAATTTCAAATAATTGATTTGGGCTTCTTGAAGTATGTTCTTAGGATAAAAGTCAAGCAAATAGATGAAGGTTTATTCATATAACAATCTAAGTATGCAAAAGAGTTTTTAGAAAGGTTTGAGATGTTGGATAGAAAACTTGTATTCACTTCAGTTGAGATAAGCCTTATGTTGTGGAAAGATGATAGTACCAGCAAAGTAGACCCCACACACTATAAGAGTCTAGTGGGAAGCCTAATGTATTTGACTACAACAAGGCCAGACATCATGTATATAGTCAGCCTCATATTGAGATTCATGGATATGCCAAAGGAGATACATTGGCTAGTTAGCAAGAGGATAATGAGGTACGTGAATGGAACAAGGGAGTATGGTGTTTTGTATGAAGTCATAGATGAGTTTTAGCTTGTTGCTTACATGGATAGTGATTGGATAGACAAATTTGATGATCGAAAGAGAACTTTGATTTATGTATTTCATCTTGGGTCAGGAACTATATCTTGAGCTTCAAAGAAATAATCGATAGTGTCGCTTTATATAACTGAAGCAGAATATATAACAATCAATGTAGCAACATGTCAGGGTATATAGTTGAGAAGGATACTTTTTAATTTACATGAGGAGAAACAAGGAGCTTCTATGATCTATTGTGACAATGTATCATCCATAACATTGTCAAAAAACCATGTGTTACGATCCCAAAAAAAAGGGATGCATAATTTCTATAGTGAGTATTGCAGGAATGGCAGGGGGCATTTTAAACTACGAATACACAGCATCAAAACATACAATCATAAGATCGATAAAAAATGACACAGTAGATCTGGGAAAATATGATACCATAGTAAATAGTATTTCTTCTGGTGGGTTAGCAACAAACCTGACTATAAAGATCCTACAAAATAATCCAACAGAAGAAACATTGGTGGGGGTGGAGGCTTTTGCTAACAGCATAACCAACTTACAGGAAGGCACCCTTAACAGAGACGATATTGTAGAGGGTTCATTGTATTTGGCATGGGACGAATTAAAGTGTATGCAACCGGTCATAATCTTGTTGGGGACGGAGGAATCACTGTGGTATACAATGATTGAGGACAATACAGGTGATCCGAGTTAAATATATTTAGTTCCCAAGACATATACAATAATTCCCCTATAAAATTGTTAGCGTGTTTAAAGTTAGTATTAAAGATTATGTATAGGGTTTGGGGCTTTTAAAGCTAGTATTAAAGATTATGTATAGGGTTTGGGGCTTTTGATGGTCTTCTTCTTGGTCCCATAAGGGGAAGATGTTATGTTTTATTTTATTTTTGTAATTAAAGTGAGAGGGATAAAAATGTTCTTATTCACTATTCTTTCAATTTATTTGTTTTCGTATGGTATTTTGTGCAAGTGTAAACATTTAAAAGCTGTCTTTGGAGTAATTATTTGTTTTTGTATAGGTGTTAATTATTGATTTAATCATTCATTAATCATGTAAATAGTTTGACTTTTTTCCATTTATTTAAAATTATTATATTCTTCTTTTAATTTCATAATATATTTTAAGAATGTTTACTTATATTCTAAATTATTTGGAATGTTAGTGTATGGTTTTGAAAACGTTTGTAGCTCCTTAAATATATTTGTATTTTTTTGTTTCATATTATTTTATATTTTAATTAAATATAAAAGTATTATAATTCATTTATATATGAGAAAATCAAAATAACTTATTTTATCGAACACATGAATTTATTAAACATTTAAAAATATTATAGACAAAAATAAACAAACATTAAAACATTTACTGAAGCACATACATTTGTCTATCCACCCACCTCAACATATTAGTTTATTTACAATTAAAGTTTTTCAATTAATTGATTTTTTTGTTTATAATAATATTATTTTCTAATATAAATATTGGAAAACCAAAAAAAAATTTTAAAAACTATTAAAAAACAAATAGATTTATTATATTTAATTTTGTCAATAATGTTATTTTTTATAATTTAAATTGCCCTGAGCATAAATGTACGATCAACAAAAGGTTAACTTTTTATAATTAACTCTTTAATTCATACATATATTATTGAACTTTGATGCAAATAATTGAATATTTATATTTCATGAAAATTAATTATTTTATATTATTTTTTGGTTTAAATTTATCATTTTTATACTATTATAAGTTAGTTATTTTTCCATTTTATAATATTATTTAATTTTTTTAAAGTCATTTTTATACATTATACACCATATTGATTAAAATAATATTAAATATAATATATATATTTTTTATTTTTATGTTTTACATGTTCTTAAATATAATCTTCTCTCTTTTTTAAGTCCAAACGTTAGATGCTTGTTCCTAAATTGTCATTTAGATTTTGATATATATTCATGAATCTGGGACTACATATATTGTGGACAGTTTTTGTCCCAAAAATTAATTCGTGAAATAACATGTTAGATGTAAAATTTGGCTATGTGACATGAGGTGTGAATTGTCTCCACAGAACATCATCACCTTTACCCCCAAACATGTCACTAATGCAGTCTATAATCAACCTCTGCATTCATGACACCATCATGGATCAATGATTGCATCAATATTTTTGTTAGCATTGTGAATCTATGAAAGTTTAGTTTCTCACTTGAAATTTATCAATGCTTGGAATCGTGAGGTAATGGCCTTAATTTATATCTAAATATATTTAATTTAATAAATAGAATAATTAATTATATTTATATAAAAATTATCTAATTTTTTTTAGTAAAACAAAATAATGAAAATAAGTTTAAAAAATAAATAAATTCATGTTTTTTTAATTTATTTGTTTGCATTTTAAAGTGGTGTATAATCTTATAAAATAGATGTGTGTTTAATTATAATTTGTAATGAATAAATGCATGTTTAATCACAATTTTAATCATAGAACTAAAATTATATATTAGATATGTTAAAAATATTAAAAAAAAGAAGAGATTTCAGTAGTATTAAATTTCTATTAGTGGTGGATGAAGGGATTGGAGAATTATTTTATGTAAAATTGTTCTAAATTAGACATTTTATACTAATTTTTTAATATATTATATAAAGTTATTATTTTTTTCTATGCACATCTTAACATGTAAAATTAAGTGTTTTATATCAATATCAATACATCCTACAATGTTTTGTACATGCTTAATCTTCCATGTACCTCTTTATATTATAAGTGCCTTAGTATTTAAAATAAATTGATATGTATATATATATATATAATTACTCGATGTTTATGGGTTGAATCTATAAGTGGTTAGCCCTGAAAAGTAATTATTCTTCCATCTTTGAAATGGAATAATGAGGATACATGTAAACACTTTTAAGTTATATTTCTAAAATATTAATACATGTTGCTATTTATGCATTGGAAAATTATATTATAGGACCCTCATAACAAATAGTCCCTATCTATGTTATTTCTAATCACTCTTAGGTACATTTGGAAGTAGAGAGGTTAATCTTGAAGTCTCATGCAAATTGATCTCAACCTAGTGAAGTACTAACACATAAAGAACATTATTATTATGAATTATATTCAACAAGTCATATAGGAAAAGCTTATTGATCTTATGTATATTATATACCACCATATAGATTATAAGTTAATACATCTTCATAAAGCCCTTATTTGAAGCTCAATTTTTCAGGATGAGAAAATTTTATGAGTGAACTAAGGTGTTATTGAGGGGCTTAGATACATGATTTCTCCATATTTGTCTTTACAATGTCCATATTAAGAGGTATTGTAGTGTATTTAATAGTCACTCACTAATGTATGATTATTTAATCAAAATATTATTACAAATGTAATGTGGATGTGGATGTAGCTTTGAGAACATAGAGATGAGTGGATGAGGGTGATTAAAATGCATATGAGAAATTATTTTAGTAAAAAGTATTGTTTCCAAAAAGACCCAATCAAATTTGGTATTTGATATTGATTGATAAAATAATTATCCACAAAACCATACATCTATTTCCAAATTTGAGTAAATATATGCGAAAATTGTGTAGATTTATCCTTTACATATTCCATTTTGTTTTAGGTTATATAAAATTTATAGAAGTGTTTCATGTTGGGTATGTCAGTTTCATCATACCAACCCATTGCACCTTATTTCTATCAAGAGAATTGATAGAGAAAGACTTATACAATTTTATTGTGGGGTTTCTACAAATAAATATAGGTTCATTAATTACGGTATTTCTGCTCATTTTCATTCTATTTAATTCAATCCAATATAATTAGAATAAAATGCACAAGGTCTTATGGATTTCATATTGATTTTTTTTATTATTGAATAAGATGATGAGGTAATTAATTATAAACTCAATGACCCTAATTTAGATATGAACATGGGTCATATGTAAATTCCTATTCAGGAAGAAGGAAATATGGTGGATGAACATGAGTTCACTCACACACTTTATAAGTCCTTAGAAGAACATGTTATTACTCCATTATTTTAAATGAGAGGATCTAGATAATATTTATTTCCTATAATTTATCATTGTTGGATTTGAAAAAAAAAGTATGTTATTACTGAAATAAGATTTAATCTAATATTGAAGTTATTAAAATATGAATTTATCTCAAAAGTAAATGTTCTTCCACCTACATTTAAAGATGCAAAAAATATAACTTAGGCCCTAAGGTTTGGTTACAACCAATATGATGCTTGTGTAGATAATTTTAATTTTATTGAAGGAGCAATGTAATCATGCAAAGTTGTGTCACGTTCTTGGGGAGGCACACTTTAGTAAAACATTGAATGGCCACACAATATCAAAAAAATGTATTGTTCCATTTTTGTATTCTAAATGCATTGAATCATATATATTGGCACTTATACTTGCCATATAAAATGGGTTGGAATTATGATAAATCTGGCAAATAAAATGACGTATAAAATGAATACAATGAGATTAATCTTAAAGGGCATCCCAAGAAATACTTATTAGAAAACCACACACTATTAAGGTTAATATATTTATGGGTGGATTCAATATATTTAAGAACCTGGTGAAAAGTTATTCATTATGAACTATTTTATTTAACTAAAATAATCCTCCATGATTGTTAATATGAAAGGATCACCTGAAAGTTTTGTTATATCTCCATGGAATAATTATGTGTAAAATGTGGATGCTTATCTTACACCACTTGTAAAGGAGTTTCAAAAAATTTCTTTGGAATGGTACACACATGTTTGGTGTCAAAATACTGATTGGTAAGAAATAGTTCATATTTTATAGAATTTATGTTTATGTATTCATGATTAAGAAAAAATTATTGTATCTTCTATCATATAGTTATTATTATGAATTAGACATTACCAATATTATGATCATTGCATGTATATGTGTATGTGTGTGTGTGTGTGTGCATGCGCATGCGCATGTACATGTGCATTTGCGTGTGTGTGCATGTGCATGTGCGTGTGTGTGCACGCACATGTGCATGTGCATGTGCGTGTGTGTGCACGTGCATGCGTGCGTGTGTGTGTGTGTGTGTGTGTGTGTGTGTGTGTGTGTGTGTGTGTGTGTGTGTGTGTGTGTGTGTGTGTGTGTGTGTGTGTGTGTGTGTGTGTGTGTGTGTGTGTGTGTGTGTGTGTGTGTGTGTGTGTGTGTGTGTGTGTGAAGTGTCTATCTTGTGGAGGCATTAAATTTTCACATTGGAACCATTATGAATCTATTGTTTTAAAATTTAAATATAATAAAAAATATATGACAATGTAAGGTGTGCTAGTTTCAAAATAAAAGTTTTGATAAATTTTGTAGCCATAAATCAACCATCTAGATGTAAAACTTGACTTTTAATATTTGTTTAAATTTTTGGAATGCTATAGATTTTAGTTTTTTTAAACTAAGAATGAACATAAGTTTTAATTCACCCTCAATTTTATTAATATGACATGTAGATAATAAGAAAAATCTTTAATCCCATTTGATATTCATGCCAAAACTTCTACAAATACCAACTACTTAAAATATCAAGTTCACATAACTTTAGGTAGATTTTTCCTTTTATTACATATTATCACCCACATTTGCACCCTTAGAAGATTTTTAAAGCCTTAAAAATTTAGGGTAACATGGAGATAATCCTAAGTTTTGGATGACCTTTAGGTGGATTGAATCTCTTCATTATAGGGCTATCTCCCCATGATGTATCACTTAGGCTCATTCACTAATATATCAACTTTTTAGGAAAAGGGAGAAAAACCTACTCTAACAAGGGTGATGCACTGAAACATTGGACCAATACCAACCAATTGCATGTGTACATAAACCATGAGACTAAGCTAAATAAAAGTTACTCTTAATCTACCTCTCTACAACAAAACTTCATATGGAGATTGTGAAAGATGATTGGGCTAAGAGGACTGATCAAAATATCATAAAATGAAACTAAGAATAAGACAAATCACTAAACTTTCACATTCCACTTGGACAATTCACATGACCTCAAAATAAGGTTTTAAATTACATATAAATGATATAAAAGGAAAACATGGCAAGGAAAGAAAAGTAAAACACTTGACAAGATCAGTTAGTCATGCACACATACTAAAACCAATTAAAAGAAGAGGCAAAACCAATAGTTTATAAATGATCAAAGGATTGAAAATGGGTAGAAATTCACCACACCTAGGTATAGGATCAATACAAATCCTAATAAGTCTAATAAAATAGAGAAATGTCAGAAAAGAAGATAAAAGGGTGCAGGAGAAAGAGGTGACAAGTGTTAAATGAGAGTTACAATCAAGAGAGGAATTATAAAAAAAATTCAATATGCATTCAAGGACATTTGTTTCTTATTTTCTAATGCTCCATCTTTGAAATGGTGTAGAAATTTGTTTATTAACTTGACACCTTTGTATTCTTCCTCAAAACTATCTTTCTTTTGGATTGTGAGGTGATAAATGGCACTCTTAATTATCAAGTCATGTTGAAATGATCTTGCTGTACTATTTCAGACTTTATGCTTGTTTATGAAAATCTTAAAACTAGCATTGCAATGATGATTAAAACTATTAGGTGTCTTTAATCCCAATTTGTTTTACTATGCTTATTTTTACCAAAAGGCCCATAACCTGATTTGATCTTCATGACTGTATGTACTTACATTCTCTCGATTCACTTAACATAACTAATAGTTCTATTAGTCGACAATAATTTTGTTTTTCTAATTTATCCCCTCTAATTTCATCTTAATATCACCCCTTCCTAATCATTTATCCAATATTTCCCTTAAATATTACTCATCTACTAACCATATTCCTATCCCTTTTCTTCATTAATTTGTCCTAACTCCCAATTGTCACATATTAATCCTACTTATCTATTATTTCTAAATTTTGAACTCCCATGGCCCACCTACCCACTTATTAATCCTATTCTTAGACTCTCCTCAACCCCTAGTCCCTAATAAATTCCCTAATTCCCATCTAATCCCATGTCTAATAATCATTAACCATAGGAACAATTCTAAAGCCCTTTAAATCTAGAAACTTCTCTATTCTCACACCTCCTCTCTAAAATCCTCTAAATATAAAGGCTTTCAATGAATTTTAAATTCATTTTAATTCTCATCCATTGATATCCTTCATCTAATTTTAAATCTCTAACATTTAAATCCACTCCTCCTCCATGGATACCATCTTGGGAATCAATATCAAATCCATGTAAATATAATTCTTCACTCATAAACATCCAACCTCCTTGATCAAGCATCATAGTGTCAAATTATTGTGTTTAATGTATGTCAATCCAATCCTTTTATTTCTCATGTACTTAATCATGGTTTGTAGAATTTATCTTTAGTATTTTAAGTGTATATTTGAATGGTTTTTTCATATAATTTCACTTAGTTCTAATGGCTCTATACTTTTCAAAATTAGTTTGATGTTTGAGTTTGAATTTACATAGCTAAATCCATATTATGTCTAAATTTGTCTCTAAAATGAATACATTTTTAATCCATGGATGGCATATCTCAGTCATAATAGAGGTAAAATAACTCATTTGGATCCATCAAACATTCACCAAGACCTCATTTTACACCAAAATCTCACACTAGCCTTCAAATCCTTCTAGCCCTAAAAACACATAAAGATCCTTATATGGAGGAATGTATGGAGAATATTGGAAAAATAAGGATATTTTTGAGTAACTAGTATTACCTTAGATATCAATGATGAAATTAATTATTTAACTCTTATTAAAAGTACATTTATTCCCTATTTTCTCTTTCAAATTAGGCCTCAATTAGCCCTGTATGTATATAAACTATGTTTTGGCTGAAATTTACTCCCACAAATGTGAAACTAAGTAAAAGTGTTTTATTAACTTTACCCATCCAATTAAAATTTTTAGTACCAAATTTTAGCTTCTGAAACCCTGTATATATGAGTGAACCATGATATGGCCAAAACCCTAGTCTAGGTGCCTTTTCTTATGTGAGAAGTAATTGAGGTGGTTTGACTAGAAGTTTTCAGGTTTTGAAACTTGGAAATAGTTTTTTTAGGCTTGCACCATCTTATGAAAAATACATATGCTATAAAATACCTCTCCTCTTCTACTTCATATGTTTGCAGATAGGCCTCTTGACTAGCATATGGTGCATTTCTCACCTTGTGACCCCACTTGATGACTTGAAGAGATCAATATCAATTTGATAGTCCTATAAAGCTATGTGAATGATCATGTAATATTTTATCATGATAAATATGCCTTCATATGTTGTTTAGAGACCAATACATAATCTACACCTCACAAATGCATCTATAACCATTGTTTTAGGCCAATTATGTACAACCTTTACCTTGTCCATGCCAACCAAAGGTATTATAGGGTGATTATGAGAGTTATTAATATAAATTAATTAATTTTGAGGCCATTTAAATCCACCTTATTCCCTTATAAGTACTATCACCTCAATGAGGTCATTAGAGATCTTGTTGGTAACTTGTGTGTGGATTTAAGTCTTAGCAATGATTCATAAAGATTAGGACATTGACTTGAGAACCAATGCCTAAAATTTTAAGGGAGTAAAATATAATAACCAAATATAATATATTTATGCACCATGAATATTTTCAATAAATATATGAGCAAAAAATAGTGCCTCTTGGGTGGCTGAGTATGCATTATGTGAGATCAAGAGAGAGGTGAAGCTTGAAGGTGGTGTTTTTATGTTTTGTTTTAAGTTTAAAATTACATATATAGGTATCTATCATCTCCATTTAAATATTTAAATGGTCTTACTTACCATTTATACTTTCTACACCCTCTTCACACTCCATTAATTCATGTTAGGGTTTATGAGCCTAACAATGCTAATGACCCTAGCTGACTTTGTTTTCTATTTTATCCATGAAGATGTCTAAGAAAATATTTTTAAAGGTTTATATGTTATTATATACAATATTTATAATAAACCCTATAGTTTTTAGATATTGGTTTGACTACCCAAGGTTAGGCAAGTCCTTCCCAACATAAGACTTTCATTGTTTGCTCATGATTGTGGACCTACATGTCTACAAACCTGTAGGTCCAAATTTGGACTTCATTTAAACCATGAAAATAAATATATTGTTTTATTAAATTCTAAAAACCTCCTCAATGTCCCTTATAAACCTATGGGTCTTATTTAATCTCCTCATAGTTAGGACATCTCTACAACCTTCAATGAGACACACATTCTCCCTTGTAGACCTAACTATAGGATATTTGGAATGAGTCTTTTCAGAGTTGCATAATATTATGGTTATAAAAATTTAAAATTTAGATAATTAACTTAGATATATTCATTTCATTTTTTATATAAACATGTATCATCAATCAAATTTGATCTTTCACTACATCCAACCCACAAGCCTTCTCCATGCATAGGTTTGAACGTATGAAATTTGGATGTTTTGAGTATTAGGAACTAATGTCATGTTTCTCCATTTATTTTAATATTATTAAAGGGTATAAATAGTACATTTACCTCCATATTTAGGTTTTAAAATCCCATTTTTTATTTAAAAAAATTAAATATATTTCTCATGAAATGCAAACATATACGTCTATAGACCTGTAGGTTTCCTCTTCATGATGAAAAAATAAATAATTTTAATGTCTCTCCTTTTCCAATTTACATATATAATTTTTTAGGACCTTAATACACCTTTGATAAGTTAGTATTAAACGTTCTCAAGCCATATTTAAGTAAATACCCTATACACAGCCTAATTGGATGAGAAAATAAATTATATTTATAAGACTATGTAATGAATGGAAATATGGTTTGGAATAATTTAAGTATGTGATAATAATTTTAAAAATTTATAAAATCTCCTATATGCATTGAAATCTATCAAAATATTTCAAACCTTGAAGTGCAGACCCTGTAATTTATCTCACATGGAAGCTCTTTTTGATGATGCATTGTTCACATATATAACATGACGGAGGAAGATAAGAAATGATTATTAAAATTGCATAATATCTTTTTTTTCTATCATTCCTCCAAACTCTTTTAAACTACCATCTCAAGAAGAAAAGTGAGCCTGTGGGGTTTGTAAGAAGTTTTAGAGGACCCTAGGGTCTTAATATTTATTCATAAATGAGAGGATACCAATATGAATATTATGGACATGTATTTTAAGTACATTATGACCTCATCCTATATAATTTTTTTTAATTTTCTAACTCTCCTTGTGATTTATAGACCAAGCATGTGAATTTTACCTTTATGAGTTTGTCAAGGCTGTGATGGAAGAAAGTAACCATTTTTTGCATTATACAGACCTGTGCCTATATTACAACCATTATTTTTACCTAAATAAGATAAAAATAAATTTATGAAATGTTTTCATCTTAAATTGGGTCTTTTTTATCCGTACAAGTGCATAAAACTACCTACTTTATAGTAAAACTAACATGTTCTAATATGCAAACTACCACCCTTTCTCCTAACATTAGTTTATTTTAAAAATAAATTTAAATATTTTAAAAGTGTAATTTTATGTATATTTAATCTTTAACATCATCACATACCCCTAAGATGCACTAGACTAACTTTAAAGTCATTGGAAATTTTGGTAAAGACACTACTTTAACCAATGCCAACAAGACTTTTTAAAAGTGCATTTAAGACCTCAAACGATATGGAAAGGACTATGAAAAAGGTTTACAATCATTGAAATCAACTTTTTATGTTATAAGGGTTAAAAATTTACTTGACGGGTCAAAAATGGTCAAGAAATTAGTAACTCACATGGGTAGCATTCCTGCTATGCTAACTATACCAATATTCTTTTCCTTCCATTTGGAAATGGAGTCATTTTCACTCAAAGTCAAGCCTTATAAAAACTTGAACAAGAAAATACAATGAAATTGATCTCTAAACGCACATAAAATAGGAATAACATACAAATCAAGGTTAACAAGATAACACACATGTGCTAGCTAAGTACATAGGGAAAATAAGACACAATAAAAGAAACTAGTATGTACAAATGACCTAAAAATATATTCTTCCTCCTTGATTAAATCATAATTTTATGAGATATATTTCTCCATGAGCTGGAAAATGGAATGAGTCAAGTTGCTTCTTTATCCTTGGTCTTATTGTCCTCATCCACATATTGATTGTCAATCCTCTTGACATGAATTCAAGTGAAGTAACAACAATAAACCAATCACCTATGAATATAAACTCATCTTGTGCTTAAATATCCTTCTCATGTTATTTTTTGATATTTAACATACCTTAAAATGACTATCTCTTGGCTTATAGGATAAAAATCACCCTTAGGTTCTAAGGACTCCATGAAATGATGTATTTGATCTTGTATGGTCTCTTGTGTATCCCCACATTGTTTCTCAAGCAAGAGAGAAGCCTCAACGACATCCTATATCTATCTAATAGGAGGTATAAACCCTTGAAGAGCCTCAAATTCATAAAAAATATTTAGGTGTTGTTATCACAAGTCGTCATCCTTATCTTGACATCACTCTTGATGAGGTACAACCTAAAGCACATCCTCAACAAATTTTGATGCCACTTGACCTCTCTTTGGTTTCATGTTATCAATATCATCATGAAATGAATTAGTCTCCTAGAGTGGTAAGCTTGGAGAGCTACCTTAATCTTTATTTATAAAAATACCTTCTTGAATCTTCATATGAGATGATATATATGTAGTCATAACATAATCTGAAAAGGAATTATAATTTTTACCTCTTTGATCATGCTCATGGGACTCAAAGAATTTTTTTTCTACCTCTAATGGATCCTTGGAAGCTTCTTTTTCTATTTTAGGATATTGATAAGCTTGTACTCATTCTTCAATATTTTCTTTTACTTTATCTTTGAAAAATGATTTACATTTTTCTTCCCCAAGTGTAATACCAATGAATATTTATTTCCCATAGACACTTGAATTATATTCATCATTTTCAACTACAACTTGATCTTATCCATTTACTTTCCATAGGATATGTTCTAATTTAATAATGGATATGGTAGGTTTGATAATTGAGGGAGATTTCTTTAAACTTGATGTCTTGGGGATGGAAGATTCTTTTAGGAACCCTTAGAGGGAGAGTAAATTAAGTTCTACTATGAGTGCATCATTATTATCAACAACCACTTCATTTTTCACTTGAATTCCTTATTGAGGTTGATTTACATCTTCAACTTGATTTAAAACCTTAAAAACTATGAATTCCCTCTTATTGTATATATCTTATTTGATATACCTCCAAAATGGATAATCTTTAGATTATTAAGAAGGGGACATGGATATTGAATAGGTAAAAAGTCCTCTTCAGCTTCAATTTCTAATTATAGATGTAATTCAAACTCTATGATTTTCAATTCTAAAGATTCAATTTCCTTTTCAATATTCTATTGGAATAGTTCTTAATTAGTATGGTCAATCACTTCATGAGGATAAAGAGCACAATAAGATTGACATGGGATACAAGAGGGCCCTTGAAGAGGGATGAGATGGGATTTCATAGGTTCAAATTCTTCATTGACTTCAACTCCCAAATTTATGATTATCTCACTTTTCCTATCCAATGATTTCAAATTATAATTTTAAAGGACTTCTAAGGGGATTCTCGAGGAAGATAATTAGATTTTTATGTCAATATATCTTCATTAAATTCCCTCGAAATATCAATCAAGATTTCCAGTTATGATTTGTCTTGATTCTTAGTAATAAGTTGCTAAACAACCACTTCTTTCTTATTTTAGATATTATATTATATTAATTTATAATTTGGGAAGGCTTGAGAGGTGTGTGAAGGACTTAGAACACTTTGAAGCTATCTTGAAATGGTATTTTGGGGAAGAATGGGTGTCACATAAAAGGGTTGAGTTAGTATAGATGAATACACATGGGTTTGATATTATTTAACCTAATGTCATTCATGAACTCTTATCTTATCCTCTATGTCTTGTATTAGGCCACTTATATGCATCATCTCACTTGTGAATCCTTTATAATTTATTCTCTCAATAGG
This sequence comes from Torreya grandis, assembly GCA_037957365.1. Lineage (NCBI taxonomy): Eukaryota > Viridiplantae > Streptophyta > Pinopsida > Cupressales > Taxaceae > Torreya > Torreya grandis. Next base: position 506,786 of record JARHVA010003373.1, on the reverse strand, counting down.
TGTTCATTATATATTCATTAGTAGGAATTAGTCTATCACATTATGAGAGAGATGATTAGGGACATTTTGATCACATCCCTTTTTGTGTGTTAAGCCATATCATATACCTCTCATATACCAAGAGAGTTTTCTTTAAAATTTAAATAGACTTATTTGAATTATGGATATGTTTACTAGGGGTATCATGGTCTTGAGAAGGCTGATCATAGGATTGATATGGCTCATGATAAGTTTGATAAATATCATGGTGAGACTGATATGGATCATTGTAGGACTGATATGGTCCATCATATGGATGATAGGGAGTACCATAGGATTGAGATGCTTCATCAATTTGAAGAGAATTGAAATCTACTTCAAACTCAACCATAAAAACCTCATCAAGATAGTGAACTAAAAATGCAACTTATTTTGAATAAATGATTGGGCTAAAAGAACCAGTTGATTGGCCTCATAATCACCATTGATGATTTGAATTCCTCCCAAGGATGAGATGTATAAGGACAACACCAATGGTCATTCACCCACTTTAGACCTTAGTCCCAAAGGGCATGCAAAAAATATTAACACCCAAATTTTCACTCTTAGAAGATAGTTAAAGCCTTATAAATTTGAGGTAACATGGAGATAGTCCTAGGTTTTGAGTGACCTTTAGGTGGATTGAATCTCTAGGTTATAGGGATATCTTCCATTGATGCATCACTTAGGATCATTCACTAATCTATCAAATTTTTAAGAAAATAGATATAATCCTACTCTAATGGGGGTGATGCACCAAATAATGTGACTACTACCAACTAATTGGATGTGTTGATCAACCATGAGACTAATATGAATAAACATTACCGCTTGTCTAACTCTCTACATCATCACTTAATTTTAATTTTATGAAATATGCTTGGTATAAGAGGACTAATAAAAAGGTCATAAATGACATTAATGAGTAGAAAAATCACTACCCAAGTGGAGGTTAAGTAAAAATCCCAAAAAGGCTTCTTAAATAGAGAAATGTGAGAAAAGAAGATAAAATGGTGTAGGATAAAGAGATGACAAGTGTTAAATGATAGTTATAATCAATAATGGAGTTATAAAACATTTTTAAGAGGCCTCTATGGACATTTGTTACTTAATTGATTATGCTTCATCTCAAAAATGGTGTGCTAGTTTGTCTAGTTGTTTGACACCTTTGTCTTCTTCCTCAAAACTGCCCTCCTCTTGGCTTATGAGGTCACAAGTGGCACTCTTCATTATCAAGTCATGTCAAACTGATATTGATTTGATATTTAATACTTTTCACTTATTAAGAAACTCTTAAAACTAACTTTTCAATGATGATTACACCATTTAGGTGTCTTGAAGCCCAATTTGTCTTACTATGCATATTTTGCCCAAATGGATCAAAACTTGATTTTATCTTCATGACTATAATTATTCTCCATGGATGAAATATATAAATCAAAATATACCTAAAATAATTCATTTTTATCCATCAAATATTGACCAATACCCCATTTTGTACCTTAAACTGTCACTAGCCTTCAAATCCTAATAGCCTTGAAAATGCAAAAAGCTTCTTGTGTGGAATAATGTATGGATTATATTAGAAACTTAAGTATATTTTAGATCAATTGATATGCCCTTACAAATCCATGTGAAATTTTATGATCCAACTCTGAGTGAAAGTACATCTATTCCCTATTTTCTCTTTAAAATTATGCCCCAATTAGGCCTCTAGCCTTAAAAACTACATTTTTTTTTATCAAATTGACTCCCACCAAATTGAAACTCATTAAAAGTGTTTTATTCACATTACTCAACCCCTGAACATTTTCCATGCCAAATTTTAGAATCTAAAACCTTGTATGAATGGGTGAACCATGAAATGGCCAAAACCATAATCCAGGGGTTTGTTCATGCATGAGAGATAATAGAGGTGGTTTTCCAAATATTTTTTTAAGGCCTAAAACATCCTATTATAAATCCATCTACCATAAAATAGATCTCATCATGTACTTTATAGGCTTGTAGATAGGCCTCTTGATGAGTAAATGGTGCATTTATCACTTTGTGACCCCACTTGATGACTTGAGGAAATAAATATCACTTTGAGAGGAATATAATGTTATGTTAATGATAATGTAATCTATGATCATATCTAATAGTCTTTTATTCCTAGTTTAGTGACTAATTCAAACCATGCACCCTCACAAATGAGCCTATAGCCATTCTTTTAAGACAATTCTATACAACATTTACATTGCACATGCCAACCAAAGGTATAATAGGGTGATCAAGAAAGTTTGAAACATCACTAAGGTTATTTTTAGTTCATTACAATCCACCTTAGGCACTTATAAGGACTATTTCCTCAATTGGGTCTTTAGAGAGCTTGCTGGTAGCATGTGAGTGCCTTAGAGTCTTAACAATGATTCATAAGGATGAGTTCATTTACCTAAGAAAAAATGCCTCAAAATTTAAGTTTATAAGCCATGATAACCACCCAAATGATATTTGGGCACCACATGGCTATTCAATAAATATTTGAGCAAACATTAGTGCCTCTCAGGTAGCTGAGTATGCATTTTTTGAGGTCAAGAGAGAGATGAGGCCTAAATGTGGTTTATCGAGGTTTTTTTTAAGAATAATATCACATATATAGCTATATAAAATATCCCTTAACCACTTGCAATGGTCTTTCTTACCATTTCTCCTTTCTAGACCTTTTGCACAATCCATTAGTTCATGTTAGGGTTTATGAGCCTAACAATGCAATTGACCCTAATTGACTATGTTTGCTCTTTTCTCCATTTTGATGTATTTTAAAATATTGATAAAGATTTGTATTATATTTTATATAATATTTATATGATTCCCTAGAGGTTTCAGATAGTGGTAGGACTACCCAAGGTTAGAATAGTCCCTCCCAACATAAAACTTTAATTCTTTGCCCATTAGTGTGGACCTAGACGTCTGTAGCCCTGTAGGTCCACATTTGGATTTTATTTAAACCATGAAAATCAATATATTGGTTTATTAAACTTTTAAAACCTTCTCAATATCCCTTCTAAACCTCAGGGTCTTTTTTTATCTCCTCATAGTTAGGACTTCTCTACAACATTTAACAAGACACAAATGCTCCCTTGCATACCTGACTATAGGATATTTGGAATGAGTATTCTCATAGTTCCATCAATTGATGGTGAGAACAAGTGAAAATTTAGATAATTACCTTAGATACCTTAATTTCCTTTTATCTAGAAACATCTACTATCAAGAAAATTTGATCTTTCACTACCTTCAACCCATAAGCCTTCTTCATACATAGTAATATAACTATGTAATTTAGATGTTTTGAGTATTAAGATCAGAGGTAAAATTTATCCAAAAAAAAAATATTTTATAAGGGTATAAAAATTGCATTTATCTTACTCCTTAGGTTTTTAATCTCCATTTTATATACAGACTACAATATATTTATCATGAAATACAGACCTACAGGACTGCATTTCCATGCCTTAGGCCTCTTCATGATGCATGTTTATTATTCTCAATCATAATAATGTCTACCCATTTCCAATTTACCTCTTTCATGATTTCAAGGCCTTCATACACTTTTGATAAGGCAATACTAAACCTTCTCAAACCACTTTTAAGAAAGTAGCCTGTACATAGTCTAATTGGTTAAGAACATGAATTCTATTTGGAGGACTGTATGAAATGACCATATGGTTAGGAATATTTAAATTAAGTGAGAAGATGTTGAAAACATCAGACAATTACCTATATGCATTGAACCCTATTAAAATATCTCAAACATGGTAGTGCAGACCCTACAACTTATCTCACACAAAATCTCTTTTTGATGCTTGGTTGTTCACACATGTGAACCTAATGAAATAAGATATGAACTGGTTATGTATACCTCATATAATATTATTTGTTACTCACATTCTTAAAAACTATTGCAAATTGTCATATCGAGAATAAATATGAGCATATGGGATTTGAAGACAGTTTTAGAGAACCCTGGAGTCTTAACGATTGTTCATAACTGAGGGCCCACCAATCTAATCACTATTGCCATGGATTTTAATTCCATTAGGACATTGTCCTTTAGAAAAATCTTCTTATACCAACTCTCCTTGTGTTTTATAGATCAAGCATGTGAATTTTGCTTATGTGAGCTTGCCAAGGGAGGGATGGAAGAAAGGAGGCATTTTTTGCATTCATGAGACTTGTAACTACAACACAAACATTATTTATCCCATAAGAGGGCAAAGAGACAACTCTGAGATATTTTTACTTGAAAGTGGGTCTTCTTGATCCATACAAGTGCTTAAAACTACCTTCTTTAGAGAAAAACTACCCTGTTATGGCATGCATACTATGACCCTAACTTTCTCTTGACATTAGTACATTCGAAACTCATTTACAAACTTTTAAATGTGTAATTGTACATATATTTTATCTTGACCATCATGACATACCCTTGTGACCCACTAGACTGATTTTGAAGGCATTGGAAAGCTTGGTAAAGATAGTACCTTAAACAATGTTAACAAGAATTTTGCAAAGACCGTTTAAGACCTCATAAGGTATGAAAGCATGAGAAGCATTTTTTTTTGGTTATAAGGGTTGACTTTTGGATTTGAGGTGTAAAAAATGGTTAACATTACCTTTTCAGTTATTCATAACAAATGTATATTTAAGTTGAGATTGATTTAAATACTCATATATATTTATTCAAGGATAAATAATTTTAAGATTTTTCCTCCTTTCCTCAATAATTGTCTTCGTAATTTCTATTTTGACTCTTCTCTACATTTTTTTCGTCAATAGTATCAAAATAGATTTAAATTTGTGTAAAAAAAATTATTTAATATTATTTATGAATTATTTTTTAGTTTCAAATTTGATTTTAGATAAGATTATGTTTCGAGGAATAAATTTAATCAAGATGTAAAGAGGATGAGGAGGCGATTCAAAAATGAACGAGAACATGGAAGAACTAAAAAGATAAGTGGAAGAGCTTTAAAAAAATATTATTAGTCAATTTGTTTTTATAAAAAAGGAGATGAAATAAAGAAACAAAAAGAATATGAATAATAAACTGAACATGCTGATGAAGAGCCGCTATTAATTAAATAAATACTGGTTTGTGCATTAGACGATAATAACGGAGTACATGTGGAAGTTTAATAATATGCTGATATTCTAAAAATAGAAGAGTTGATAGACTATTTGAATGGCAGGGAGACTATTTTTGACTGGAAATATATGGCAGGGGAGAAGAAAGTGAGATTTTAATTGACAAAATTAAAGGATAATGAAATGATATGGCAGGATCCTTTACATAAAGAAATGAAATAAAATGGTAAGAAGAAAATCAAAGCCTTTATTAATATGGATAAGATGTTGAGAGGAAAAATTATTGCTATAGATTACGCACAAACTTGTATAAAATATTTAAAAACCTAGGGTTAAAAGAATACAAATTAACGGATGACATAGATCTATTTTTAAGATTTTGAATTAAATGGAACAAGATTAAAAATAATAAAATTGGCTTCAAGTCATGTAAATTTTTTATTATTTAGTACTCAAGACGAGATAAGCATGTTAATAATTAGTAATATAGCAGATTCCTATCAACTATATTTGAAGGCAGAAGAGAATCAAGGTAAGTAGGATTTTAAGCAATAACCAATTATAAATAAAAGATAATAATATATATATTAAGGGGTAAATGTGAATTTAATATTATAAAAGGAGAATAATTGTGTACGATGGATAAATAATAATATAAATATAGAAAATACTTTTAGAATTAATAATGAAAAAAAACGATTTCATAAAGGTAGAGTCTATGTTCGAGGTAGAGAATGGAAATCTTCGTGAATAATTTATGTTTGGAACATATGTGGTGAACAAGGGAATGAATAAGGGAATAAAACATTTTAGTTTTCACACTATTATGCATAATAAACAATTCAAGAGGATCAAGTAAGCTGAATTTGTTTAATTCTAAGGAAGAAGAAAAAATATCCAATTTTTTTTTTTTTTTAGCAATTGTAGGGGAGATTTCGTATGGTAAGAAAAGTGATTTCTCCATGGAAAGAGAGTCTGTAGGATATATATATAGTCATGACTCATGGCCACATAAAAATATCTTTCTAACCAATTGCACTTTTGGAGAAAGTGTATGTAAAGTAGTTTTTCATGGTGCAAATAGTAAAAATAGAACAAGTCTATAACCTGAAAAATATCTTTATTCTTACTTTAATTCATCTTTTAAAAAAGAAAAAAATATACTTTTATTTAAATTTTTAATAAGAAAGATTTACATATAATAAATATGATGTGACATTATTTTAATGAGTTATTTATATATTTTAATGGGAAAAACATTGAAATATAAAAATAAATCAAGCCGTGATGGGAATAAAACCACATGTATTTTCTAGAGGTGTAACACAAAAGTTGTTATTTTTCCTCTTAAGAAATAAGGGTTGGTAAAAACATGTCGTTCACAATATAATTTACCAAGTAAATGAAAATGAAAGGTTTATTCTATGAAACAATGACAAAGAAAGAAGAAGAATAGTTTGTAGAAATACCAAAAAAGGATGTAAAAGTGTTGGTGCGGGGGTGGGGAGTGGGGGCTATTTTGTTATTATACTTGATGATTTTACACACAATTTAGTATTATTGAGATATACTAGTTATAATATTTATCTAATTATAAGATCATTTTTTTAAAAATTAAGTAGTTTACAGTATGAAACTAACAAAATATGTAGGGTTGATTTGGAAGGTTACTGAATTTGTGAAAAAAGTGTATTAAAAAAGTATATGATTTCGTGTGGTAACTCCTAAATTTCTAACTCTAAATAAGTATGAAATGTGTTAAATGTATCTAAATAATAAAGAAAGAGAAAAATATCATCATGTGATAAAAAAAATTCCTATATACCAGCTACATGAAGGCGGGGAGGGGGCATCTTGTTATTATACTTGAAAATTTTACACACAATTTGCTATTATTGAAATATACTAGTTATAATATTTATTTAATTATAAAATCATTTTTTTTAATTAAGTAGTTTACAATATGAAGCTAACAAAATGTGTAGGGTTGATTTGGAAGGTTACTGAATTTGTGAAAAAAGTGTATTAAAAAAAGCATATGATTTCATGTGCAACTCATAAATTTCTAACTCTAAATAAGTATGAAATGTGTTAAATGTATCTAAATAATAAAGAAAGAAAAAATATCGTCATGTGATAAAAAAATTCCTATATACCAGCTACATGACACTATGGATGTAAATTAAGGATCTTCAAGCTTTAGTAACATTGAAATACATAATGGCTTTTATAAGATTAGATTCAGGGAGTTAAATGGAGGATAAGGCTTAAGACTAGGCATGGATTATATGAGTGTTTTTTATTTGTATTTGGATTTTCCAATTCAGTTAATACCTTTTTATTATGGTGAATTTTTTTTGCTATGAGATTATATTGGTAAGTTTGTATTTTTCAATTTTAATAGAAATGTAATGTTAATTAGAGTAAATAGGATTGTTTAATGGATTTGAAAATGGTATTATAATGATTAAGAAAGGGAAATATTTATGGGAATTTGATTAGATTTAATATTTTATAAAAGAGTTTGGTATTATGGAGTTTATCATTTCAAAATATGGTTTAAAAAATAGTGAAGAAAACATAAAGAAAATTGTTGAGTGGCCCATTAAAATATGTATATTAGAGGTAATAAGTTTTCAATTTTTCTCATTTTTTTATAAGAATTTAATTAATAATTTTAGTTTTATATTTTATCTACTAAAATATTATATAAGGGAAAAAAAAATTTGTGGACAACAGAAATAACATAATATTTACAATTGCTTGATAAAAATTTGATAGAGGCCTTCAATTTTGTGCCACTAAATTTTATAAATATTTTTTAGTTTGATTGTAATGTTTCACATATGGATATTGTTATTTTACTATATAAAAATTGAAAATAAAATATTTCATTGACAATTTTAATGAGGTAATAAAATAACATTTTACATTTGATATTGAATTTTAGGCCCTTCTAAAATCACTAAAACATTGGAGGCAAGTACTATGTGCATATGTATATATATCATGATGACTTAAAGTATGTAAATGCTTTTAAAAAAATTAAATAATAAATATAAAATGTACCTATATTTATTGCAAGAGTATAATTTTATTTTTAAATAGAAAAAAAAAAATCTAAATTCTTTAAGCATGTGGGGCATTGCTAACCATTATAGTGATTGAACTAGACTATAAATCACTATTACAAATCTTATCTATATTATCTATATTGTGGATTTTAAAATTGTAAGAATCCATTAGTAGGTAAGATAAGTACTATTCATAATGGTTATCTAATGTAGTGGAGTTATTTTTTTAAATAAACTCAATAACCTAATTTAGTTAGGTTTAAGAGTGATAATATTATAATTTATGATAACTTCATACTTGTGTATTGGGTTGATATTTTGATCTAAATAAGAAATAAGTTTTGTAGAAGATAATTATTTTTTTTGTGAAAGTTGTTAAAATATTTATCTAAGGTATTTGTGAAAATGTAAGGTTGTTTAGTGGATAAAATCAATAATAAATAAAGGTCATATAAAAAATATATTTATATACATTCCATTTTTAATTCTAAGAGGAATGTGGGCATATTTAAATATGATTTTGCTTTTTCCCTTTAAATACAAAAAGAGACAATGATTCAATTTGTGTTATTGTAGATAAATTATGTAAAATTATTCATTTTAATGAATGCAATGAAAATAATGATTCTTCTATTTAATACCATATTTAATTTTAAAATATTTTTTATATTACATAGTGTTTTAAAAAGTATCACTTTAAATAATGATACACAATTTCTAAATGGTTTTAAGAAAAATCTATTCAAAAAAATGGGAACTAAAATGTAATTTAGTTGTGTACACCACCCTTAAATAAATTGCTCTATAAAATCACAAAAAAAAATTGGGAATTCTTTTTAAAATAAGTTCTTGTAGATAATAGTAAGAATTGAAGCTTATCCTTAAATAGGATTGAATACAATAGTTCACTAAAAAATCACCATTCATATTTTTTTTTTAAAAATCCAATGAGTGATTTGTACTCAATTTATTTAAATACAATAGTTCACTCAAAAATCACCATTCATATTATTTTATGTAAAAAATCCAATGGATGATTTGTACTCAACGAAATTAATAAATTCAAGAGTGTGCTATTGATTGTATAAATGAATTTACATAACACATACGAAAATTACAAATCTAAGCGTGGAGAAAGATATAAGAAATTAAAGATAAGTATAATGCGATAGGGGATGTAAAAGTTATGACAAAGGAATTTGAATAAGGGAGAGTTAGCAATTATATATCTAATAAAATAGATACCTCTACAATAAACGTATAATAATTTACACTTTAAATAAGATTGGTGTGTGAAAAATTATGAAAGAAATTAAATGATTATGATATGAGGTCAACTTCCAATAGATTTTTCACATTTTTATAGTTATTATTATTTACAATTTGTATGAATTTCATGCATAGGATAATCTTGGGGAAGAAAAAGAAGTGGATGGGAGGAAACATGTACTAAGAAATAAGAAATAAAATATAGTACAGGTTTAGATTAAGAAGTAAATATTAGGAAATGAATTTTAAAAAATTATTTTGGTGTAATGAGAAGGATTACATTAAAAATATAAGGTTTAAAAAAGAAGATTCAAATAAATTTGAGTTGGTTAAAGATAAAATTTTATCAACTTGTATGACCTTAGTTTCTTTTAACAAAAGAAGAATTATGTAAGAGTGTATCTTATGAAAGGCAGAACATTTGATATGGAAAACTATTTGAGATATTTTCAAAAAATTAATGATTTTGAAGATCCTTAATCTAATATAAATTGTGTAATTGTGTTAGTTACTTTTAGATGATTTTAACAATTTTTTTTGGGATAAAAAATAACCATCTAGAAGATGATAATTTATATCTAACTTGTGTTTTTTAGGTCTAACTTGTGTTTTATCACTTTTACAATTATATATATTTGATTTTTTTAATCAAGTATGATTTTATTTATCTATTTAACATTTATAAAATAAGGGAATATTATTAAATCCATTACAATTTATATGTCAAATTTGTTACATTTTCAACTTAAAAAAATATAAGTTAATTTTAGTTATTATTATTATTATTATTATTATTAGATAAATACAACTTTAAACATAAATTTATTTAAATAATCTTGTATATTTATTAGTACTTGATGGGTACCATTATTTTCTCTTACAGAGGCTTTAATTTGCATTGAAAGTGGTTATCAGCCAATAAAAATTTACTACTAACCAAAAGTTAATACTATTTACTAAATTCTATTAATATTTTAGTGTTTTCTAAGTTACAGTTAATTTGTGAATACGTTGTATAAACTGTCCAATGAAATCTTGTCAATTTTCCAATGTTCAGTGCTTTCAAACTGTGCAATAGTTACAAAAACTTTACGAAGCATTCAATGAGAAATCCTATAATTGCCGGCTATCAATAAATTATTGTATTTTTGCAATGTTTGAGGGGAAATATAAAATAGTTCCGATGATCGATAGTAGACTTTTGGGGATCTATTTGCTGTGGTTATAGTTTGATTTCTTTAACTGATAGTCACTACCTACCTAGTGAAAGTTGTTCCATTATCATGGAAAGAAAGCCAACCTTATTAGTACCTGATAGGTACTATTATTTTCCCCTGCTCAATAAAAATTAGCATTTTTTTCTTTAGTATATTAATATTTTAGTATTTCCCTGGTTATCATTAATTTGTGAATACATTGTGTAGACCGTGTCCAATAAAATCTTGTCAGTTTTCCAAAATCGAAATTTTCCAATGTTTAGTACCTTCAAATTATGTATTAGTTACAAAAACTTTAGGAAGCATTCAAGGATAAATCCTATAGTTGTAGGCCATCAACAAATTATTCTATTTTTCCAATGTCTGGGGAAAATATAAAATAGTTCAAATGACCAACGATTTATGGGGAGCTTTTTGCTATGGTTTTAGATTGATTTAATTTAATTGACCTCCACTACCTGCCTAATGAAAGTTGTTCTACCACGATAGGAGGAAAACTAACAAATGCCACCTATGCACTTATAGGCAACACTGTGTCAAAAAAACTCAATACGCAGGTGTTTTCTCTTATGGTAATTTTTGTTGTATCGCATAGAGTAGCATAGAATTTCTGCATAGTGTTTTCTATTTCCCTACGAACTATAGAAATAACTAGTCAAACGCTAAAAGGCTATCCTAAATAGCATAAATGTTAGTGATTGCCTATTTCTATCCTTTCTAGGAAAATGCACTTCTAAATGATAACGACATATAAATTCATGAATGCCCAAATTCCACACTATAAACATCTGTTGACCAGCTTGCACAACCCTTATTGATACCTAAGTGCGTCACATATACAAATACAAAAATAATTGATCTATCAACAAATACATATCAACATAAGAAGCAGCAACTCTTTGAAGAAGCTAGTCTACGCAGACAACTATTTATGTATAAAAACCCTAATAGTTTTATTTCCTAAAAACTATTCTCAATAAATAGCTATGCATTATTCTCAATAAAAACCCTAATAGTTTTTTTATCTTAGTTTATTATTATTCACTTTATACACAATTCATAGTATGCAGACTTTCTTTGCATTTTTCAATTTTTTTTGTTGAGACTAGAACTTCCCTATGGAATGATAAATTGTAGATTTGCATTTAAATCTCTCTAAAATTTATGATATAAGGATTTATCCTTTTAAACTAATGTTGTTACATTCCTCTGCTAAGATTATTTTTTATGGATCTGTTAAATTGGAAGGCTTCCCCACAATGGCTTTTCCTGTAGGATAGCAAAGATATTAAGAGTGTTCACATTATGCACAAAAATTCTGTATAGGTGAGGTGTGCCACTACCTAAATTACCAATAAAAAAATATCAATAACAAGTGAGACAACAATAGATAAACTTGGGTAGAATAATGATTTCATATAAATTTGTATAAGTAACTTAAACAAAACTTATGATTAAAAGGTACAATCATAAGTTCATATAAAAATTTACATGTAATTTAAATAGTTCTTATGATTAAAATTCATGGAAAATTATAGATAAGATTTAAACTTAACAAGTGCATTAACACGTACATATACTTATCATCTTTATATACCTTTAAATTTGAGTGCTACTAAGTTGTAGACCCACCGAAGATAGTTTGAAAGCCTCAATATGAATTAAGATGAAACCATTGCATCCTACCTGTTGAGGGTTGATGAAGTTGTCAATGTCATTAGAGGATTGGGAGAAGAAGTGAAATAATCTATTTTTGTTCAAAAGTGTTGAGATCACTAAATCCTAAGTTTGACTCTAAGGTGTTTATAGTAGGAGAGATGCAAGATTTGGACAATCTATATATGGATAGGATTGATGACATTTTGACTACCTACGAGATGAGAACTAATGAAGGAAGACCTCCCAAGAAGGAATCAAATTTAAAATTTGAGAAGAAGTTAAAATCCAAGAAGGTCAAGGATGAAAAATGCTCAGATGTTGACGATGACTAATTTATAGTCATGTTTGCAAGGAAGTTGTGGTTTGGATCTAGTAAGGACAAAGGTAATTTTTTCTTCAAATGTTTCAACTATGGAAAGATTGGTCACTTTGCATCCAAGTGTCTTAACAAGGATAAATCTGAGCATGTTGAAGAACATGATGAACATCATGGAAATAAAAATTAGACCTATAACCCTAATAAAAACCAAAAAGAGTTTAGGAAGTATGAAGGCAACAAAAGAAAATTCAAGAATAAGATAAGCTTTTACACTAAAGAAGATAACTCTTTTGATGTACTTAACTCAAGTGAATATGATAATGATGATGAAATTAATGAACCTAAATATGATGATAATGAAACCTTATTCATGGCCATATAATCTGACAATGAGGTGTGATCAGATGGGAAAGGCCTTATAGTTGATGTAGAATCAGATAAAGAAGAATCTAAAGTGAACCTTGAGGTAGAGTTGGTTAGTTCCCTAGAAGAGATAAAATTTTAAAGGAGAAATAATCACAAACTAAGATCACTAGTTAAGGACTATGAGGAATAGATTGGCTTGTTTGAGGAAAGGTTGAGTAACACTTTCAGGGAGTATGATGAGATCCTCGATCAAGTTGGGGCACAGATGGAGGTAATCAATGTAATCCTAAAGGATAAAGAGAAAAAGTGCATTGGGTATGAAACTGAAGTGGAATCTTTGATTTGAGTTGAATCAAGCATCTAGCAAGACAAAGACCTTTGTGAGGTTTGAAAAGAGCATTGAGGTTCTATATGTAATATTGAGTATCCATAAGATTGGAAATGATAAGATAGGTCTTGTTTTCGAATAAGATAAAAATGAGGCATCTCAAGTCAAGGAGAATACTATTATAGACAAGAAGGTCAACATGAAAAAACCTATCCAATAAATAAATTCTATAAGGTATGACAATTCATTCAATGGTTATTATTTTATGTGCAATCATTTTGGTCATAGAGTAAAATAATGTAGAAGACCTTCCAAGAATGAGTATTCATGGGATTATGGAAGGAACCTTAGTTAACATCAATTAAATGGTATATATAAGGTGGTTAACTAAACTTGTCATAAAATATGACATATTTCAAGATTCTGCCATATGATAGGTGGAAGGTCATGAAATAAAAATAAAAGGTTTGAAGATCCTAGAGTGCAATAAAGAAGGAAAACAAATGTATGGAAATAAAAGATAGTAAAGATGAGTCATGATTAGTCTACAATTTTAATTGGACTAATTGTTGTGATAAAACATACTTTAAATGTGAAATATAGCCAGGAATGTCTATTGTTAGCTCATGTTGATGATGAAATGGATGATTAAGAGATCAAACCTATAATATCTATTAATCTTAAAAGGAAATTAAAATACATTCAATCATGTGAGAGCATGGATATCTGGGGGAATCCTGAACTTGAAATGTTGTAGTACTATATGGAAAGAGGTGATGCCATTAGGATTCATGGAGACACTATTCAATTTATAGAAGTATGATAGATGCTTGGCTTGAGGGGGAACCATTCATCTTTGTGACTAAGTTTGATATGCATTGAGATGTGGTATTTCAATCATATTTCATTTGAAGTAGTTATGCTTGGTGTAAGAGGGAACATGTTTCCATAATGCTTCATATTCTCTATATCCAAAAAGTTTTGATTCTATATGATAGATGTGGAAGACCCTTTGTGATTAATGTTAAAGGGGGAGAAAGTTCTAGAAGGGAGATTGACTAGTTTTGGAAAGATGTGAGTAATCAATGATGAAGTTGAAGAATGTAGTTCCATCAAGGATAAAGGAGGCATTTGTTGAGAAGTGTTGTCATTGATGTCATTTGATGGCATTGATGTCAAGGTGTATCTAGTGAAGATGCATGGTGAGTGGTCTATAAGATATAAACCATGTGACAAGAGAGAATTTGAAGGTAACCTAATGATTCTTATGATATTGATTCAATTTAAGGTAAGCATGTTTGAGTACCTATCTTTGAGTATAAGGTGTCTTAAGAAGCCTAGTCATAATAGGTATAGTCATATCATGTGCATGTGCATGATGAACATGAAGAGGTTTATACATAGGTATGACATTGGTTGAGATATATATAAGGCATGTGAGCAAGGTGTAAGAGCATCAAATAATGATTCAAAGATCTATTTTCAAAGTTGTCAAGTGTTTGAACCTAGCAAGAGATTTGAGAAGGCTTGTGAATAGGATGCCTAGTTTGGTGCATGAAGGAGCATGTTGGCCTAGTGAAATACCTAGCAAGAGATTTGAGAAGGCTTGTGAATAGGATGCCTAGTTTGGTGCATGAAGGAGCATGTTGGCCTAGTGAAATGGATTCAAAGAGGCTTAAAAGGATGTGTGTGTGTGTGTGTGTGTGTGTGTGTGTGTGTGTGTGTGTGTGTGTGTGTGTGTGTGTGTGTGTGTGTGTGTTTGTGTATGTAAAAAAGGCTTTGGAATACTTAGGTGAGTTTCAAAGTGAGCCTACAGGGATAAGATCGATAGACCTAACATGAAACTAGAGTAATTATAGATTATACTTGACCTAATGAGGTATTATGAGTTATTTTCAATGCCTATGAAAGATAAAAAGTAGTGTTCAAACATGTGAGTGAGGTTGAGAGTTTTAATGCCCAATATGACTTGCAAGTCAATTCCTAGAGATCAAAGAGATAGATGGTGGCCAAATAAGGTATGAGTTTTAGATTTCAAAATAAGAATGATCAAGTGAGTTTTTTCATATATATGTCATGCTTTTACAATGATTTTGACCAAGCATTAGATCAAAATTTTAGTGATAAGGAAAGAAAAAGTTTTTTGAGTTCTCTTGTGTGCATATAATGAAGGATTATCATCCTAAGAATAACTTTCAAGTACTCATTGGCATGTGTAACCTATGTATGGGAAGATAATATATTCATGGTATATGTGTAAGTTTCCTATATAAAATTTCCAAGAATTGGATTCTGTAATAAAGGGCTAAGCGTTATGAACAATCGTTAACACCATAAATAAGGTTAACCCTCTCTAAAACCCTAACATTGACATGATATGAAATAAGTTACTATTAAGTGATCATTATTATCTGTTATGGCTATAAAAGTGATTGTATTTTTTATTCAACTCTCCCATACACCTCTAGGTCTTATTGGTTTGTCAGGGGAGTGAGTAGACCCTATAAGAAAGGCCTTGTTTCTTAAATATTTGTTGTAGTAATCAAACTTGACCAATTCAAAGTTGCTAAATGGAAAGATATTAAAGATTGAGAATTTAAATTAATTTCCAAGGTGGTTTATAATTATTTAATATCCATCAGGGGTACTAAACTGGTCTTACAATTTGACCAATCACTAATAAGTCTAATGGTGCAAATAGTGAGAAAACTAGACAGAAGTGAGAAGTTGACTAGAGGAGTGTGTTATCATGGAATAGGGATGAGTATAATTACATGGAGAGGTTTTTCAATAATTTTAATACATTATAATTTTGGATAGATTTTTTGGAGGCTAGTAAATATGTTATTAAAATTTTGCTCAAAAGATTACCTATCCAGTGCAGATGAGATAGTCAAGGTGCAAGTGCATGAGATTGGTATGCAAGACCAATATTGTCATTTGACCATATCATCTTTCTATTTGATAATTGTCTAATGATCACATAGGTTCATACACATGCATCAATAGTATGTTAATGTATTCATATAGGTATTGAATATCAAAATCACCATGATTGGTCTTCAAGGAAAACATGCAATTATGGGTAGGCAAGACACAATGATGAATTTAAAGCTCTTTTGCATGAGCTGAAGCATCCAATGCATATGATGTTGTTGTTTACAACATATATGTTATATACATTCTTTTAATAAGTTTTTATATTTAGTTTAATTTATTCAAATGGTGAATAACAAAACGGGTTGATTGGTTTAGGTTTGACTGTGTGTACTGGAGATAAAAGATTGGTCTCCAAGACCAATATTTGGCACTAGAACTTGCAATATTTATACTTGAGACTTGTGTGTGTGTGTGTCAAAAAAATATTGAAGGTGTCATAAATCATATTAACTATTATTCTAGTAGTTTAAGATCAAGTTGTCCATGATTGTGTTTTGAGGCTAGTTGACAATTCTGAGTGGGCTACTTGCAAAGAGGGGCTTGTGTACATTTTCTATGATATGTGAAGTATAAATAATATGATGATGTTCTTAAGGTTATATATTGTGTATGTATCATTTTCCCCATGTTTTCTATGAAATTTTGTTTTATGCTTTAGTTGTTTGAGACCAATTTTATGAGTATATACAGGCCTAATATGAATAGTACTAATGATGTAGTCCAAGTAGTGGTTTGAACTAAACTTTTTTATGAAGACTATATGAGATTATCAGGGGTATACTAAATTGTTTTATGATATGATTCTTCCTTTTTTGGATAAAATTTTCCAATCAATATAAAGTATAATGTGTCTTAGAATAAACCTAAAGGAATTACATCTCTATGAGACCTAAAGTTGATTTAAGGCCTAATTAAGAAAGGTTAGACCTAAAGGGTCTCAAAGCACATTTGATCCATTTTTATGAGATTTCATAAGAACAATTTCATGGTTGACATAAGATGTTAAATATGTTTGGCTAACTAAGAAGGATATGAATAAGAGACTTGTATAAATACTAGGTAATTTTAGGCCTATTAGTGAGCGAATGTTGTAAGTAAACAAGAGAATAGATTAAACAAAATAAGGAGGTCTTATATACCATCATAAAAGGATAAAGTATCAATGATTAAAATTTGACGTAGGATATATGTTTGACTATTGAGTTCATATGACCTAATCAAGTCAATAAGATGGCTAGTTGAACGAATAAGGCAATAGGCTAGTTTGAGAGGGATAAAAGTGTGTGAAGATATGAAGAAGGAGATCATGATATATTATATAAGAAATAAAGTGTTATGAATCTGACCAAGGATTTTAGGTTTTCAAGTCAATGCTAAGTCATCTAGGGGGTTGGTGTCTCATTGAAAGTTGGTGCTTGCTAAAGCCTAGATGAGTTGGTGCTTAACTAGTTTGGGTTGGTGCTCCATGTAAAGTTGGTGCTTTACTAAATTTGGTGTTTGCATTATAATAATTTACTCCATTTTTATATATCATTTGGTTTTTATCCCCTTAAGGTTTTCCCACGTATAAATTGTGTTATCTTGTGTTCTTATGTTTCATGCATATGTGGATGGTTACTTAGTCATTGCTTTATTTACATGCTTGAGTGAATGTTCATGAATGCTTAATTATAAATAAAGGAAATATTTTAAATACTAATTCACCCCCCTCTTTTATTCATCTTGATTTAAACATTATTGATAACAAGAAATGAAACTATGTTTAAATTGAAAAGATACGTATATATATATTGAAACAATATTATTCATACTTGTATGAAAATATTTACATGTTATTGATAAATTTTAGTTTTACATGGATCCCATATTATTCAAAAATAAATTAAATGGGAAACTACTATTTTTTTTCATCAATTTTGATGATTTAATCATTACATGAAGTTCTACCAATTGTATTCTTAATGTAAAGACATTGTTAATGAATTAATTTAGAATGATTGATTTGGGTTTATTATATTTTTAATTTGGATTTACATATCATAGTTTGAGAATGGATTATTTTCAATGAATATAAGTATGATACAAAAATTCTATTCAACTTTGAAATAGAATAATGCAAGTTTATGATAAATTAGTTTCACTCTGGAGATAATATTTTTCACAATGTATTATTCCACTTCAATTGATGGTACCTTATACATGAAATATTTTGGATGTTGTCTATACTTTGACACATACTCATTCTGGTCTCTATTTTAAAGTGAATAATATGTCATGCTTCTATTAGAATCCACATTATAAGCATTGAAATTTATAAAATAGATCATATGGTATCTTTGTGGTAACATTAGTCATGATATTATGTATAAGTAAATAGAAACAATATCTATTATTGGTTACACATTTGGTGGATAAATTATAGTTGTAGGATACACAAACATGAATTGGTTAGGATATACAAAAAACTAAAGGCAAACACATGATAGATCTATCTTTTTGGGTAATGCCCCAAGACTTGATCTTGTAGGAAACAAAGTACTATCTTTTGGTATACTATGGACGATGAGTATAGTGGGATTTTCATTATTGACCATGAGTTAGTTTGGATATTTTACATGCATTATGAGATTATTTTCATATACCCAAGACATGGTTATCTAGTGGGATAATAAGAGTGTTATCCATATCTATTATAACCTAGTGGAACACTAATGCTTAAAGCACAATGGCATTCAAATGAATTATATCTTGAATATAATACACTACAATTTTTTTTATCTCTAAAATTTTCAAATAGATGATTGGGTTAAATACATCTTAACAAATCCCTTTATTGAGGCTTGATGTTTTTATCTCAAAAAATTTTAGGGGGTGCAGGCATTTATCATCAAGAGGGAATGGTTCAATAATTCCTCTATCCTTCATGTTGCCAAAGTACATCATAAGGGCAT
Organism: Torreya grandis; assembly: GCA_037957365.1. Classification (NCBI taxonomy): domain Eukaryota; kingdom Viridiplantae; phylum Streptophyta; class Pinopsida; order Cupressales; family Taxaceae; genus Torreya; species Torreya grandis. The sequence goes on along the minus strand of JARHVA010003373.1, from coordinate 487,515 downwards.
AAGTTAGTGATTTTCATAATGTATATAATTTTGTGTGGTTTAAGATGTACTTGTAATCTTCATTTGTAATATAATTTTTAGATAAGCATTAATTGGTGCACACTTATCCATAACTCATTATTAGATAATATTATGAATTAATAATGTAATCAATTGGATTTTTAAAATAATAGGGTTTAATTTTTTTAGGTAAATATTATTGAATTAATTGTTAGTGTAGGTATGTACTTTCCTAGATTTATTTAGTTAGGAATATTATATTTTTTCACATGGAATTTTTATTACATTTGGGGATATCCTTGCTTAGGTGGAGTTCATGTGTCAGGGGTGTCATAGGTTTGACCGAAAGACTAGGATGTAACTCCTAAGACCACATTTTATAAAGGAGTTACACTTCTATTCTAGGATCTTTTACCTAACTTTTGTGGAGTAGTTACATTTATATTCTAGGGTGTCTTTGACCATGATTTGTGGAGGAGTCACTCAACAATCCTATAGGTATGATTCACTTAACAACTTTTCTCACTTAATTAATATTTGAGCTTTCTCCATTTTATTTTTTGTGTTCAATACTTGTTTTGTGATTTCATTTTACTATAGTTCCTTGGTGGTGTGCACTCACTTCTTGTCTCGTGTGATCATTTGACCTAGCATTTGTTTTGTTTGAACTAGGATCATACTTAGATATGGTATTAGAAATAACCTGGTAAACATTTTTATGGTATTTTTAGTTGTTATCTATCATTCAAAATCTAGTGTTTATTTTCTTGTATTGTATGGAAATTGTTTTTAAGGTTTGAAAAAAAAATTGAGTGCTTGTATTGTAAGGCAGTTTATCAAGGGGATACTTTATTATAAATAAAGGGGGATTATTTTCTAGTGGTGGCATTTTTATTTTTAGTGTCTAAAATAGTTCACAAATTCTATTGGAATTTTTTTTTAGACTTATATGTTGTCTATAGTGTTTCACAACCAAAACAAAAGGCCCAGACCTTATTGAAGATCCCTTCATTCTAGTTTATAGCACTTCAAAATGGTTTGACACCCCCATAGTTAGTATACCACCATGATCTACACATTGATCATGATCTACAATGTGGATCGATCCCTGACATCCCTCATCTAGAATCACATCTTTCATGCCTCTCTTAGTCCATTTGGTTGCACATTCTCTCATTCTTGGACTGCATTAAATCTTTTCATTCCCTTGGGCAATGCCATTGAAGGTTGGTTTAATGCTACCTATATTTTTCATGAAACTGGTCTTTATTCATCATATCCTGGTCTATCTCCCTCAGTTTTGTGTCTCACTTCCACCATTGATGACATGAACAAGCTCATGTAAGCATTGAAAAAAATCCATATTGTCTTCATGGTATTTTGAAACCACCTAAGTTGGTTTCTTCTATTTTTGTAAATTTAATTTATGGTTTTGTCAAACCACTTGGATAAAATCATAGTTTTGTCTTTTTTTCATGGTACGAAAGGCCTTTCTCAAAAAACATCACTTACATGTAATTGTATTTGGCATATTATAATATTCTAATGTCAAAATTTCATTAATATTATAGTATATGTCTTTAAGGTGTTCTTTTGAATAAAAAAGGAAGAGGGATAGTCTTTTATTTATTTTTCATAAAAAAATGCTATGAGGTAGATAAATTTGTGTAAGATCTAATACATTTTTTATATATAAAAATACAGATTTGGGGGGCCAATATTAAATTTAAATGAGTTATTATTTTATTATTATTTAATATAAAATAATAGAATGTAAAAGGAACACATTTTTTAATGTATTATTTTTTCATATAAAAAAATATTATATAGTGATCAGTGTAAAAGATGGGAAAGATTTTTTGGGACACTCTTCATATTTTTTTGATGAATACTAGATGATGAGGTCCATTCTGGAAGGTGTCAAAACCAATTCAAATTCGAAACATAATTTTCTCTTTCTCATTTGCTCATAGTTATACTTGGTACCTTGTATGAATTTTTGATAGAAACTGACATCCTCTTTTGTCTGTGAATTTCATATTTTCAACACTTGCACTGATTTCTCTAGATGCACTATAAGCTGAGACTGATGTATTTTGATCATGATTTTGCAACATTGGGGGATATTTAATATTGATTTTTTAGGGGGTATAATTTTTTTATGTCTCTCTTTCTATTTTTTGTTATGCACTTTCATTTCTACAACAACTAAAACTTGCACTACTACAACTCATTTATGCACTAATGGATTTAATTTCAATAAACCCCACTAACTCCTTTTAACCATCATGAATGAAAAATCAAAATGATAATCTTTTGATTAAGGGTTTGTATAGGATAACCATGAGTGATGAAAATGAACATAACACATATTCATAGATAACTAAGTGGTGTTACTATAGAGATGAATACTATAGGTTATTATGTATTTATATATCCCCTGATATCATATTTAAATTAGATCCTCCCAAATCACTTAATGATGTATGGACCATTATGGGTAAACTATTTGAGGATCAATATGTTATGAGAGGTCACGATATTTAGAATGGACTCATTAGCTTAAGTCATTATAAATTTTACACACTTTATTATTGTTTCACTAATTTCAAGTCCATAAGATTATAGTTGAATGAATGTGGGATAAATAAATAACATGATCAAGTTATTTTTGTATACTCTCTAAACTAGGTCCTAACTATTCAATCTTTATCTCTACTTTCCATGCCACTAAAAGTGCTTTGGGATTTGCATGGAAAATGATCTCTTTAGGTTCTTTCATTGTCAACTTAACCAAAGAGAAAGACAAGTTGGTCTAGATAGGAACATTGAAGTCCACAAAACCTCAATCCTGATTATTGGGAAAGGGAAATAAAAGACTTAAAATAAAGAGAAGAAGAATAATAATAAGTATCAAGAGAAGAATAAATAATCCACCTTTGCCAAAACCAACACTGAAGGCTATTATTCTAATGAAAAATATAAGAAAGAGAAGGCTAAGTGTGCATACTATAACAAAAATGGGTGTGATGAAAATAAGTACACAAAGAAGTAAATAGATTACCTAATTCATTTCCTATAGAGGAACAATGTAGGTTTTCCTAAGTCAATCAATCATAATTCATCTACATAATATTTTATTAAGGAAAAGGGAAAGATAAATAAAATAGCAAGGCTCTTGTAGTAGTTAAAGCTTCAACATATTCATGGGTCATTAACTTGGGTGATTCTCATGACATGGGCTCTTCACTATTTGAGATTTCTTCCTTAGAGTCTTGTAGCATATATTCTATCAATTTGAGTGATGACACATTTTTACCCATTCTAAGGAGATGGTCCATTGAAATGGAAGGAGGAACATTCAATAAAGTTATAAGTGTCCCTTCTCTTTCAAAGATTCTCCTATCAGTGTATCAAATAAATTATATCAACTAAGGCACAAGGGTTGAGTTTTTACTAGATTTAGTTAACATTAGAGAGTTGAATAGTGATTCTATAGTGGTACTTAGTAGGGTAGATCACTAAGTTAGGTTATAAACCTTTTCACATTTTGCATCTAATACATCTCCAACAATATTCCTGACTCATTAGTATAGAGTTAGCAAATTATGGCATGAATGGTTTGGCCACCTTAACTACCGTTATCTTGAAAAAATTATTAAAGATTCATGGTCATAGGCTTGACTTGAGTCCAATTTTATAAGGGTCTTTATGAGGGGTGTTCTCTTTGAAAGCATCCTGAAGAAAACTTTGATAAAGACAAAGCTTGGAGAGCTTCACAAACATTGGAATTAGTACAGAGTTATGTATCTAGGTCTTTTCCTATTGTATCTTTTACAATGGATAAGTACATTCTCACTTTCATTGATGATATATTGAGATATACATGGGTCTACTTTCTTAAGAAAATTTCTAAAGTGTTTTAATATTTTGAAGAATTCAAGGCACTTTTTGAGAAATAATATAATAAATACATCAAGGTTATTCTAACTAACAATGGAGGTAAATATATCAACAATATATTTGAGTAGTTTTCTACCATATAGTGAATTGATTTCCAGTGAATAATTACTTATAATCCTTCATATAATGGAGTTTCATAATGAAATAATAGATCCTTGAGTGAGATGGATAGCAAAATTATTCACTCTAAATCCTTGGCACCTTAGTATTTGTTTGAAGCCATTAATTATGCTTGTTATATTTAGAATAGTGTTCTTCACAAAACTTTGAAAGGCATAACACCCTTTAAATCTTGGCATGGAAGGAAACCTTTTATATCTCAAGATATGGAATGTATACCATAGAAGATGTGCAAATCTATGTAACCTTAGTCAAAGTATTGCATCTTTGTAGGTTATCTAGATGATGTCAAGGGGTACAACCTTATACATCCAACCACACATGAGTTGTTCATATAAAGAAGTGATCACTTTCATGGGAGTCCGAAAGACTCAGTGCTTGACACTTTTTATCTTTCATTGGATTCACTTAGACTTGATGATTCTAATTCTAAATTGAATCATCTAGAGAAGATTCTTAAAATAAGGTCTTCTTCTTCTTCTTCTTCTTCTTCTTCTTCTTCTAGTTCTTATAATGAGTGAAGTGATCGGGAGTCTTCTACATCCATCTTTAGTCATATTTCAGAGGATGATGAGTCAACACTTGACTCACCCAAATCAAGGTCCCTTTGGTTCAAGTAGACAGTTTAGAGTGCATGTACTTGGGCAAGGGATCCAACAAATTACAAACATATTTGGGAAGATTATCAAAGTAGACCATATGCTTTTTTATTTAGTTTAAGATCCTCAGATATTTTGAGAGGCTTCAGGTATACTTGAGTGGGATAGTGCTATACAGCAAGAATATTCTTCCTTGATAAAAAAACACACATGAGATCTGAATTCACTTCCTGAGGCAAGGAAGATGGTTCAATTTAGGTGGATATATTAGACCAAGTTTGTATCAGATGGGTTGGTTGATAAGTACAAGCTGTAAATAGTAGTCAAAGATTTTTCACAGGTAGTCAACATTGACTACTCAATAACCTTTGTACCTATTACAAAGATGACTTTGATTTGACTCACACTATATATAGCCAAAGCACATGGTTTAGATGTGTAACAAATGGATATGAAGAGTTTCTTTCTTAATAGAAACCCTAAGAAGGAGATCTACATGGATTAACCACTTGGGTTTGTTTAGGATTCATCCTTAGTTTGTAAACTTAGGAAATCTATCTATGCCTATAAATAGGCTCCTAGGGCTTGGTATGATAATATGGAATCCTTCCTCTTTACTTTGAGTTTCATCATGTGTCATTCATATCATAATTTATACTTTTTGTGTCATGATAATTCTTTACTGATATTGATCCTTTATGTTGATGATATTTTGATCATTTGTAGTACCTCATCATCTATTGCAGTGATGAAGATAGCTCTATAGGATATATTTGACATGATTGACTTGCATATTTTATATTAATTCCTTAACATTTAGATTTCATAGTGTGATTCAAGGATTTCACTTACACAACCCATGTATTCTCTCGATCTTTTAACTCAATTTTACATAGTTGGTTATAATCCAACTCTAACTCCCTTCCTATCAGGAATAAAACGTAAGGCTGACTATTCTACACCTTTGGTTGATGCCACTCGACATTAATAGCTTATTGGTAGTCTCTTTTACCTAACGCATACCAGATCTAATATTTTATATACAATAGGCATTATTTCACAATTCATGTAGGATCCCCATTAGCTACACTTAAAGTCAACTAAGTGGATACTCCATTACATTTAGGGCTCTTATAGATTTGGGATCTAGTACTAATTTGGCATAGAGGTTGACTTGGTTAGCTTAATACTCAGAATTATAATTCCACTTCATGTTAAAATAATTATTTTGGTTTGAGTCTTATTAGTTGGTCTAGCAAGAAAAAAAATGCTATTTTTATATCATCCACAAATTTAGAGTATAGTGGACCTATTAACAAAGATGCTTAAGCTATTTTGATTTAGAGGATTTTATCTAAGTTTGGTATTCCTTTCATTCATTCCACCATCATATATTGTGACAACCAAATTAATATACATATACGTAGGAAATTGATATAGTACCAGTGGACTAAACACATTGAGATCTACATGCATTTTTCTGGGAGCTTATTAATATTTAGGCCAATAACTTGAGATTTTGCCAATTTTTAGAGTAAGTTGGAGATATCTTTACCAAAACCTTCATTGATATCAAGTTCATTCATCTAAAATATTTTTTTGGGGTTCGGCCTACATTGGTGGTAACAACATCTTTGAAAGGAATGTGAACAATATCATTCTAAGCTAGGAATCTAAATCATTGACAACAAGAACAACATGATAAGATTGCAAATAAATGAAATGAAAAGACAAGGAAAATCAAATGATATTTAGAAAAACATGTTTAATACAATGGAAATCTTTTCCTTATTTAGACAATTAAAAACAAGACTCAAGCCTAACTAGCCAATGTGGGATAAATCCTCACATAGGATAAAACTAGAAAAAGACAAATAACCTAGTTAGAACCTAGTAAGCATGAGAAATACATACTCTAACAATTTTTAGAGAAGCTTTATATCCTCTTTACTTATTTTATGTCTCTATTTTGGGTCGGGGTGTGGGGGAGGGGGAGTTTTTCCTACAGTTTTTTTCCTTTTCTCTACTTTATGAAAGATTGCTTTGTACATTGGTATATGATTGGGCCTAGTTTTCAGGGCCCATTTTTATTTCACACTGCCTATATAAGTTGTGCTTATTTTGGGAGGGGGTTGTTAGTGTAGGTATTTATTTTCTTGGAGTTATTAATTTGCGCATACTATATTTGCTCACATAGAGTTTTACTACTTTTGGGGATATGATAGCACTTATGAGGGGTAGTAGTATAGGTATTTATTTTCTCATATTTATTTATTTGGTAATATTATATTTGCTCACATGTAATTTTCCTATGTTTGAGGATATTCTAGCTTAGTTGGATTTAGTGTGTCATATGTGTCATAGGTTTGAATGGAAGACTAGGATGTAACTCATTTTACCACCTTTTGTGGAGGAGTTACACTTCTATTATGTGCTCCTTTGAACACATTTTATGTAGGAGTCAAACTTATATTCTAGGGGGTTTTGACCACCATTTATGGAAGAGTTACTCAACACTTATATATGTATGTTTCACTTGAGTGACTCTCTCACTAAATGAATATTTTAGCTTTCTCCATTTTTTTCATCATTTGAAATACTTGTTTTGCGATTTCATTTTGTTACAGCTCTTTGGTGGTGTACACTTGCTTCTTGTCTCATGTGACCATTTGACCTCACATTTATTTTCTCTAGACTAGGATCATACTCTAATATAAATTACTCCTAATAGTAGCCACAATTGTAATCTATGTAGGAGTATAAAGGATTTGTGGGTGAGGTACATTATGGAAGAGAGCTACTATTGTTAAATCATAAAATTTAAGAAAATGCTCCTTAGAATAAATATGTGTATTGTCTTTATTTAATCTTTCACTAGATTTATAAATTTCATGTTTTGTGAATGCTTATATTATAATAGTAATAACTATTTTGAACAATATCCATAAATTTAATATAATTGAGATGTATTTTGTGCTGATAATAATTTAGTTATATTTTAACTTCATTAAGCCATACATCAAGTGGGTTGGCGATTGGTTTAGAACTAGTCTTTCTGATAACAACCACAATTTATGGAAATCCCCTATTTTTATCGATAACAACCTATTACCTTCTAAAATTAATGGAATCAAAGCCCTTTAGCCTTTAAAAAAGTAATTTCCACTATTACAGACCTCATCTCTTCATAAGATTGGGATCTTTGGTCTTCCTCGTGGAGAAAATATTTTTTAAGATTATGATATACATTCCATTTTATGCATTCGGGATCTCATTCCCAATGTTATGATGTATAAAATCTATCTACATCATCCAGTTTCTTGATTCAAATATTTATGGTGTAAATATGACCCCACTCTCAAGAATTACTCTCTAGGATTACTTTATTGAATTATAATTCATTTTTTTAGCTTTTGGCAAGTCAAATAGTCACTGGAGTTTAATTCCTCTACTTCATCATGGATCACCACCTCAATTGGATATGGAATTCCAATTTTGAACCCAAGCTCGCTCATTTTATTTAGTGTTTGGCCTAACAATGTCCACCACTAGCAGAAAGGCTTAAACACATTAAGGTTTATAATCCCAAGTTCCCTACTTATTCTCGACTAAAAATAGTCATACACTTATTATAGGTTTTTCCTCATGCTCATGAATCTTGGAAATGGATACACAATTTTATTTCAACCTTAGCACAATGAACCCTTAAATTGGAGGATGGTCTTGTATGGGATTGTTTTATGTGTCTAACATATATTGTAATGATCTTTATATACCCTTAAGGTAGGGAAACACCATATAATACTCCTTTAGGAAGGAATAACTCCACAATTTCTCTTCGAGGGGACAACCTCCAATAGCCTCTTCAATAGAAGACTCAATGCTTACTTGATATCCTTACCATGATAATCATCTCCTATATATATACATCTATCTAACCCATGGATGGGTAACCTCCTAATTTAATGTAGGCCGACCATTACCCAATGTATTACTTCCACAAGTTACTCTATTATCCTAATATATTGTACCCATATAACTAAGGGGATGTGTGCCACATGTCGGCATCTCCATCAACCCATATACCTCAATATATCATATCCCTAGGTACATAGCATTCCTTCCCTCCTTGACATGTTTCGTCCCCGAAACATAGAAAGAAACCAAATAATGAGTGTGCTTCAAATCATTGCACACTTGTCTCCAATCTCGATCATCTAGCCATCCATATGTGATCTTCGTAGGTGAAAGCTCTCCAAGCTGGTGTCCAAAATTCATTGTGCTCCTTTGATTTCGTTGATGATCATAATTATACTGCTTTGGTGTCCAAGCATAATTATTCCTCTTTTTATTCCATGTTCCATATTCTGCTGCGCTACTCTGATTCCAACCATGACCATAGTAGGTATTCTTACATGCATAGTCATAGTGTTTTCCCCATTCATTCCATGTGCCATAGTATTTTTTCTTTGGATTCCATGCATATCCATAATTATTGGAAATTTTATTTCCTGTATAGACAAAATGATTATTATTATGACACTTCCTCACCTGGTTCCATGATTGTTTCCTCTCATGATGATGTGGGTGTCTATATACCTCAACCTTTTCCAATACTTTGACCTTGTCCACCTTTGCTTCTGCCTCTTCCACCTTTTCCTTCTTTGTCTCTTGAGTAGATGAAGTGCTCATTTGTAGTGTGTCTTTATCTATATCATCTGAATCTTCATCATGTTCTTCATCACCTGTTTCCATCTTATCCTCATGATCTACCTGGATTGTTATTAGTGCCTTTTTCACTATGATATCTTGTAAAGTGATCTTCTTTTTTTTATACCAAAACTTCATGAACTTTTTCTAAATATTAATATTCATTATTCCCAAAGTCTCTAACCATGGATATCTAAGAACTATATCCATATCATCCATATCCAAAGCATAAAAATCTGAATGCAAAACATATTTTTCCATAATGAGCTTTAGATCTTCAAACATTGAAATATTCTTACCATCTACTTGAACCTCTTTGATATTCTTTGCTTGAACATGTAGATGCTTGGCCACATTCATGTTAATGAAGTTATACTTGCTAGTAGGGTTTATGGACACAACCACCTTCTTCTTTTGAATGCATCCATGAAATTGAAAAATTGACTCGAATTTCTTTGGAGCCAAATTATTTGAACCCTTCTTTTCTTCTTCTTCTTATTCTTCTTCTTCTTCTTCTTCTTCTTCTTCTTCTTCTTCTTATTCTTCTTCTTCTTCATCTGCTTCTTCTTCTATTACTTCTACTTCTTCTTCTTGTTCTTGTTCTTCTTCTTCTTCATCTGCTTCTTCTTCCATTACTTCTTCTACTTCTTCTTCTTGTTCTTCTGATGATTCTTCTATTTCTTCTTCTTCTTCTACTGCTTCTTCTTCTTTTGCTTTTTTTTTTCTATCCCATCGATCTAAAAATATATGTTCCAATATTTCCCATGAAGAAGCTCTTTTTGAACAACTCAACTGATCAAACCAATCTTGTGCAGGCCCAGACAAAAAAGGAGATAATTGTCTTGGCATATAACTTTTTCTAAAATTATTATACAAAAGTATCCACCATTATCTAACATCAATATCATCTTCCCCTGAAAATATTGGCACCATCATGATCCACACAAAAATTAAGGTTCATGAAACCCTAAAATGTCAAAACTGATCCATAAAATCAAAACAAAACACTCAAAACAGATCCAAAAATTCTGAAATTTTGACTGCGCTTCTCTTAAATCTGCTTACATCCCCAGTAAAAATTGCAAATAAAAATTCCCTATATTTTGGAAGATATAGCAAAATTATTATAAACACTAAAATAGAAATAACTCCCTCAAAACAAATTCAAAAATTCTGAAATTTTTACCACACTTCTCTTATATTTTCTTACATCTCTAGTAAAAATTTCGAGTAAAAATTCCCTAAATTTCAGAAGATATAGTGAAATTATGGTTTCACTCCACACATTACCCAAATTGAAGCTCTGATACCACTTGTAATGATCTTTATATCAATATATGCATAAATACCCTCAAGGTAGGGAAACACCATATAATAATCCTTTAGGAAGGAATAACTCCACAATGTCTCTTCGAGGGGACAACCTCCAATAGCCTCTTCAATAGAAGACTCAATGCTTACTTGATATCCTTACCATGATAATCATCTCCTATATATATACATCTATCTAACCCATGGATGGGTAACCTCCTAATCCAATGTAGGCCGACCATTACCCAATGTATTACTTCCACAAGTTACTCTATTATCCTAATATATTTTACCCATATAACTAAGGGGATGTGTGCCACATGTCGGCATCTCCATCAACCCATATACCTCAATATATCATATCCCTAGGTACATAGCATATATAGTAATTATTTTGAATATTTTCCCATCTATTATCATTTTTCATCTTTTGAAATATAAGTGTGACACCATTTTAGATAATAAGACTCTTTCTACATAGTTTTTAGTTAAGGATAAAGTTGTTATCATTTTGCTTATTTACATATCAAGGTGTAGGAATAAAAGATTTCCCTTGAGTTTTGACTTACTGAGGATTTTGTTAATTATTGAGGGAAATCACCATGTATAATGAGTAGGGTTCCTTTGGATATGTTGCTACAAGGGTTTACTCCTCTAGTTCCCAATGGTGGTAGATCCACTTAGAAATTTGCTTCGGCGCCCTCCTCTTCAAAGAGGGGAGGGGAGGGAGCTAAGAGAATAAGGGTGCTTGGAGTGCTCAATTACGCGGAAAGGATTATTTTGGGCTATCGTGTTGGTCCTATCTAGTGTAAGGTTTTGATTAGATATGTGTTATCATGCCTTGTCATGTCCCCTTCTAGTTGACATCTTTCCAAGCGGATGATTAGCCTATTATGCGACCCTCGTAGGCTGATGGGATGGATAGAGGGTCTTGATGGAGATGGGCTTGGCTTTCGTTCGGGCTCTTTCAAACATGAATTAAGGGAGATATTAATATTTGATTGATTTAATCAAATATTAATTATTTGGTCTAATTTTAATTAATTATTAATTATTTGGTCTAATTTTAAGACCCTAATTCTAATTTAAGAATTGGTCTAATTTTAAGACCCTAATTCTAATTTAAGAAACCCTAAGTCTAATTTAAGGGAATCTAATTTTAGCAAGCACACCTTTGGAGGGGTATAAGATTTTCTCATGGGAGAGAGTTTGTATTCATGAATGATTATTGATATTGATTCTTGTTAAGAAATTCTTCTATGAAGACTAAGCCAAGGGTTCCAGGATTCCATTTGCATTGAAGAACGTCAACTCTTCATTGTGTACGATTCAGAGGTTGTGAGAGATCAGCCGATCTATTTACAAATTGAGAGATAACTTCATACAGAAGTTATCACAGGTGTTTACAAGTTTGAGAGATAACTTCATACAGAAGCTATCACAAGGGTTCACAGGTATTTCTTTATTTTTGGTTTTTTAGGCAATAATTATCCAGATACAGATCTTTTGTATTAGCCCACAGTTCTTCAGATCAGGATCAATCTTATAGGTTGTGCTATATTGGCAGCCGTACGAAGTCCGTACAGATTCATGAAAATCCATGCACACCAGTGGAAAGATCAGACACCGACATCGGCAGGTAGAGACCTACAGAGACTGACATCAGCCGACCTCTCACCGACGTCGGCAAGTTAATGACCCCAGTCGACCGATGACGGTAGTATAACCGATGTCAGTGACTGTGTTTTTGACACAGCAGGCCGAGATGTACCAAATCTAGATTTCTTTCCCAGTTTGTGGAATACTCAGGCTATTAAGGCCGTACTTTCAATATTCTTTGTATACTTGACAAAGGACCTTTATTGTAAGCATATGAGCAAATAAATAAGAGATTATATTGTGATTTATTTATCTATTTGAAGATATTTTGTAGAAATACAGATAAGCAATTCAGAGCTTTTGTTTTGATATCCGAAGGGATATTACAGTGGTATCAGAGCTTTTGTTTTGCTATATTCTCTATTGGACAGGGGATATTATAGTGGTATCAGAGCTAAATCCTGTCATCCTGAGGGTTTGACAATCTTATGCAACCGCAAGAGTTGGGACCACACAAGTATAAGACACGCAGTAGAGCCTTGCTTGAAGGTACCCAGGTGTTATATCAACCACCGATCATCATGAGTGATAGACGGGAGGGTAGCCCACCCAGGGGCCACAGGTATGATGTTGATCAGGACACCAGATAATTCCATCGTGCTATGATGACAGACCAACAACAGATGAATTAGACAATACAGAGACTCACTACTATGACAGAGAGGATGAACACACCTATTAGATAAAATGGGGAATAAGGAGATAAAAATAGTGCTACTGTTAATCAGAGACCCCAACAGGCCCACTCCAGAATAGCTAATAGACCTACACGTCCTACATTTGGTCAAGAGGAACTAGAGGCTCCAGCAGAGGAGGAGGCAGAATATTCACCATTTGCAGATGTTTTCATAGCTACAAATGATGAGTGGGACTTATTACCTCCTCATGTTCAAGAGAGGACGTCCTTTGATCATTTTGTTAATCTGAGGAGAGAGCACTACAGATTGGTTAGACAAGACAGGAGACCTAGACACCATAACAATGATCTAAAGCATGCTACGAGCAGGCTCACACTCATGATGTTCGACGGTAGTGGTAAGGTCAAAGCGCAGGCTTGGATTAGTAAGTTAGACACCTTTCTCACATTGCGTCTGATGGCTGAGGAAGATGCTATCAGATATGCGACACTACATCTTGAGGGAGTAGCTCACGATTGGTGGCACCATGAGATGGTGACACTCCATCATGATCAGATCACATCTTATCAGGAGTTTGTGGATAGGTTAGTGGAGCGTTTTGATAGGAAGGACCCAGAGTCCTATTTCAGAGAGTTAGCTCAGTTGTGCCAGAGTGGGAGTCTAGAGGCATACATTGGTGACTTCCAGAAGTTATCAGTAATGGTTCCTGACATTTTAGAGAGGTGACTAGTAGTCCTCTTCATGGAGGGATTGACAGAGCCATTGAGAGGTTGGATCAAAGGATTTGATCCTCCTTCATTATAGGAAGCTATGAAGAAGGTGCATAGTATGGAGATGGCAGCCCCATCAAGTAAATTTAACTCCAGAGGTACTTCTTCACCCAGGGACAGTAAGGGCTTGAACAGGAATAGAGAAAGACTGGGTTTCAACATAGATAAATCAGGTGTTAAGAATGAATCAAAGGCTAACCCAACAGCACCACATTTGGATAGAGAGGCTCTTAATGATCTATGCAGGAAGAAGCTTTGTTTCTACTGCAAAGGTCCTTATGATGCAAATCATGATTGTCCTTTGAGGCCTAAGGGCAAGGCAAATCGAGTGATGCGGGCTTATTATGAGGATGCAGAATCAGAAGATTTTGAACATCAAGAGAGTTCTGAGGAGTCAGAGGTTGAGGCTTCAGAGCCTAAGGTAGAGGTAGATTTAGAGCTCAAGATTTAAGAGGCACGCCTATCTAGCATCCAGTATGAGGGCTCATTCAGACTCCATGGAGTTTTGACAGGACAGAGGGTCATCACCCTTCTTGACACGGGAGCCACACATAATTTTATTGATACTAGATTTGTGGAGAAGCATGGACTCACCACAGAAGATTTCGAGGGCATTAGAGTTAAGGTGGCTGACGGTTACACCCTTAGGTGTGAGCGGATGATTAGAGATCTCCCATTACGCTTAAACAACTATGAGTTTAAGGCTGATTATTATGTGGTAAACATGGGGGATATAGATTTGGTTTTGGGCATGAAGTGGCTTCATTCCCTTGAGGTAGTCACTCTTAGTCTTAAGGATAAGGAGATCCATTTTGATGTTGATGGGAAGACACACATTCTTAAGGCAATACGGGATGGCAACATCAAAACTATTTCTTTTCATCGGATGGAGAGGCTCATGAGACACGACATGGTAGAGTGGGCTGCTGAGTGCACATTGGCACCAATACAAGAGGGATAGTGGAAGACTGAGTATCATCCTGACATTCAGCAGTTGAGAGTCAAGCATGATAAGGTATTTAGTGATATTCCACCAAGGAGACCTCCAGACAGGGGCATTGAGCACATTATTGAGCTTGAGGAGGGTGCTAAGCCCATTATGATTACTCATTATTGACATCCCAAGTGATTAAAAGATGAGATTGAGAAAACAATTAAGGAGTTACTGGCTATGGGTCACATTCAGCCTAGCAAATCACCGTTTGCTTCTTCAGTTGTTCTGGTGAAGAAGGATGGCACCTTATGCATGTGCATTGACTACAGAACACTGAATAAGAGAACTATTAAGAACATGTATCCAATACCTCGTATCGATGAGCTTATTGATGAGCTCCATGGTGCACACTACTTCACGAAGATAGACTTAAGGTCAGGATATCACCAGATCAGGGTTCGTGAGCAGGACATTGAGAAGACAGCTTTTCGTTGTCATTGTGGACACTATGAGTTTGTAGTGATGCCATTTGGGCTCACTAATGTGCCAGTGACATTTCAGTCCACCATGAATAGAGTCTTCCATTCGCTGTTGAGGAGGTTTGTACTTAATTTTTTATGACATTCTTATATATAGCAAAACTTGGCAGGAACATTTGGGTCATCTGGAGACTGTACTCAACATCTTAGAGAGGGAGTCCTTATACGCCAAGGAGTCCAAATGTGACTTGGGGATGACTGAATTTTTATACTTGGGTCATATTATTAGTGCAGGGGGAGTGTGGATGGATCCTGAAAAGATCCGCGCTATCATAGACTGACCTATTCCAGCAAACCTAACACAGCTAAGGGGATTTCTAGGTTTGTGTGAATTTTATCATAGATTCATGAATGGTTATTCACGACATGCGGCCCCTATGACGGATTTGACAAAAAAGGGTGCTTTTTGTTGGACACATGAAGCACAAGAGTGTTTCATGAGGTTTAAGGAGTTGATGACTATGTGCCCAGTACTAGCACTACCTAATTTTTTGAAGCCATCTGAGCTTCAGTGCGATGCTTCAAGTGAGGGCATTGGAGCGGTGCTTATGCAGGACAAGCACCCCATAGCATATGAGAGCCGTAAGCTCAGGGGACCAGAGAGACTATACAGCATTTATGATAAGGAGATGCTTGCTATCATGCATGCCTTGGCAAAATTTAGGCAATATCTCATGGGCAGCAAATTTTGCATCAAAACAGACCACAATAGTTTGAGACATTTCTTGGGGCAGCGAGACCTCAATGATAGTCAGCAGAAGTCGGTAAGTAAATTACAGGCATATGACTTTGACATCTCTTTCATCAAGGGCACCCAGAATGTTGTGGCTGATGCTCTTTCACGTAGGCCATATTTGAGTACTATGGTACACATTACAGAGGATTGGCGACATATGATTATGGCAGAGTATGCCAAGGATACATGGGCATCCAGTATTGTTGAGGGATCGATAGTTGACACCAGGTATACTCTTGTGAATGACTTGATCATTTACAAGAACAGGGTTTATTTGATCCCAGGATCATCGGTGAAGAACATTATCATGCGAGCCTTTCATGATGTACCTATTGTAGGACATCCCAGATATTTTAAGACTTATGGACAGATTAGGGAGAGATTCACATGGAAAGACCTCAAGGTAGATGTTCTTCAGTATGTACGTGAGTGCCCTGTTTGTCAGCAGAACAAGCACGAGAACACGTACCCAATAGGATTGTTGCGGCCACTTCCAATTCCTAACAGGAAGTGGGAGTGTTTGTCGATGGATTTCATTACGGGCTTGCCTAAAGCCCAAGGATGAGATTGCATATATGTACTTGTGGATCAATTAATGAAGTATGCCCACTTCTTTTCGATTACCACCACACACACAGCTACACAGGTAGCAGGGGTTTTCTTTCGAGAGGTATTCCAGCTGCATGGGTTGCCTCGGAGCATAGTAAGCGACATGGATAGTCAGTTCTTAAGTCACTTGTGGCAGGAGGTGTTTAGACTTTGTGGGACCGAGCTTACACTGAGTACCAGTTACCACCAGCAAACTGATGGACAGACAGAGATAGTGAACAAATGGGTGGAGGGCTACCTCAGGAACTACATTACAGGGCAGCAAAAAGCTTGGGTCAAGTGGATTCATTTGTGTGAGTATTGCTATAACACGACTTTCCACATGACCATTTAGATGTCTCCTTTTATGGCATTATACGGGTATGAGGCATCGATTTTTCTAGATTTGCTACTGAGTGATAGCAGAGTGCCGAGTGCTAGAGACTTATTGCAGGAGAGTCAGGATACTATGAGGACTCTCAAAGAAAATATTGCTAAGGTGCAGAATCAGCATAAGCAATATGTAGATCAGCGGAGGACAGAGCGATCTTTTGATGTGGGTGACATGGTCTATCTTATGCTACAGCCTTATCGTCAGTCTACTCTTAGGAAGAGTGGAGCAGAGAAGCTGAAGCCACGTTATTACGGTCCTTTCAGGATCCTGAGGCATGTTGGAGAGATGGCTTATGAGCTAGAGCTTCCGACAGAGAGCAAGGTACACAATGTTTTTCATGTATCACGCCTCAAAAAGGCGTTAGGACACTGTGTGATACCTTCTACAGTTTTGCCTCCCTTAGTGATGAGGGAGGGTTGATTTTAATACCTGAGTCTATCCTGGAGTATAAAGAGAGACAGTTGCATAGGAGGACTATCAGGGAATATTTGGTGAAGTGGAGAGATTTGCCAATGGAGGATGCGACATGGGAAAGCGAGGATATTCTACAACATCTAGAGTTGAGATTGCTTGAGGACAAGCAATTTCAGGAGGGGTGGACTGTCATGTCCCCTTCTAGTTGACATCTTTTCAAGCGGATGATTAGCTTATTATGCGACCCTCATATGCTGATGAGATGGATAGAGGGTCTTGATGGAGATGGGCTTGGCTTTCGTTCGGGCTCTTTCGAACATGAATTAAGGAACCCTAAGTCTAATTTAAGGGAATCTAATTTTAGCAAGCACACCTTTGGAGGGATATAAGAGTTTCTCATGGGAGAGAGTTTGTATTCATGAATGATTATTGATATTGAATCTTGTTAAGAAATTCTTCTGTGAAGACTGAGCCAAGGGTTCCAAGATTTCATTTGCATTGAAGAACGTCAACTCTTCATTGTGTGTGATTCAGAGGTTGTGAGAGATCAGCTGATCTATTGCCAAATTGAGAGATAAATTCATACAAAAGTTATCACAGGTGTTTACAAGTTTGAGAGATAACTTCATACAGAAGCTATCACAAGGGTTCACAGGTATTTCTTTATTTTTGGTTTTTTAGGCAATAATTATCTAGATACAGATCTTTTGTATTAGCCCACAGTTCTTCAGATTAGGATCAAGCTTACAGGTTGTGCTATATTGGCGGCCATACAAAGTCCGTACAAATGCGTGAAAATCCATGAGCACCAGCGGAAAGATCAGACATCGACATCGGCAGGCAGAGACCTACAAAGACCGACATCGGCCGACCTCTCACCGACGTCGGCAAGTTAACGACCCCAGTCGACCGACGACGGCAGTATAACCGATGTCAGCAACTGTGTTTTTGACACAGCAGGCCGAGATGTACCAGATCCATATTTCTTTTCCAGTTTGCGGAATACTCAAGCTATTAAGGCCGTACTTTCAATATTCTTTGTATACATGACAGAGGACCTCTATTGTAAGCATATGAGCAAATAAATAAGAGATTATACTGTGATTTATTTATCTATTTGAAGATATTTTGTAAAAATACAGATAAGCAATTCAGAGCTTTTGTTTTGATATCCGAAGGGATATTACAGTGGTATCAGAGCTTTTGTTTTGCTATATTCTCTATTGGACAGGGGATATTACATGCCTCTACATCTTGTGTGGGATATTATGGTGCATTCGGTTTCTTCAAAGAATGTTGAGGATGGGTGAGTCGCTCTGCATTGTCCTTCACAGTAACATTATTTTTTAATTATTCTTTCTCTCAAAGATGATCCACCACCTCTTCCTTCTAGTAATGCTACTTTTGAATGATTTTCATAATTATTTTAGTATTTTGATATCATTTTTTTATATTTTGTAGTTTCATTATATTTCATTAACATTTTACTATGATTCAAAGTGAACAACTTTTAGTGTAACTATTTACATAATCTTTTTGATTATTTGAAATATAGATAACTTCCAACAACAACAATAGGAGGTTTGACCATGTCCTCCAAACAACCAGATGTTTCCTATCATACAAATATAATACGTACGTAGATGTTAGGTTGGTATTTAAAAGGAATACTATGCTACATAGAGTTTTTTTTTCTTTTTTTTAAACGAATAATTCGGATGACAATTCCGTTTGCAAAAGAATAAATGCAAGATAGATGCTAGTTTTGGTTTTATGTTCCTGTCCTCTAGTGCGTAAGACAAATTGTTTAACTACATAAGGGCATCGTGGCACTTCTCTGATTAAGGGAAATCTCATTGCTAACAGGTATGCCATAATGCCGGCTCTCTCAAAAGCTTTGCTTTAGGATTTTGTATTTTCTATACCGAACACCCATGTCTACGGTAGAGGTTGCAGGTGCTGTATTGAGAAGGTAATTATTTTTTTAACTTTGCTTAGGCTTGGAATGTTATCGGAAACTATGTTTTCTATTAGGCTTCTAATTTATGAAAGAAGATGCTCATTTGATATTCATAAAGAGTTCTCAGTGTCATCGTATGGAATGTTTCCTGTATATAATTATACGATGTTATCCTTATGTTAAAATCTGCTCATTGATGGCCAATGAGCTACCGGCTCTTGCCTTTTTGAATAGCTCGGGCAGGGCATGATTGTTGTTACTTCAAGTAAATTATTTTTTGGTTTGAGAGATATAAAGAAGGATTACTTGCAGATCTTTGAGATAAGTGTTTGCGAAATGCAGACTGCAAGGCAAGGTTGCAATAATTACGGGCGGATCAGGAGGCATTGGGGAAGCCACTGTTAGGCTGTTTGCAAATCATGGAGCCAAGATCATTATCGCTGATATTGCAGACGATGCTGGTAAAAAAGTGGCCAAAGCCCTTTCTCCACGGGCGACATTTATCCACTGTGATGTGAGCAAAGAGCAAGACGTGAGGGCAGCTGTCGATTTCGCCATGGAAAAACATGGAAAACTTGATATCATGCATAATAACGCAGGAATCACAGACATCCAAAAAGGGAGCGTGGCAGAGTACGATATGGAGCAATTTGAACGAGTGATAAATGTAAATGTAAAAGGAGTAATGCATGGTATTAAGCACGCAGCCCGCATCATGATCCCCAACAAGAAGGGCTGCATTATTAATACAGCCAGTATTGCAGGGGTACTAGGAGGAGTTGGTACTTACTCCTACACAGCCTCCAAACATACAGTTATTGGACTCACCAGAAACGGTGCAGCAGAGCTGGGAAAATATGGTATCAGAGTGAATTCTATATCCCCTGCTGCGGTCGCCACGGATTTGGTAATGAGGTACTTAGGAAGGACCCCTTCAGCAGAGGTCAAAGCTGAGCAGGAGGCCTCGGCTTACATCATAGGCAACTTGAAGGAAGCCACACTTGAAGCAGAGGATATTGCAGAGGCTGCGATATTGCAGAGGCTGCCTTGTAT
Organism: Torreya grandis; assembly: GCA_037957365.1. Taxonomy (NCBI): domain Eukaryota; kingdom Viridiplantae; phylum Streptophyta; class Pinopsida; order Cupressales; family Taxaceae; genus Torreya; species Torreya grandis. The sequence continues at coordinate 467,127 of JARHVA010003373.1, read as the reverse complement.
TTGGCGAGTGAGGAATCTAAATACGTAAGCGGTCATAATATAGTGGTGGATGGTGGCATAACAATAGTAAATCGTGATTGGGGACTGTACCGGTGATGAAGGGACTACCTTTCTATAAGCCAATTTTCAATAATTTCACGAACGAATAAAAGTAGGGTAGAGGATGTTACCCAGTTTATCGTAATTATATCTTAATTGCCGCTTTCAATTTCTTCATATCCGAAATTTGCTTGGCATTATCATATGAAACAATGTCCTGGTCTAGGTTAATTGGACATATATTTAGACATTTTATTGGCTCTCAAGATGTAATGGATGAGTCAATTTCTTATATCCGTTACTCATTTTGTAGTGTATATTTCACTATTGGAACTAACTACTAGCACATGTCCAAAAGGTGCAACTTATGCCATAAACAGGGTTTAAATTTGTTGACTGTATGGCTGTATTTGCATATTTTTACCGTAAAAATAACAATTTTTTTTAAAAGACTGTATTAGATGGAAGGTTAAATTTTAGATAAATCATAAAAGAATTATAAAGGATTAAAATAAATGTATGTATTTTCATTAATATATATTTTTTATTATGAATTATATTAGCATTTTAAGGGTAATGTTGAATATATAATCAATAGGGTCTAGTATTAAATGTAGGCTCTCTCTGAAAGGGATGTAATTTTTATGTTTTGATAAAGTGGGGTTTGTTGAGTGAATTAGTGTCAGTGAAAATGAGGAGGTGTGTTTCTTCAAATGACATTGCAATGAGCTATGAAAAGAGGAGATGTTCTATTTCATAATTAGCTTGAGTAAATGATAAAGTGGTGGGAAAGGACAACACTATCTAGACATCCAAGTTGTGAAAATTTTATGAATGAGTTGACCGGTGGTGGTGAAGGTGAATGACAAAGTATTTGAATGATGAGGGTAATATGAGGGAGAGTATATCATAACTATTCACAGGCTTAACAGTGCCTATGTGTGGGTAGGTCAAACAATAAGCTTATTCATGCACTTATACACATAGACTATCACAACAGGATGTTCCTCCACATATTTCTTATTCTTCAGACTCAATCTCCTCCACCACTTGTGGTGAGACAAATGGGACCACACATTCCAAGATTTAATGTGAGGTTCTTGGCATTGTGTGCTTTCTAGGTTTATGTATTAATGGTTGTTGATGGATTGTTTATTACCCTGCATATGATTTTCTCCCTAGTTGTGGTCTTTCATCTTGCATTGTGGATGATAATTATCCCACTACACTTTAGAATATGGTTATTGTTTTGCATTTCATATCTTCTTTATTTATGATAGTGTAATAAATGATTAAATCTAGAGGTGTTGGTATATGAACCATTATAATTCTTGGGATGTTGTTGTGCACTTAGAAAATGTAAACTAATTTACAATAGTTTCTTCTTTATTATTATATGTCATCATATACATTTATTTTGATGTCTTCCACAATAAACTTATAAATTTCTTCCTCGATGATGCCAAGTTGTGCAAGATCATAATCCACAATAATATTAGGCACATTTGCACTGTTGAGATAGGGATTGGTTCCAATAATATTCCTCTTTGGTTTAGGACGTAGCATTTTCCTCCACGTTGATGACTTTATTTTCCCCTGAGAAGTATTTATTAGGGTCATTGATGTTTGAGGTATTTCTTGATGTTGTGTATGCACTTTTTCCTATGGGTGCACCACTCGATGTTGTACTCTTGGGACCATATATCAAAAAGGTTTAATTGTTCTTAATAGTAAATATTTTTTTATTGAGAATCTTTGATTACTTATCCAACATGATAATGAAGAATGGAAATTGGACATGTGATGATTTGGAAAGTCCATTAAGTTGGACCTACATTCCATCATGATGTTTGGTAAATTTTTCATGGTTTTCAAGGTACTGCTCATAGCATAGCGAACCCTAGAATGTGATGCTATTATTTCATATAATTCAATCCAACATTGATTAATATGACCCAAAATTGCATATTAATGCACTATTCTACTTTAGTCCATATTATAAAAATTGGTTTTAGGTCAAAAATATCCATCCATTGTGATAATACCATCGAGAGACTTTCATTGACTAAATCATAGAATCAATACAATAAACAGGTATTAAAATTTATGTAATGCACCTCAAAATACTTCGAAATTGGAAATTAGCTCAACTACCGATAACTATATCTACATAAAATTCATATTTAGCTAAGTCATTTGATAGGCAATACTAATGACCCATTTCATTGCATGGATGAAACTCTTAGTGTTCTCTAATAATTTGAGTGAAACAAAGTCAGGGAAATCTCAAAATATAAATAAAATACTAAATCAAGAGAGATGCCCCTATATCCTCTAACATAATTGTAGCTTTTATCTGAGTGAATCACAAGGGCGTTTATCTTGTATGGAAGGACATATTTTCCTCATATTAGGATTCATGTTTCCTTTCCCTCTCTTTTGGGTTAATGTGTATGATCAAATACTTAGAAATGTTTATTTACCCCTAATTAATTGACATTGCAGTGTCATCACCACCTAATCTAGTTGGCCAAATTTTGGGACATTGATCAATCGATCAACATATCCTATAAGGCCAATTTTGCATGCTATGGATATTGGTTATAGATCAATGGTGAGATCAAGGTTAAATAAGGTTTTCTTTATTGTGTATATGAAACAAAAGGCATCATAATCATGGTACCTTATATATCTTAAAGCTAATCCTATTGCTATTTCTTCTTTATGTGCATCATTCAAGAAAATGAGAAGCTCTGATCGACTCATCGTTACTATGTTATGTTAGAAACTTGGAGGGTTTTTAAGAGAAATTTTTAGTGGTTCTTTTTTTTAAATTCACAAATATTCTTGTTTTATAAATCTGCATTTAGTGATTTTGTGGGGTATTGAATAACATGGAATCACTTAAATTTTTGGGATGTCAGTCAATTTTTAGGCTTGGCTTGCTAACTATTTAAAATAAATTGCATTCATATAAATGTATTTTATTGATATCTAAAAAGGCAATTTGGGTACATTTACCTCACATATTATTATAGCACTTGCATTTGTTGTTAATCATCTACATCTCATGTCAATCGTCTACATTTTGGTGTCAGTCATCTACATTTTGCTTTCAATAATCTACATTTTTTTTGTCAATCATCTGCATTTCAATGTCAATCATCTAATTTTGGTGTCAATCATCTACATTTTTGTACCAATTGCCTACATTTTGGTGTCAATCATTTACATTTTTGGTGTCAATTTTTTGCATTTTGGTGTCAATTGTGTATATTTTGGAGTTGGTCATATCCATTTTAATCTCAATAATCTATGTTTTAGTGTTAATCATCTAAATTTTGGTGTTAATCATATACATTTTGGTGTCAATCATCTACATTTGGGTGGTGATCATCTACATTTCAGTGTCAATAATTTACATTTTGGTGTCAATTGTCTACAATTTGTAGTTAATCATGTGTATCCACTACCAAGCATCTATTTTTGGTATCAAACATTTTTATTTGGTATTAATCACATTTTTTTGTCAATCATATACCTTTGTTTTGAAACATCTAGTTTTTAGTGTCAATCATATGTCTTTGTTATAAATCCTCTACATTTTGGTGTTTCATTGATTTGGCATGGTGAAGATGATGTAATGGGAAGCATCAGTAATCCAACACTTATGTAGAATCAATCACATCATAAAAGAATACATTTAAATAATTCACATTGATTTAAGTAATTTGATTGTGTTTAAGAATCATCAATACAATTTTGGAAATCATTGTGTATATTTTAACCTTTTAGGAGTTAGAGAGTTTATAAATTGTATGTTGTTAAAGGTTTAAGTATATTAAATCAAGGTATATATATGAAATAAATATATAGATTGATTTTTAATATAATTGACTTAATTTAACCTTTTTAAAATTATAAATAAATTACATAAACAAGTAATTAGCTAGAAAATAACTTAAACTGGAGATCTAGAGGTTGAAAATTGAGACATAGGTTCGTTTGAGTGTCAAAAATAGGATCTACATGTCAAAATTCTTCCTAGATAGTAGATCATTAATTATATAGTAGATTCATGTGGTTCTAATTTCCCTATTTTGATGGTAGTGTCCTATATGTATAACTATTCCTAGCTTCTGGGTACATCTATGTTTGGGTCTATCCCACCTTTTCCTATGAACACAAGTTTTAGATCTATGCAGATGATTGGATTTTACTAATTTTATGTGAAAACCCTAATCCTCCATCTTATTATGGCATCTATTTGACATAATAACTAAACTGAGTTATCATAGGGATAGGTTAGACATACTCAACAATGCACTATGATGAGAGTTTCCTACATACTAATACTCTGAAGAGGGAGCAATCATGATGTAGTTATTCCCATATAGGTGTTGGTGTAAGTAAAACTAAAGCTAGTATGAATGTCAAATTTGTTTCTTTGAATACCTTTGAGACTGTAAACATGAGTAATATGAGCTTATAAAGGCTATATGTGGTTGTACCCAGAAGTATGGTAGAATAGGGATTAATAACCTTGATTGTGCACACTTATTCTGAGTTTGTATGTGTAATTTTCATC